>CM077153.1:17549809-17596484 GCA_039583875.1 Platanthera guangdongensis | reverse complement strand
CGACACATAATGGAAACTTCGAACTAGATCGGGGTTTTTTTCCCTATGGGCTCCGAGGACCATGGAGTACGCATTCAAATGCGTTATCATGACCCAACTAACCATAGAAGGTCATCCAGATCACCTCTAGTCATTGAAATATTCCCGTATTCGATATCAGCAAATTCCTGTTAAAGACCAATAATTAATGGACATCATAGTCAAAATTGCATGAAAATAATAATGTTCAGCAAAAAAATACTGTGGCATAAACATAAAAAATTACCTATCAACCGCTTTGCTTAACATTGAATCAAGAGTTTTTTCTTGTTTTGTCTTGCCTCATGGAGCCGTCCAGGGTAATCGGCTCTCTATTCAATGATTTGGCTTCTGAAAAGTCCGTCTAAAAAACGGTCTTGGCCCGTAGAAAACCCTTCTTTGGGGTCCTACTAACTAACTCTTGCGAGCGAATCTGTGTGGGAGACCACTGTAACGCGCCCCCGGTTTTTTTCTGTGTTTTGTTTGATCTTTGGTTGGCGTTACGATGGCGTATTTCGGTTTTTTTTGTCGTTGTAGAGCCTGGTCTTAGCTCTTAGAGTTCCCTGTGTAGCCTGTTTGTAGCCTGTTGGCAAGATTCCCCAGCTAGCCGAGTCGTTTGAGGACTCGGTTGGGCCTCTTAGGGAATGCTTGTGTTTTGGCTTCGGGAGGTGTTATCCCGTGTTTTGTTCGTCGAATGCTAATTTCGACTTCGCAGTTGCGTTCGTAGCATGGGTTTTTAGCTGCGATGCGAATTTCGTCTTTTTTCCTCGAGAAGTTTCGGGTTTCGTGTTGTTTTGATAGTGAGTGTAAATAATTATTGTTATGTTGATTGTTTATTATTAAAACTGATATATATATAGTCTTGGGTTAGAGTTAGGGCTGGGTTTCCTTTTGTTCCTTTCCTGTTTCTCTGCTTGGAAGAAGTCGTCGCCTGAAGTGAAGAAGAGCACCGCCGGCCTACCCTAGCCTTCGGACGCCGATTCTGGAGGATTTAGCGGTCGGAATTCGATTTCGAGAGTGGATCTGGACTGCCCTCGCCGGGATCTTCTTTCTATTTACTCCTCAGCTTGCTGCTCTGCGGCCAGATCCGTGAGCGGGGGAGGCCGCGCCGACCGAGTTCCTGGTTTTGAGGCAAGTGATGTCCTCATCCTTGCCAAAGTGCTCTCTGCCTTTTTCTTTTGATTTAAAAAATTATCTCTTTCCTGCTTAGATCCTAGGTGTACATTAGGGTTCGTTCCCGATCATGCCGGGTTAGTGTAGAGGTTCCAGTTAAATCTCAGTTTTCGGGAGGGATTGTGTCTGTTAGGGACAGTTTTGGTTTGGTTTAGGTCGAGTAGCTGCCATTGCCGATGGATGTTGTTCTCTAGAGAGAGAGAGATCCTCGTGCTCGTTTTGGTTGTGTGCTGGATCTGGCGCTGAAGCCAGTCAGGGTGTCGACTCCTTGGTGTCGACACCAGCCAGTCAGGGTGTCGACACCTTTGTGTCGACACCAGCCATTCAGGGTGTTGACACCTTTGTGTCGACACCAGCTAGTCAGGGTGTCGACACCTTGGTGTCGTCACACAGCCAGTCAGGGTGTCGACACCTTGGTGTCGACACCGGCCTGTGAGGGTGTCGACACCGGCCTGTGAGGGTTGTCGACACCTTGGTGTCGACACTGGCCAGTCGGGTGTCGACACATGGTGTCGACACCGGCCAGTCGGGGTGTCGACACTTGGTGTCGACACCCGCAGCGGCAGTGTCGACACCTTGTGTCGACACCGGGCACAGTGGTGTCGACACTTGGTGTCGACACCCGCAGCAGGCAATGTCGACACCTTGTGTCGACACCTTGTGTCGACACCGGCCGCAGTGGTGTCGACACTTGGTGTAAAACACCGCAGCGGCAGTGTCGACACCTTGTGTCGACACCGGCCGCAGAGGTGTCGACACTTGGTGTCAACACCAGCAGTAGTGTGTCGACACATTGTGTCGACACCGGTTGTCGTGGTGTCGACACATCGTGTCGACACTGGGTGCTGCCTTGTTTTGGGGTCAGGGAGACTCAGGGTGGGTTTTGGTTAGGCGTTTCAAGGCCACATCGGTTGGACACGATGTCTTGCCTTGGGTTCGTGCGTTTCTTAGGACTGTTAGTGGGACTTTCCCTAGGAGGGGGGGGGGCGCATTGTGTGTTCGGCTAACTTCTGCATGCCGACTCTTGGGTCGTGGCAGGTGGTGGAGTTTTGGTGGCCTCTAGAGGGGTGGTTTTATGTGGAGAGTTGTGGACACCGCCTTTTGCCCCGGTTTGGAGTGGTGTGTGTGGGACCCTAAAGCTGCCACTGTTTGACCCCTTAGCCTTTTTTTGGGTCTGATTCTGGTTATGCATTCAGACCCATGTTTTGACCACTGCCACTTACCCACGTGTTAGGACTGTTAGTCCCTTTTCTGTTTATGCTTCCTTTCTTTTGGCATATGTATATTTCTTGATGCTGTTTCAGGCTTCTTGGTAAGGTATATTGGTTTTATTGCTCGACTTGGTGTGCCCTGCGGTGTTTTTGACGGCATTCTTTTCTTACTGTCATCCCCTTTACTTTTGCTTATGCGGTTTGCTGCCGGGTTGGTAACCCTTCTTTTTATTTGCAACTAATCCATTGCTCTATTTACCTTTTGATGTTTCCTTGCTGAGGTGTTCTTTTCTTGAATGCCTCTGGTCCAGGTTGTAGCCAGTTCAGCGGCTAGTTCTTTTGGAGGGGCTTGTTGGTGGCCTCTAGGGTAGCTGAGATTGCTGATCCCGATTGTTGTGAGGTAGTTCTTTACTCTTCTGTATAGACATACATACTCGCCAGTGGGTTCGTGTCAGGTTGTTGGCGCCCACCGGTGGCTTCTTGTGATGCTGAATATGAATTTAAACTGTTGTTTTTGCCTATTTGTGGTTGGTTTCTTGCTTCTGGGAAGGATTTATGCTAGGTTGCATGTTAGATATTTTAAAAATCTAAAAGCATTATTATATGTACCCCATGCATAGCATGTTTCTCAATCAAAGACACTATTTTTCTCAACGTAAAACACTATTTTTTCATACCTACTATATTCACCTTAGAGTCATGCATGATTAAGTCGTCCCCGGGGACACTTATGCTCATTTAGGGTGTCAATTTAATTGAAACCAAAGTATTTTTGCTGCGTATAAATATAGTTTTAACGGTGGACTAGCTGATCCACCGGGCCGAGGGATACGACCATTCAACAAAACTGATTTTCTTTCATATTAAATCAACAATTTTCCTTAAAATCTAACGTCTGGAGTTTTGCCTGAGCGTGTGCAGTTATCCCCTGCACGACGCAGCATCACGACACGTGTTTTCTCTTACTCTGATATGACTTTTTACCGTTGAGAAAATGCGGGTTGTGACAGTTGGTATCAGAGGGAGGTTGCTTGACAAATGGTTGGGCAACCTTTCCCTTGTATGCATTAGTGTTTAGCATCATATCATCACACACCGTTATGTCATCAGCACATCTTGGCCGAAGCTCGAACACTACACTCATGAGCATAAAGAAGTATACATGGCATATTATGTAGTATGGGATGCATAGTATGTGTTTGTATATGGATCCACTTAGGAGGCAACATGTGAGGGTTATGTAGTATGGGATGCATAATCTCACCACATGAATGCGGCTAGCACGTTTTTCTTTTCGTTACATGGAGAATGTTATGTAGTATGTGATGTATAACATTTTCATGTGTACGCCGCCCATGGCATGCACTAAGGCCTTTTAGAATTCATAGCACATCATGCATAACATAACATTTCATCAGCACAACGTGCCAAGCTAAAGATTTGCAAGATGACATATGTACACACATGGTTTTGAGTCAAAAAGAATACAAATACATGCATTCATGGTTTAGGCACATGAGTTAGTATGATGGTGGTGAACCATCTTAGGATAAGCATAACATCATCATGGTAAAAAACGACTCCCAGAGCAAGTTTGTAGTTTAAGTTCATATTTAAGTGTGTTTGTCCGTACGGGTAGTTTTGTTCTAGTTGATGGGCTAGGATTTGTCTAAAGCCTGTGCGATTTTAGGATGGCGAGACGTCCTGCGACGAGATCGACCCCACAATCCGAGGGGTGAGACGTCAGGATCGCAGAGCGATGCGTTGGTAGAAAGCCTGTGGCAGAGTAATGAGGAGTTATCGAGCCAGGTAGTTGGCTATGCAGGCTCAGATTCAGTCCCTTGTAGCGAAGTGGTGGCGGGACAGACCCCGAGAGTTCAGAACCCACTGAGGGGGTAGCTGTTTCTACCGCTACTGCTCCTCCCGTGCCTTTGGTTGTGGTGCCTCGGAGATGGCGTTCATATCCCAGTTTCAGCGGCTGAGACCCCCTACCTATGATGGCAGGCAGATTCATGATTTTGGATGATTGGCTGATTACCATTGAGGAGATGTTCTCGTACTCAGGGATTACGGACGATCATAGAGTGATGCTCGCTGCTTACCAGCTCAAGGGCTTAGCAAAGAATTGGTGGCTGAGGGAGAAAGAGAGCTTAGTGGCAGGTTGCACTTGGGAGTCATTTAAGGTGATGTTGTTAAGTAAGTTTCTGCCTTCAGTCGAACGGGACCGGCTAATGAATGACTTTCTTCATTTAAAGCAGAGGAAATCACGGTTAGTGAGTATGAGATTGAGTTTAGTAAGTTGAGTCGGTTTGCTCCGGGTCTGGTGAGTGTGGAGGCAGACCGAGTTAAGCGGTTTCTGGGTGGACTAAGAAGAGACATTCAGCAGTTAGCAAATGCCTATGGAGCAGTCAGTTATGCCAGCGTAGTTGAAGCTGCCTTGAGAGTTGAGGCCATTGAGAATGCCAAGAATAGAGGCCAGCAGTTAAGGAAGGATAAGCGGAAGTCGGTAGAGGGAAGAACCCTCAGGAACCTGATGCTGTCTCGAGAAAGAAGGTCAGAGAGATTTGTAGCTTTTGTGGTCGGCCAGGCCACCCCTTTGAGAAGTGTTTCAAAAGGTTGGGAGTGTAGAAGAAGGAACATGTACACGCGATTCAGGGGTACTTCCAGGGGAGACTTGGTGTGTGCCTTGTGTGGAAGGAAGGGGCATGCGGCTGCCCGTTGTTGGTTAAAAGATAAGGTCTGTTTTCAGTGTGGCCAGAAGGGTCATCTCAAGAAAAGGTGCCCTCAGACCCAGTCTATTCTGCAGCCAGTTCCCCTCCAGGCTCTGCCACCGCCTCAGCAAGTGGATAAAGGAAAAGGAAAACTGAATGTGCTTTCGGCAGACGAGAGCGCAGACCTCGACCCAGGTTATCTCAGGTTCGACTCCTCCCCAGTCGTTTCGTTACGTTCCCTTTTTGGTTGAAGTTTTCGTTCTAGCGCTTGTTGCCTTAGATTCGTGTGCAATTCGTAGGGCGATTTAGGTAAAGAACCGTTGGGCGCGCGTTCTCTTCGATTTCGGCGCTACCCAGTCGTTTGTGGCTAGAGCCTTCGTGGAGCGGTTCAGTTTGGGCCTAGATCGTGTTGGTGGTGCCTTCTGCGTTAAGTTCCCCTCCGGTGACTCTGTGGTTACGGACCTGGGTATCCTCGATTGTCCATTTTTGTTGGGAGATTTTCTAGCCAAGGCGGATTGAAGGTGATTGACCTGGAGGACTTTGACGTTATTTTGGGCATGGACTGGTTGTCAAGGTACGATGCTGTGATCCAGTGCAAGGTAAGCGCTTGGACTTCGTCAAAGACAACGGTCAGCCAGGGAGCGTTTATGGTATTCCCTCCAGGAGTCTCCAGTCATTTCTGCGGTGCGTGCTCGAAATTGCTTGTTTCTAGCTATTTTGCCGGTGTGGTTCTCTAGTAGGGTCGATTGTTAGTGAGCCCGTTGGAAGAGATTTCCTGTGGTGTGTGACTTTTCTGATGTGTTTCCAGACGATCTTCCCGGTCTTCCACCCGATCGAGAGGTCGAGTTTGCAATAGATTTGGAGCCAGGCACGCATCCTATCGTAAAGGTGCCGTACCGGATAGCCCGCGAGAGTTGGAAGAGTTGCGAATTCAGTTGGATGAGTTGTTGGAAAAAGGCTTTATAAGGCCGAGTTCTTCGCCTTGGGGTGCGCCAGTGCTGTTCGTTAAAAGAAGGATGGGTCGATGAGGTTATGCATCGACTATAGAGAGCTGAACAAGGTTACTATTAAGAACAGGTACCCTTTGCCGCGAATCGACGATTTGTTTGACCAACTGCGTGGTAGTGCCGTGTTTTCTAAGATAGATCTTCGTTCGGGCTATCACTAGTTGAGGATTCGGGAGTCAGATGTTCCGCGGACGGCGTTCCGCTCTCGTCATGGTCATTTTGAGTTTTTGGTTATGTCATCGGTTTGACTAATGCGCCCTCAGCTTTTATGGATTTGATGAACAGAGTTTTCAAGGATTTTTTCTAAATAAGTTCGTGATTGTTTTTATAGACAATGTTTTGGTATATTCTAAGGATGCAGAGGAGCATGATCGACATTTGCGGCTGGTCTTGGCGACTCTGAGAGACCATAAGCTATACGCCAAGCTGAGTAAATGTGAATTTTGGTTGCCTCAAGTTTCTTTTCTAGGCCACGTGATTAATAAGGAGGGAATATCGGTGGACCCAGAAAAGATCGCTGCTGTTATGGAATGGGCGAGACCTGTTACCCCCAAAGATATTAGAAGCTTCTTGGGTTTAGCTGGTTATTATAAAAGATTTGTAGAAGGCTTCTCTACCTTATCCGCGTCGTTGACCAAGTTGACGCAGAAGAATATAGCCTTTATATGAGATGGTAAGTGTGAGAAGGCTTTTGAGGAACTAAAAAGAAGGCTATGTTCGGCTCCAATTTTGTCTTTGCCTATGGAGGGTAGTGAGTATGATATTTATGTGGATGCGTCGCATGTCGGTCTGGGCTGTGTTTTGATGCAGGGCGGGAAGGTGATTGCGTACAGGTCGAGGCAGCTAAAGACTCACGAGAGGAATTACCCTACACATGACCTGGAGTTTGCAGCTGTGATCTATGCGCTGAAATATGGAGGCATTTGCTATATGGCGCAGTGCAAGATTTTCACGGATCATAAGAGTCTGAAGTATGTCTTCACTCAGAAAGAATTGAATCTGCGCTAGCGGCGGTGGTTGGAGTACGTGACCGACTATGATGTTGAAATTCAGTATCATCCAGGCAAGGCAAATGTGGTGACTGATGCCCTGAGTCGGAAGTCAGGTAAGATTTTTAATCTTTCCGCCGAGCGTCTAGTGGAAGAGTTTCTGTTGATGGACATTTCTGTGGGAAGCTGTGATTCGCAGAGTAGCATAGCAGTAGCAGAACCTTCGTGGATTACGCTTACGAGACTGCATCAGAAGGACGATCCCGATCTCCTGCATTTGTATCTTCGAGCTGAGGAGGGTGAATTACCAGATTTCTCTATAGATGATGCGGGTACCTTGAAGTACCGTGGCAGGTTTTGCATCCCCGCAGTTGGAGATATCCGGGATATGGTGTGCAGAGACGCCCACGGATCTAGTGTTGCCTACCATCCAGGGTCTACCAAGATGTATCATGATTTAAAACAGATTGCCTGGTGGTACGGATGAAGAAGGACATAGCCAGATTTGTTTCAGAGTGTTTCACTTGCAGGCGTGTGAAAGCCGACCATGGAGGCCTGGTGGCAAGCTGACTCCCTTGGAGATTCCGATGTGGAAGTGGGAGAGTATCTCGATGGATTTCATTACCGGCTTACCGAGATCTCCTAAGGGGCATGATTCAGTTTGGGTAATTGTAGACAGATTGACGAAGAGCGCTCATTTCGTACCTTTTAAGATCGATTATCCGATGAGGAAGATAGCCGAGTTGTATCTGTAAGAGGTTATTAGATTGCATGGAGTACCCGTAAGTATCATATCAGATCGAGACTCCAGGTTCACGTCTCGTTTTTGGAAGAGCCTTCAAGAAGGGTTGGGTACAGATTTGAGATATTCCACGGCTTATCATCCGCAGACTAATGGTCAGACAGAGCGAGTGAACCAGATTGTGGAAGATATGATCCGATGCTATATTCTGGACCACGGAGGAGCGTGGGACGAGCGCTTGCGGCTTATGGAATTCGCCTATAACAACAGTTATCAGGAAAGCTTGCAAATGGCCCCCTTTGAAGCTTTGTATGGGAGGCGCTGCAGGACTCCCTTGTTTTGGGCTGAGCTAGGCGAGGTACCTTTGTTGGGTCCAGAAGCGCTTGAGGAGATGGAAACCGTTGTGAAGCTTGTTCGGGAAAAGCTTCGGATAGCCCAGGAGAGGTATGAGAAGAACGCCAATCGGCGTAGATCGGACTTGGAATTTGCTGTGGGGGACTCAGTGTTTTTAAAGGTCTCCCCGTTGATTGGAGTCAAGCGGTTTGGCAAGAATAGAAGTTGGACCCGAGAAACGTGGGGCTGTTTTCCGGTCGTTGAGCGGATTGGGGTATCAGCCTACAGGCTGGCTTTGCCCGCAAATTTCTCTAGCGTGCATGATGTCTTTCACGTCATTCTGCTGCGAAAATGTGTGGTAAATGGCAGGCAGGTTTTGGATTCTGTGCCTCAGTTGGAGCCGAATCTTTCTTATGTGGAGGTGCCTGTTCGCATTTTGGATTCTCAAGTTCGGGCGTTGCGGAAGAAGACTATTCCTATGGTTAAAGTTTTATGGAGGAATCAGGAGGTGGAAAGCGCGACTTGGGAGTTGGAGTCGGCTATGAGGGAGGCTCACCCTCATCTGTTTCCCTGACCTTGTGCCGGGTATGCTCTGTTTTATTCTTATTTATTTGTAGCCCTTTCCTGGCTCTTTCCCTCTCCTTCTTTGTAGGAGTGTTGTGAGTAAAGTTTCGAGGCGAAACTTTCTTTTAGGGGGAGTGGCTGTAACGCCCCCGGTTTTTTCTGTGTTTTGTTTGATCTTTGGCTGGCGTTACGATGGCGTATTTCCGGGTTTTTTTTTGCCGTTGTAGAGCATGGTCTTAGCTCTTAGAGTTCCCTGTGTAGCCTGTTTGTAGCCTGTTGGCAAGATTCCCCAGCTAGCCGGAGTCCGTTTGAGGACTCGGTTGGGCCTCTTAGGGAATGCTTGTGTTTTGTCTTCGGAGGTGTTATCCCGTGTTTTGTTCGTCGAATGCTAATTTCGACTTCGCAGTTGCGTTCGTAGCGTGGGTTTTTAGCTGCGATGCGAATTTCGTCTTTTTCCGAGAAGTTTCGGGTTTCGTGTTGTTTTGATATTGAGTGTAAATAATTATTGATATGTTGATTGTTTATTATTAAAACTGATATATATATAGTCTTGGGTTAGAGTTAGGGCTGGGTTCCTTTTGTTCTTTTCCTGTTTCTCTGCTTGGAAGAAGCTGTCGCCTGTACGAGAGGAAGAGCACTGTCGGCCTACCCTAGCCTTCGGACGCCGATTCCTGGAGATTTAGCGGTCGGAATTCGATTTCGAGAGTGGATCTGGACTGCCCTCGCCGGGATCTGCTTTCTATCTGCTCCTCAGCTTGCTGCTCTGCGGCCAGATCCGTGAGCGGGGGAGGCCGCCGACCGAGTTCCTGGTTTTGAGGCAAGTGATGTCCCCTCATCCTTGCAAAAGCTGCTCTCTGCCTTTTTCTTTGATTTAAAAATTTATCTCTTTCCTGCTTAGATCCTAGTGTACATTAGGGTTCGTTCCCGATCATGCCGTGGTTAGTGTAGAGAGTTCCAGTTAAATCTCAGTTTTCCGAGGGATTGTGTCTGTTAGGGACAGTTTTGGTTCGGTTTAGGTCGAGTAGCTGCCATTGCCGATGGATGTTGTTCTCTAGAGAGAGAGAATCCTCGTGCTCGTTTCTGGTTGTGTGTTGGATCTGGCGCCTGAAGCCAGTCAGGGTGTCGACACCTTGGTGTCGACACCAGCCAGTCAGGGTGTCGACACCAGCCAGTCAGGTGTCGACATCTTGGTGTCGACACCAGCCAGACAGGGTGTCGACACCTTGGTGTCGACACGAGCCTGTGAGGGTGTCGACACCTTGGTGTCGACACCGGCCAGTCGGGGTACGACACATGGTGTCGACACCGGCCAGTCGGGGTGTCGACACCCGCAGCGGCAGTGTCGACACATTGTGTCGACACCGGCTGCAGTGGTTTCGACACTTGGTGTCGACACCCATAGCGGCAGTGTCGACACCTTGTGTCGAAACCGGCCGCAGTGGTGTCGACACTTGGTGTCAACACCCGCAGTGGCAGTGTCGACACCTTGTGTCGACACCGGCCGCAGAGGTGTCGACACTTGGTGTCGACACCAGCAGTAGTGTGTCGACACATTGTGTCGACACCGGCTTGTCGTGGTGTTGATACATCGTGTCGACACTGGGTGCTGCCCTTGTTTTGGGGTCAGGGAGACTCAGGGTTGGTTTTGGTTAGGCGTGCAAGGCCGCGTCGGTTGGGACCCGATGTCTTGCCTTGGGTTCGTGCGTTTCTTAGGACTGTTAGTGGGACTTTTCCCTAGGAGGGGGGCATTGTGTGTTCGGCTAACTTCTGCATGCCGACTCTTGGGTCGTGGCAGGTGGTGGAGTTTTGGTGGCCTCTAGAGGGGTGGTTTTATGTGGAGAGCTGTGGCCACCGCCTTTTGCCCCGGTTTGGATTGGTGTGTGTGGGACCCTAAAGCTGCCACCGTTTGACCCCTTAGCCCTTTTTTGGGTCTGATTCTGGTTATGCATTCAGACCCAAGTTTTGACCACTGCCACTTACCCACGTGTTAGGACTGTTAGTCAATTTCCTGTTTATGCTTCCTTTCTTTTGGCATATGTATATGTCTTGATGCTGTTACAGGCTCTCTTGGTAAGGTATATTGGTTTTATTGCTCGCACTTGGTGTGCCCTGCGGTGTTTTTGACGGCATTCTTTTCTTACTGCCATCCCCTTTTCTTTTGCTTATTGCGGTTTGCTGCCGGGTTGGTAAACCCTTCTTTTTATTTGCTAACTAATCCATTGCTCTATTTACCTTTTTGATTGTTTCCTTGCTGAGGTGTTCTTTTCTTGAATGCCTCAGGTCCAGGTTGTAGCCAGTTCAGCGGCTAGTTCTTTTGAGGGGCTTGTTGGTGGCCTCTAGGGTAGCTGAGATTGCTGATCCCCGATTGTTGTGAGGTAGTTCTTTACTCTTCTGTATAGACATACATACTCGCCAGTGGGTTTGTGTCAGGTTGTTAGCGCCCACTGGTGGCTTCTTGTGATGCTGAATATGAATTTAAACTGCTGTTTTTGCCTATTTGTGGTTGGTTACTTGCTTCTGGGAAGGATTTATGCTAGGTTGCATGTTAGATATTTTAAAACCTAAAAGCATTATTATATGTACCCCATGCATAACATGTTTCTCAATCAAAGACATTACTTTTTCCTCAACGTAAAACACTATTTTTCATACCTATTATATTCACCTTAGAGTCATGCACGTATAAGTCGTCCCCCGGGGACACTTATGCTCATTTATGGTGTCAATTTAATTGAACCAAAGTATTTTCTGCTGCGTATAAATATAGTTTTACCTGTGGACTAGCTGATCCACCGGGCCGAGGGATACGGCCATTCAAAAAACTGATTTTCTTTCATATTAAATCAACAATTTTCCTTAAAATCTAACGTCTGGAGTTTTGCCTGAGCGTGTGCAGTTATCCCCTACACGACGCGGCATCACGACACGTGTTTTCTCTTACTCTGATACGACTTTTACCGTTGAGAAAATGCGGGTTGTGACAGACACTAACATGCACTCGAGAGTGGAAGCAGGTTGTGACAACGGTGTAGGAGATACTGCTGTCATGATGGGTGAATGAGGTGAGGGTGGTGAATGCGACGGTGGTGATGGAGTAGGAGTAGGCTTTAGCCTTGTTTGAAATTTCAGGAATAAAGACTCGCAAAAAGTCTTTAATCCCTCCACCTCCGATTTAATATAAGATTTGAGGCGGGCTTCCATTCCTCTCCAACCCTCGTCGGATTTAACATTACCTTTCCTCTCCTTCTTTATCTCCGACCTAATCTTCTTCAATAATTCTTTCTCTTGCTTCTTATATTTCATTTTCTTCTCTTTCTCACTCTCATAGCCAAGAGAGTCCACCTTCACGTCCCTCTTTCTCTTCTCCTTCTTTTCCGGCCCTTTCTCAAAATCGGACTCCAGTTCCTCAACTCCAAGCAATGACAGCGCGTCATCACCAACATTATCAAAGGTGGTGATAACCTATGTAATGATTCAAGATAAAAGATCAGAATATTAATTTAGCATTTACATATTAATACCTAGATTGAGCATAAATCATAAAGGGGAACACATACATATTTTCTTCGGCTGAGGTTGCGTTCTACTTCGAGGCAGAATTTAGCACTATAGCTAAGAGTGGGAAACCACTGATATATGCGTGGTCGTGCTGCCTCGACCAGTGGTGGCTGAATCTTCGTGTGCTCGTATAGCCACACCTTTACGAAAACACATACGAAGTTGGCAACATAAAAAAATAAAATGAAAGCTAAATAAAAACGCTTTCATACCAGCAACACGTTGGAGCAGCCCTCCAAATACCCGATGTTCTCCCCTGCCCCTCTTACTTCGCAGATTTTGCTCAATCCATCAAATTGGCTATGCAGGAAGCCATGGATTGCCTGCGGCCAGTTGTACTTCACAAAATCCTGAATATCTTTTATGCGATCGAGGCAAGCCGAGACCTTCAGATTCTTAAGGGGGAAAAAGAACATGTATAATAGATATTTAACTACAAGGGAGATCCTTCTCTCCTCCAATGCAGGGGACCACTCCTCCTCGGTAACTTCACTTAATTTTTCATTGAGGCACTTGTGTGTGAGGTCTAGGAGGGGACTCCGAGTGAACTTAAACGGAACTCCAGAATTTGGGAGGCCCAATACGAGTGCGACCTCGTTGACGGTAAGTTTCATGTAGTAGTTAGCTATTAGGAACGCTTGCTTATCCCTATTATATAACCTGAGAAGAACATACAGCAGTGGTATGTTCTATGGAATTCCAGGCATCATCAGTAGTGGGAAAATGCAAGCCAGGCGTAAGGCTTCTTTAGAGTCTTCAGACAACATATTCACCAGGGGCATAACGTGCTCAGTGAATGACTTGGATGAGCAATGGGATGACAATTACTTACTTCCAGACATTTTAGCTGGAAACAAAGAAAAATAAGCAAAAATAATGCTAGTGCAAACTATACAGGAATATGGAGGTAAGGAAACTACAAACAAATAAGCATATATGGAAAATTCAACTGGAAAAAATACGGGAGTACACTAATAATGCAACTGGAAACAATACAGAAATATGGAGGTAATGCAACTGCAAGCTCTACGAGAATAAACTGTTAATGCAACTGCAAACTCAACAGTAAAATACATGTAATGCAGTTGTAAACAAGCATATGCAGGTAATGCAACTGCAACATATTACACTAATTCTCAGGGTAAACAACTACAAACAGGAAACCAAAAAAGAAAAACAACTGCAATCAACTAGCAATGCAACTGCAACCAATCTAATTTAGCGCATTACCCATAACAAGCACTAGCAAAATGGATAAATACACACTACAAACATATTTAACCTAAAAATGCGACTGCAATCCACAAGAATGACATACAAATTGTACACTAGTTCTCAGGGGAAACAACTGCAAACAGGAAACCACAAAAAAACAACTTCAATCAACTAGTAATGCAACCGCAACCAACCTAATTTACTGCAAAACCCTAAACAAGCGGTAGCAAACGGTTAAATGCGACTGCAAACATATTTGCCCTAAAAATGCGACTGCAATCAACATGGATGATATACAAATTCGGATTGAAGTACAGCAAAATGAAAAATTTTATACAGATTACACTACTTTTCCTGGACCTTCTTCTTCAGGTTAGGGTTTCAGTGCTGGGAAAACTGACGGAACTTGGCGGTACTCCAAAGCTTCTGATAGTGAGAGGCTATGCAGGAAGACTGTTCCAGAGAAAAAGTCTCGCTATCTGCGGGAGCTCGAGTTAACGACGGAGCGGCGGGAGCAGGAGCGGCGGGAGCAGGAGGAGCGACGAAAGGTCGAGGGAGTAAGAGCGGCGAAGGGTTAGGGAAAAACAGTAATTTCGGAAAGTAAAAAAAGTGGGCCCCGGCTATTTATTTCCGCAGCACTCCATCATGCGTTACCCGCAGCAAAAAATTTTCCCTGAAAGTTAAGCTGTAAGGTGGTATGTGTGCTTAATTTATGTGGATTAGTTGTCCAAAACAGTGCACGTTTTTCAGGCCACCACTTCATGAGGATAAATGGAGAGACACGTCTTTCATCGGCAACCACTCAATAATGATTGAAAATGTGGATTGTTAAAAGCACCGCAGTTTTGGTTGGGTGCACCGCACTTTCTCCTAATTTTTCGCGTATTTTGGAAATACCCATTGTACATGCATTTTTAGAAAAAGTATTCAACACGAAAGTTTTAGATCTCGATTTGCGTCTTTTAGAAATACGTCTTGTACATGCATTTTTAGGAAAAATGTTCCCACAAAAGTTGTAGATCTCGTCGAGATATAAAACTTTCGTATTGAACATTTTCCTAAAAATGCATGTACAAAACATATTTCCAAAAGATGGAAAAAATTAAGAAATAGTGCGGTATTTCTAGCCAAAATTATTATACTTTTAACAATTCCCTTGAAAATCAAGATAAGCTTGAAACAATGGCCGGGTTCAGTGCTTCCCTATAAATACCGGCCTTTGCAACTGGAGCAATGAAAGTTTGTCTGAAACTGAGAAAGTTTCATTTATAATTTTTGAGAGAGAGGGAGAGAGAAAATGTCACTGCCAAGATTTATTGCTTTGGAATCTGCGGCTTTGGAGAAATTCATGTATTTCGTGGAGGACGATGTCGATCTTCATGGGGCGTTGATAGCCAATGGCGAGACGATCATAAGCCCTTATGCGAAGTTCGAGGTGGAGAGAGCACGATCCGGCGGCAATCATGTCAACATAAGAAGCTGCTACAACAACAAATACTTGACGCGAGGCAGTCGCCGGAACATTGTCATGATATGCTGCGAGGCTAACGAGCCGCAAGAAGACACGTCCCTGCGGACCTGCACTCTATTCCAACCCGTCTTCACCACCATTCAAAATCGAAACTTTATTCGGCTTATATTTGCCTTTGATGGCCGTTATGCGAATGTAACTAACAGGAACCAACCTCCCCAAAATTTCCTGGCTTTCAATTCCTCTGCGGTTAATCGAGGCCTTTTCACCGTCTCTGATTGGGAGTTGCTATACATTATACCCAAATACGTCACCTTCAAAGGCGACAACGAGGAGTTTCTCAGCGCTCGCACGATGCACCGTCAATCATTTCTACAGTTCGCCTCCGAAGACATCGGCGATCCGACGGTGGGGCACGAGGTCTTCCACCTGCGAGATGGATCCGTTCGTCTCAAATCCAACCATTTCGGCCGATTCTGGAGGCGCAGCCCTGACTGGATATTGGCAGACTCAGCTGACACCACTGATAACAACATCGACACTGTTTTCTGGCCCATTAGAGTCAGCAATAACGTCGTTGCTCTACGCAACCTGGGTAACAACAGATTCTGCAGTAGACTAACTGCGTTGTTAATAACAAACTGTCTCAACGCAGCTGTTTCCACCATTTCTAGAGAAGCTCGTTTGGAGGTCCATGAAACTGTCCTATCAAGAGACATCTCAAACGTCCAATTTCGCCTCTTGGATGCTAGAATCTACGGAGAAAATGTGCTTACTATGGCCAACGGAGATGCAACCAACAGAAGCACAGAGCCGAACACCGTTATTCTTAGGCTCCTCTACTCAGAAACAGAGAGCAGAAGTTTTAACTCCAGTGTGACGCTCAAAGTGGGTGTCGAGACAAAAATAAGGACTGGAATTCCATTCATAGCATCAGGTGAAATCACCATATCCACGGAGTTTGAAGGAACAGTGGAATGGGGATCGACGAGTGAAACTACAAAAGAGCTGGAGACGACGTACACAGTTACAGTGCCACCCATGACAGCGATGAGGGTGAGACTTTTGGCTACCCAAGGCAAATGCGACGTTCCGTTCTCGTACACTCAGCGGGACACCCTCACGAGTGGGCAAATAACTTCGACAATCATGAACGATGGTGTTTACACAGGTGCTAATTGCTTCAACTTCACGTATGACACTGATGAGCAGCCCATCTCTCAATTTGATGAACCTCTCCCTCTCTCAAGCCGAGGAGGACTCACTCCTGACTTGATCATCTGATACTTCTTTTTGATGTTGCGTGCTGAGTGTAGAATAATCCATACTGTCAATGCGTGACTTATGTATGCTTTGATGGTGTGTCTGTGTATGTTCTTAAGTGTTGTTGACATGGTTAAAAGTGTTGGAGTAGTGACGGGCTTTAGTGTAAGTATTGTCTTTTATTTTGGCAGAGTCAAGTTGTTGTTGGCTGATATATTAAGCCCGACTAGTAGTTTGCAGAGTTTAAGTGAGTACAATTAGCGTGCTAATAGCTCTCCCGGCATCTATATTAAAGGAGAACTACAATGTCTTCTATGTATGTGTGTGCTTGATTTCCTGTTGAATAAAAAGAGTGATAATACCAGCTATGTTCCCCCACTACCTTCTTCCTCTAATCTCATAAAATCTAACATGGTATCAGAGTCGGGTTGGTGCTAGTCTGCCATCCGCGACCAGGTTCTAATGAGTTTGTTGTCGACATCAAGTGGCCATCCTCCAATATTCCTTCTTCAAGTGACTTGATTCTCTTAGAATTTGAGTTGACTTGGTCAACATCTCACATATAAATATATTTACCTTTATATTTGTATGTTTTATATTTATTTTAGTGGAGAGAGAGGGTGATGTGATTGGCATTTATTGTGCATGCCAAGTGTCCAATTTTGTTGGTTGGAGTAGCCTATATAAAGGCTTGTAGTTTGTCCATTTAAAGTAATGAGTTAAAAAATTGTAAAAAGAGGCTTCCTTTTCCTTTTAACTCTCGCAGGAGCGCAGGAGAGAATATAGAGAGAGAGAGGCGCAAGAGAGTTGGAGAGAGAGAGTGAAACAGTGAGAGAGAGATGTTGGCGAGAGAGAGTTAGAGAGAGAGAGAGTAACAGCGAGTAGAGAGAGAGAGTGAGGAGAGTGAGATTGGGAGAGAGAGAGTAATAACTCCTGATTTCCTGCAGTTTTTCATGCGGAAATAACTCCCTCTTTCGCCATCTCGCGCCAGGAGCCCGCACCCACGCATAGGGCTCGCACTCGCGAGAGCTCCGCCACCTCGCCGGGAGGTACCGCCACTGTGCTCGCCGGAGTGCATCGCGCCAAGGTCGCTCGCGCCAACGACTCGCAAGGAAGCCGCTGCAGCCCGGTAGAAGGAGTACTCGCTGGGTGGATCTCGCACGGGTGGATCTCAAGGAGTGGAGTTCTCGCTGGAGGGTCTCGCCGGAGTTGGTCTCGGCCGGGCTGTGTACTCGCTTGTATCGCTTCCAACAACTGGTATCAGAGGCAGGTTCGATCCCCTGGGAGTTGGCTCAGAAAGTTAAGTGACAAGTCGGGATGGAGTTTGGAGGAGCCATGCCGGGGCAAGTCCCCAAGTTGACAAAGACCAATTACGGTAATTGGAGCATTCAGATGAAAGTGCTACTAGCATCGAAGGAGTTATGGGAGATCGTTGAGGACGGGTATGAAGAGCTTACTGCCGAAGCAGAAGCGGCGTTGACCAACGCCCAGAAGACGACATTAAGGGAAGCAAGAAAGAAAGATAAGAAGGCACTGTTCACGTTATACCAAGGAGTCGATGAAGCTACGTTCGAGAAGATCTCAGAAGCTGTGAGCTCAAAAGAAGCATGGGAGGTGTTGCAACGCTCCATGCAGGGAGTAGACAAGGCGAAGAAAGTGAAGCTGCAGTCCCTCCGGGGCGAGTATGAAATGTTAAGGATGCAGGCCACGGAGAAGGTCGGAGACTTTGTGACCCGTCTGCGGACGCTCACAAACGAGATGAAGAGAAACGGAGAGACGATAGATGATGTGAGTCTCATGGAGAAGCTCCTGAGGGCCATGTCAAGGAAGTTCCGACACGTGGTGGTGGCAATCGAGGAGTCGAAGGATCTCACCCAGATGACCGTAGATGAGCTAGTAGGCTCATTGCAAGCTCATGAGTACAGAATTCAGCAGGATGATGACGAAGCGAGTGGCTTAGGAAAAGCACTCCAGACCCAGTTGAACTTTGGGGAAAGCTCAGGAAGAGGAAGCGGCCAGCGTGGCCGGGGTCACCAAGGCAGAGGTCGAGGTAGAAGAGGAGGTAGAGATCAAGGAAGGAACCAAGGCTTCCAAGAGAGGCGGAGCGACCTCAAGGAGGTTGGCAAGAAAGAAGAGGAAGAGGAAGAGGCCGAGGAGATATGTCCCAAGTACAGTGTTACAACTGTAACAAATTTGGGCATATGAGCTATGATTGCTGGGCTCCCAGGAAGATAGAAGAATTCAACCATTATGCGGAGGCTAGGAACAATGTGAACAATGCTGGGGGTGGAGACCCAATGATGTTCTTAACCTACCGAGGTGTGGAAGAAGGAAGGAATGAAGTATGGTACCTGGACACAGGGGCGAGCAACCACATGTGTGGAGATAAGGAGATGTTCTCTAATCTTGAATCCAGTGGGGGCGAAGTGAGTTTCGGGGATGCTTCAAAGATTTCTTTGGAAGGAAAGGGCCTGGTGGTAGTGAAACTGAACGGGGAGAGAGTACACTTGAATGATGTGTACTACGTGCCAGGGTTGAAAACCAACATCTTAAGCATTGGGCAGCTAGTGGAGAGAGGATATTGTGTGCAGATGAAGGATGGGTCTCTGGCAATGAAGAATGATCAAGGAAAGGAGGTAGTAAAGGTGAAGATGACGACAAACCGTCTCTTCACGCTGAAGATGGATGCTCAAGAGACGGCTTGTCTCGCGAGAACAAAGGAAGAGGAAGAAGCATGGCTATGGCACCATAGGATGGGGCATTTGGGCTTCACAGGGATGAAGTTACTATCCCACTCCAAGATGGTGGCGGACCTGCCTATGATCTCCCCTCCGCAGAAGGTGTGTGAGGCGTGCACGAAGGGGAAGCTCAAGAGGCAGACATTCGAAGGAGGAAAGTCCTGGAGAGCAAGGCGGCAACTTGAACTGGTTCACTCGGACATTGCGGGTCCGTTTGAGACCACCTCAATAGGCGGAAGCAAGTACTACATCACCTTCACGGATGACTATAGTCGGAAGTGTTGGGTGTATTTTCTGAAAGAGAAGTCTGAGGCTTTTGACAAGTTCAGGGAGTTCAAAGCGATGGCCGAGAAGGAGAGTGGGCAACCATTGAAGGTGCTAAGGACCGATCGAGGTGGGGAGTACACCTCGAGGCTGTTCGATAGTTTCTGCAAGGAGAATAGGATATCACACCAGCTGACGGCGGCGTACTCACCGCAGCAGAACGGAGTGGCAGAGAGAAAGAATCTCACCATCATGAACATGACGAGGAGCATGGTGAAGGAAAAGGGGCTACCGAAGATGTTTTGGGCGGAAGGAGTGCAATGTGCGGTGTACCTACTGAACAGGTGCCCCACAAAGAGCGTGAAGTTCAAGACGTCGTTTGAAGCATGGAGCGGCTGGAAGCCAAGTGTGAAGCACCTAAGGGTCTTCGGGTGTGTAGCTCATGCTCACATCCCGGACCAGAGGAGGAAGAAGCTCGATGACAGGAGCGAGAAGTGCATCTTCGTGGGCTATGCTCCGGAGAGCAAGGCGTACAAATTTTACAACCCGATGACTGGGAAGGCCATAGTCTCAAGGGACGTGGTGTTTGAAGAAGATAGTTGCTGGAGCTGGGACGAGAAGACAAGGAGCACCAAGGGGATGTTCTTTGAAGATGATGAGGAGGAAGATGGTCATGAAGCGGAAGCTGAGGTTGGTGGAGTTGAGCCACCATCACCACCGAGTGGGAGTTCAGGGGGAGTTTCTAACCCCTGCTCAAGTGGAACAAGTACAAACGGAGGAAGTCCTAGTGGAGCGAGCACTAGCCGAGGCAGTTCTGACCGTCCTCAACCTAGGATGAGAAGGTTGGAGGAGATTTACGAGGAGACGGCACCGACACTTAACAATTTCTCTTTATATTGTTTGTTGGCAGATTGCGAGCCGCACTCCTACGACGAAGCTGCCCAGGAGAAATCTTGGAGGACGGCGATGGATGCCGAGATAGCTTCCATAAATAAGAATGACACTTGGAGGCTGGTTGACCCACCCGCAGGCCACAAACCCCTCGGGGTAAAGTGGGTCTACAAGATTAAGAAGAACAAGGATGGAGCTGTGGAGAAGCACAAGGCTAGGCTCGTTGTGAAGGGCTACAGGCAAGTCCAAGGAGTGGACTACGATGAGGTCTATGCCCCAGTAGCGAGGATTGACACCATCAGGTTGATCATCGCACTGGCAGCTCACTATGGGTGGACAATCATGCAAATGGATGCGGTGGCGGCGTACTTGAATGACTACCTGGAGGAGGATGTGTATATTGAGCAGCCTCTGGGGTATGTTGTGAAGGGCCAGGATAAGAAGGTGTGCAAGTTGAGAAAAGCATTGTACGGGCTGAAGCAAGGGGCAAGAGCTTGGAATGGGAGGATAGATACATTCCTCCAAAAGCATGGCTACGCGAAGTGCCCATATGAGTATGCTCTCTACATGAAGGTGAAGAAGAACGGGGATATCATGATCTTATGCCTATACGTGGATGACATGATATTCACCGGGAGCAACCCTGCGATGTTCGAAAAATTCAAGAGGCTGATGAAGGAGGAGTTCGAGATGACGGACTTGGGAAAGTTGAGCTACTTCTTGGGAGTTGAGGTACAGCAGAGAGAAGATGGGATCTTCATCGCGCAAAAGAAATACGCGGAGGAGATCTTGAAGAAGTTTAGGATGGAGAATAGCAAGCCTATCTCCACTCCTGCTGATCCCGGAACGAAGTTGAGAAAGGACTCGAAGGAGGAAGAAGTTGACCCAACCATGTTCAAGAGTCTGGTTGGGAGTCTAAGGTATCTGACTTTCACCAGACCGGACATCATGTATGCGGTGGGGGTCGTGAGCAGGTACATGGAAGAGCCCAAGCAGGACCACTTCACTGCAGCGAAGAGGATCCTGAGGTATGTGAACGGGACTCGGGACCATGGCTTGATGTACTCATCTGGAGGAGAGTTGAAGCTAGTCGGCTACTCGGATAGTGACTATGGAGGAGATGTGAACGACCGGAAGAGCACTTCCGGGTATGCGTTCAACATGGGAACCGCGGCGTTCTCATGGAGTTCTAAGAAGCAGGCTACTATAGCCTTATCATCTTGCGAGGCGGAGTACATAGCGGCGGCGGCATGCACTTGCCAAGCCATCTGGCTAAGGAACCTTCTGGAGGAACTACATCATGTGCAGGATGGCCCAACGACAGTGTTAGTGGATAACATGTCCGCCATCCAGCTTGCAAAGAACCCGGTGCTGCATGGGAGAAGTAAGCATATCGAGACGAGGTACCACTTCCTTCGCGAGCAGGTGGAGCAGAAGTCAGTGGAAGTTGTGTATTGCCCCACCGGTGAGCAGGTTGCGGATATTTTCACCAAGGCTTTGAAGGTGGAGACGTTCCTACGGCTCAAAGGCAAACTCGGCATGTGCTGCCAAGTTTGAGGGGGAGTTTGTTAGAATTTGAGTTGACTTGGTCAACATCTCACATATAAATATATTTACCTTTATATTTGTATGTTTTATATTAGTGGAGAGAGAGGGTGATGTGATTGGCATTTATTGTGCATGCCAAGTGTCGCAATTTTGTTGTTGGAGTAGCCTATATAAAGGCTTGTAGTTTGTCCATTTAAAGTAATTAGTTAAAAAATTGTAAAAGAGGCTTCCTTTTCCTTTAACTCTCGCAGGAGCGCAGGAGAGAATATAGAGAGAGAGAGAGGCGCAAGAGAGTTAGAGAGAGAGAAAGTGAAACAGTGAGAGAGATGTTGGCGAGAGAGAGTTAGAGAGAGAGAGAGTAATAGCGAGTAGAGAGAGTGAGAGTAACAGCGAGTAGAGAGAGAGAGAGTGAGAAGAGTGAGGTTGGGAGAGAGAGAGTAATAACTCCTGATTTCCTGCAGTTTTTCTTGCGGAAATAACTCCCGCTTTCGCCACCTCGCGCCAGGAGCCCGCACCCACGCATAGGGCTCGCACTCGCGAGAGCTCCGCCACCTCGCCGGGAGGTACCGCCACTGTGCTCGCCGGAGTGCATCGCGCCAAGGCCGCTCTCGCCAACGACTCGCAAGGAAGCCGCTGCAGGCCGGTTGAAGGAGTACTCGCTGGGTGGATCTCGCACGGGTGGATCTCGAAGGAGTGGAGTTCTCGCTGGAGGGTCTCGCCGGAGTTGGTCTCGGCCGGGCTGTGTACTCGCTTGTATCGCTTCCAACAGATTCATCCCCACTTCTTCATCATATATGGCTTCATCTAGCAACACTAGTCAACGTTTTCTTCGTTTCCCAAGTGGTGTGTCTGTCTTTGAGGTAAAAGTATATGATTTTTGGCATGTTCAAATGGGTACACTTTTTCTATCTCCTAAGATGTGTGCGATCTAATTCAAGATGGGTATACAAAGCCAACAGTCGAGAACCCACTATCTACTTGGGATGCTACCAATCATAAGTAGTTCTCAGAAAATTTGAAAATGGATGCAAAGGCTCTTCTCTACATCCAACATATAAAATCCCCCTCATCCCGGTAATTGAGCAGGATTGAGAGAAGATTTTATGCCCAGAACTGCAGCCTTACGGCGATACCAACTCACGGGTTAGTCGCAACCGCATGACTCCGATCCTGCCAGCTAATATGATCATAACACGAGGCCAATGAGAAAAAAAAGTAAAATGTAAAGACAAGTTCACAAACCACAACACACACACACACACAAATATATATACATATATATGTATATGTATATATATATACATACATATATATGTATATGTATATATATATACATACATATATATGTATATGTATATATATATACATACATATATATGTATATGTATATATATATACATACATATATATGTATATATACATATATATGTATATGTATATATACAGATATATATTTATATATATATATATATGAAAAAGACATAGTCCACAATGTGCACAAAATGAAAGAGTGATGGCTTATGCCCGATACATATCCAAATGAAAGTAAAGTAAATATACTCTCACTCTAATTCTGCGGAAGTAAACTCATCAACAAACACTCATATCAGCCAGGGATAGAGTAGTGGTACTCATCGGCTCCTCAAGTCCTGTCCTCTTGGATGTGTTGCAGCTCCGACTCCCCGATCTCCTAAAATGATGTGATCTACTGACAGTTAGTCAAAAAGATTAAGACATTTCAGCATCCACTCCCCCGATGGCTCTTAGGCACCGTGCATTAGGATGAAAGGAAAGGTACATGTGGTAGTATATATTAAAAAAGGGAAATAATGGTGACCCTAACTAACAAGTATATATGAAGCAACAAGAGTATATAAAAACTATGATAATCATTTTATATATACGAAGAGAAGTAAATAAGTAGAAAAGTAAAGTGCATCGCATCAAGTAAGAAAAGTAAGAACATCTACTCTAACATATAAAAACGTACATTAACTTATATGAATACTCATACAAACTTTAAGTTAAAATTTCCGGTAATTAACTCATCATATAAAAGTGTTCATATAAATTTATATGATGAGGGTCTACAAGATATGAATGATATGCTCTGTAATGCAATGTCTATATTATACTTCATACAAGTGCAACTCACACACAACCCTAATGTAAAATCTCTCCTCCCGGGAATTGGGCACGACCCAGAAGATATTTTATGCCCAAGACCATCGTCTTAAAATGACAACAACTATGAGTTAGTTGCCACCATAAGATAGCGACCCTGCCGATAAGCACGATCATTCACACAACCAACAAAAGAAGAAATAAAACAAGTCTACGCATCACATCATAGACCTATAAATACCTAAATAAAGGTCCACATGACATAAATGAAAGAGTACAAGTAATAAGGCTTATGCCTAGTATATGAATATCATAAATATCACTCTCTCTCAACAAACAACGTGAAAGATAAATCATATGATCATCAAACTAACGTCGGGTAGTAGTTGTGATAGTGCGCGGCTCCGGCTCCTCAGATATTGGTGTCTCAATCTTTGGTTATGTCTGGTCGAACTACGGCGGCGTCTCCACACGTACCTAAAATGATGTGGTCAAACGACCGTCAGTCAAACTAGACTCAGCTGCTTCATCACGGTCTCACCCCCGTGACTCCTAGGCACCGCACGGGAGGAAGAAAGCGGAGGACTAATAGTAGCAGAATGTACAAGCAGGTGACAGTGGTATGTATAGATAATTCTCTAACAGTTCTATATCAGTATGAGCAATAACAAAAGTAAAGTAGTACAGTAAAGGAGCTAAGTAAAACATGTAAAGTAAAGTAACTACACGACCATCATAGAAGCGTACCCTAACTTATATGAATTCTCATACAAACATATAAGTTAAGGTTTTTGAAATAGTAACTCATCATATAAAAGAGCTCATAATAATTTATATGATGATGATCTGCAAATGCGTATGTTATATCATGTTATGCAATGCGATGATTATGTAACTCACACACACTACTCTATGCACATACCTTTCATACATCCCCACTTTTTGGAGGTGGTCAACTTATCAGTTACCAACCATCATGGCTCACAGTGGTTGTGGAGCGGGTGTCTCCACTCTTAGGCGGGCAGGCACACTATCAGGCCTAGACCTCTCGTACGCCTCAACACTAAGAACACAACAACGGAGCCCATGCATACTCTTGCTAGCAACTACCAGTATTCTGTGGTCGGGTGTGCTCTTATGGGACATAGTCTTCCAGACCTCTGTATAAACAATCTCACCGGTCTCCCCTAAAGATCTACAATCCACACCAGAGTCTGCGTACTTCCGTCGGTGTGCCGGCTGGAACAGTACAGAGTGACCCACCACATAAACACAAATCAGATATAACAATACCCTTCCGAGCCTCCAGCTCGCAGGACCAACCCGTCATGATATCGACTAACAACCTAGCCACCAGCTCATAGGACTATCAAGCCCTATATCACTCCAATCCATACATGAGTGAGATCGCTATAACATTCCTTAATCCTATCAGACTACTCTTTCCTAACTTCCGGATTACTTAGCGATTTATGGTTAAACTTGGACTTCCCGAGGTCTACCCTGTGAGGGGCTCGCAACGGTACTAGGAACTATATTGGGATGAACCCCATCGTTTCCTTTCTCAAGAAATTTAGTAGAGTTATACTACCCTTAACCAAATCCACTCCCAGGGTTATTAAGTGTATGACCTCTCCAAAGTATCAACTGCTAAAAACGCTAATTTTTCAAAATTGTTAAATATAAACCACATGATCTTGTATGTGTGTATGAATAATAATTCTCCAAACACTTGGCAAAAGGATCTAAGATTATTTCCTGAAACCTATCATCAAATCTTAGACCTAATTCCAGAGATTTATAATTTTCATAACATAATCAGCAATTATTATAATTTTCCCAAATTATTGCTACAGGTGATTTTGCACATGAAGTGTCACTTTATTTTATCAAACTAGCAAGATAAAATTATCCTAACATAATATTGAGTAACAATGACTCTGGACCAAATCTCACATCATTCCAATAATATTTGATATTTAATTTCTAATTACAAATATCTTATCCACTAGGCCATGTTACACATGAAGTACTATAAATATTCATCAAATAATTTTAGGAAAATTACTGGAGGTTAAAGATGGTAAATAATTATTTATTCCAAAGTTTTATAATTTTATAACTCAATTTGAGCATAATTATCTCAATAATATAGAAGGGTCAAAATTGGTAATTATAACTTCAACCCTAAGATTCTGACTTTCAAAATTCTAATTAGTTTATCCAGTATTTATCATACCAAATCATTTCTATTGGAAAGGTTTTATAATTTTTGCAACTATTTTAGTCACCCTAATTTCACTAATACACTTGCATAATAAATATACTACTTAATTCATTTGCTAAGCAAACCAAGTTCAAATGTTGTTAAATTTCTTGAGAAGGCATACTTTCAGTTAATAATTGCATATATAAAATTTTACTGGATTTTACCAATCCAATCTTGCTAAATTCACATGATACACCTTTTTGGCGAAATGCATACCATATCATATACAACATGACAACTTGCAAGTGGGATTCACCAACTTACATGAGTTCAAAGGACCTGAATTTTTTACCAGGTCCTTATAACTCCCTAATGAACCTCACACCAAATTTTGGGATTCAAATAATTATTATTCTTCAAAATATTCAATTTATATGAAAAATTACAATTTTCCTAAAACCATAGTAAAATATTATCTAAATATTCTCATTTTGGACTATAGGTTTATCTATGGTACATTCTTACACGCCCTAAATTACAAGCAAATGACTTTAGCCAATTAAAAGTTATTAGGGATATAGTTGTTGTACCACCCTGAGGACCAGTCCAACAAGAATTGCCTTATAGTATGTTACACTGCTCCAAATGACCTGATTTCAATTTATAATTAATTTAGACTCACAAGGTTACCTTTTTAATGTTGGGCACTTTTCATGGTTCAGGCCATAAGGGCCTCAATTTTCTGATTAAAAAAGTGCATATTAATGGGGCAAAAATATATAATAATTAATATAAATCAAATCAACGGTTGTGATTTCATTCTTCCTCTAGCCTAAGGACGAGATTCGCCAAACCTGGTGCAGCTTTCAGAGCCAATTTCCAGTGATCTAGCTCCCTCCCCGACCGGCCACCACACCTACCACCTCCGTTGAGGTGGTGGCTATCGCCGAGCGGCGGCACGGTCGCCGGAGAGGTGTTTTCCTGCGATCCCGAGAGGAAGCCCAAAACAGATTTTTCATGGAAATTCCAAAATAGATTCCACTCAATTGAGTCCGAATTCAATCCATATTGATCTAGAAAACTATCACAAGGGGAGAGGTGGAGAAACATGCTTGATTTCGGGCTTGGATGCGGCTACTCCGGCGGGTGGCTATAAGTTTTAGTGTTTTCAGGCGAACCTCTCCCAATCTAGATTCTCCACCGAAAGCTTTGATCCAACAGTCGATTTCAACTGCTTTAGGGCTTCTGAAAGTGATGAATGAGTCTAATTAAGGTTTGAGAGCCTCTTTATAGGAGATCAATGAATGGGAGGTGGTAGGCTATGGCCATTAATGTCCCTCCTTGACGGTGGCCGACCTATAACTACAAGAAACTTCTCTTCATCAGGTAATATGAAGGCTTCATTTGGTTTAGCAGTGGTGGGTCGATCCGGCAGGTGGAAACGAAGTGCTCGAAATGGAGGGGGGAGGTGGCTGCTCCAAACAGAGATTTTTGGGGCATTTCTCAAGGCAGGCGGGTGAAAATGGAGCAAACACTGTCAGAGATTCATTTGTTTACCCTACTTACGATGACGTTTGCCCAAAACTGAGCAGTGAAACACACAAACAAATAGAGCCGAAATGAGAGGTTGGGGAAAAAGAAGGTAGTGTCACTTGGCCTCCCTCCATTATTCCACCTCCAAATGAAACTTCCCTCATAATTACCCTCATTAAATCCCCTAATTAACATCATAAATTAGATTAAATAAATCTTAAAATTTAGTGGGCCTTAGGATGGGCCTTGGGCAAGACCTTTGCCCACTTGAATTGGCTTGGAATCTCATTTAACCTTTAGGGTTAATTTGACCATGGTTGTCATTGGGGTTGACTTTGGTCAATTTGATGGGTTGACTTTGGTCAATTTGATGGGTTGACTGGTCCAATGGGTGTGTCTTGAGTCCCTTGACACCACCCAATGTTGATTGGATCATAGTGATGCCCCAATTGGGACCACTTTATCAAATAGTGTGATTTTGATCTAAATAGGGCCAAGTTTGACTTTGGTCCCTAATGAAATTACAAGGATAGGGGTGAGGTCAATTTTAGGTTCTGAGGCCAATAGGACCTCTTAGGTGAAGGTTTGACCTATATTGACCTAAAGTTGACTTTGGTCAATTCAGCCCACTAGATTGAACTTGTCTTGAGTCTATTACTCTGTTTCCATTATCTTAGGGTTAGGGAAGTGTTAGTGAGCTTACCTTGAGATGGTGAGTTCATGTGAGTGTGAAATGGCCTAGGTTGACTTGTGCACATTGGGGGTGCACATAGTAGTATACCTAAGTTCAAGTTGAGCTAGGGTCACAGTAGGGATTCTATGCACCACTCAAGCCCTAACCCTACTTTAGGGGGCCTAGAAGTATGAGGGATGTTACACCTAACGACTATGTGCACATAGACCTTTAGTTCCCTAATTTTGAAGGCAGTTAACCTTTCTAGAACCAACTATCATGACTTACGATGGTAGTGAAGTGGGCATCTCCACTACTAGGCGGGTATACACACTACCTAGCCCAGACCTCCTATACGCCTTTATACATGTGCTAGGTGCACTCTAGAGTCTGTACGTACTATTATTGGGGTATCTTAGTATTTTGGGATAAGTGATGGGTTTCTGGGAACATCACAAGACACCTGACTAAGCTGGTCCACTAGACCGCATCAACTTGCCAAGTCAACATACTCTTATCGGTGTGACTACTCGGATAGTACCGAAGAACCAACACATCTTATGGCCATGTAAGTGTATCATCTAAATCATCTCAGCAAACATCTCATAGGACTGTCAAGTCCTCTAAACATCGGTGCCACCACACCTTTTCATAATCGAGCCTCCAGCTCCCAGGACAAACCAGTTCTTATCATATGTTTTCAAACTTCATAGTTCTCATATTATTACTAATCTTTTCTTAGTAATTAGTTATACTTAACGATTTAGGGTGAATCTTGGACTTCCCATGGTCAACCCAGTGAAGGGCTCATAACGGTACTAGGAAGTACGATGGGCTGAAGCACAAATATCTTTCACAAGATATTTAATCTTGTTAATGACTAACCTTTGCTAAAGCCATCTGTCATTGTTACTCTTAAAATATCCTAATATTGTTTATAATTATTATAGGGGAGAGTCAATATATCGTCATACTCTAAGTCTAGGTACTCCCCTTAGTGTCAGTGTACACTAATATTTGACACCACTTCGTGACTTTCTCTAAAATTCAACCAGAAGTCTATGACACTCCAAACATACCAGTAAGCCACTTAAGATCAATTACTACGACCACTTTCAAGGTCCACCATTTAACAAACGTTCTATTTAATGATGCATACCTTTTGATCCCAATGCACAATGTGCGGTGCAAACCCTTAACATATTTATCTACATGCCACATGATTCCTTCCAAAGATGCACCACGTCATATTAATACCTCAAGTTAATATAATAAATTTCCATAGTGGAAGGGTCACATTTATTTCATTTATTTAAATGTGTGATATGTTTCTAAATTAATGAATGAACTATAGGATAAATGTTCTCCAAAAATTTTACAACTTTTAGGGGATGGTAAAAATGATGCCCTACTGACATGATCCAAATAGCATTCAATTTCCATGTGTTCTTGATGGTCTATTCACTACACCATTATTTTGCTAAACACAGTGTAACAGCCCAATTGTCCGCAACAATTAACAATATTCCTAATGTCATATATAATCAAGAACAACGGAAATATACATATGCATTTCATAACGAGTACGTATCAGAAACATATAAAACAATCTATAGCAAGGCCAGAAAAGAAATAATCAGTAAATTTCTACCTGAGCTCTAATGACGACCGGTCGCTGTCTTTTTGGTTCCTAAAAATTTAGAGAATGAAACCGTTAGTCTTGCATACAGAATAAGTGAAAATTTACTTTTTTAATCTGCTGTACAGTTGTATAACCAATATAAGAAACAATTATAATTACAATTAAATAAGAAAAACATATACCATGTTCAATAGATGCTGTCACCATGTTCTGTAATCTGTATTGTAGTGAAATCAATATAAGTAACTAATAGTATTGTTCAGTATGGGCTATAAGATATCATAAACAGTAAAAAGAATCATAAACAGTAAACAATACAATGTTCTTTTTTGTTTGTTTCTTTTCATATTGGCACTATTAAGGGTAATTAAATGAATTCTATATCAGTCTCAGTATTTTGTATTTCAGTCTTTGGGCCCGACCCCTTTGGGGTCATCAGGCTCCATACCAGTACGTACAACACGCGTTTATGCCTTTCGGCTCGACTGGCCTAGTAATTCAGTACACAATATCAGTATTCTTCATTTTATATTACCCTTAATAGTTCCATGTGTCGACACATTCGGTTATGTATGATGAGTTCTTTATTTTAATTAGTCCCCTCAGAATATTTTCTTGCTTGATTGCTTCTAAATGAGGCCATTCATAGCATTTGCAACATATACAGTGATTGTATAAAGCAGTTTTAGTATAGCAGTGAAATGTTTAGGTAAAGCATACATTAAAAAGAGAAATTCTCACCATGGCTCGTTCCTTTTCCTTGCCCTGCCTCGAATAAACATCGCGTCTACTAGGAGATGCCATCCTTCACAATATCTGTATTTATATAATGCATTTATAAGGCAACAACATTTTATTCCACGAGATTGCAGCTCACACAGCGACACGACGCATGCAAGCCAACACATGCAAATTTTCATATAGCTGGTCACGCAAACATATGCTAATTAAACCATAGCAGAACCAAAAATATTAGACATAACAGCCCACAAAACAGTCAAAACAGCCCACATAACAGCCCACAAAAACAGTCCCAACAGCCCACAAAAACCAGTCCAAACTACCATGAAACCAGTCGGGTAAAAGTTCAAAACAGAAATTAAACTAGGGCACAACCGGCTACAGTCCAGCTACACTCCAAAAATAGTAGCCCACAAGGGTACAATCGGCCAAAACAACTAAAACACTCAAATTCAGCCTCAAGTAAAAGAAAAACTTGAAAGGAAGCAAGTACCTGATTCCAAAGAACTCGAAAGTTCTCCCACCAAAGCCAATAAAGATCCAAAGTTCCCAAAGTAAGCTAAAGAAGAGGCGTTTAGAGCTCATACACATAGAAGAGAAGAAAGGAGCAGAAGATTTCACCATACCAGGCGACGGGAAGGAGAAAACCACCAAACCCTAGCTATCCGGTTTCGCCGGGCTGTATAGAAGATGCGTGAATGCCGAACAAGAGCAGGGAATCGAGATGTTAAGAAATCGAGACGTGACGTTTGTACTAGTTTGGTGGAAGGTTCACCCTAGGAACGAAGTGACGTGGGAATGTGAAGATGCAATGCGGAATCTTTTTCCTGTACTGTTTGATAATATGGACGAATGATTTTCGGGGACGAAAATTATTTAAGGAGGGGAGAATTGTGACGCACACATTTTTGGTATGTAATATTACGTCATGTTTGAAGTAAATAATAACTTATATGATAATGTGTAACGAAATTTAATTTATTACAGGTAACGCCACCGATGATGAAAAGAGATTTAAGCAGTATTGAATCGGCGTCGCTATGAGCTGTGATTCGGTGTCGTGCGAGTTATTACTATGAACATGTTATGCTATGTGTTGCGAGTTACTTAATATCGTTGTATGTATAACATTTTTTGCTCTTATGATGTGGACGACACATAAAATTGTCGCATGACTTGTTTAGTTATACATATATGTTGTATTTTTAAAAGTATGGCTGGCTGGCTGGTTGGATTGGTTTGCTAGTGATGCGGGTTTAATCCTATGTGGTAATGTTATAATAAGTGCTATGGGGCTGAGCTGGGTTGGCTGGTTGGTTCTATTGGGCTGGGTTGGCTATGTGGCTGGGTTAACCGGTTCAGACTCTTTTATATATAGATTCAACGATGGCTTTTCTTAATACATCTCGATTCCGTGCTCTTGTTCGGCATTCACGCATCTTCTCTGCAGCCCGGCGAAACCCGATAGCTAGGGTTTGGTGGTTTTCTCCTTCCCGTCGCCGGGTATGGTGAAATCTTCTGCTCATTTCTTCTCTTCTATGTGTATGAGCTCTAAACGCCTCTTCTTTAGCTTACTTTGGGAACTTTGGATCTTTATTGGCTTTGGTGGGAGAACTTTCGAGTTCTTTGGAACCAGGTACTTGCTTCCTTTCATGTTTTTCTTTTACTTGAGGCTGGATTTGAATGTTTTAGTTGTTTTGGCCGGCTGTACCCTTGTGGGCTGCTGTTTTTGGAGTGTAGCTGGACTGTAGCCGGTTGTGCCATAGTTTAATTTCTGTTTTGAACTTTTACCCGGCTGGTTTCATGGTAGTTTGGACTGGTTTTTGTGGGTTGTTATGTGGGATGTTTGGACTATTTTTGTGGGTTGTTATGTGGGCTGTTTGGACTGTTTTGTGGGCTGTTATGTCTAATATTTTGGTTCTGTTATGGTTTAATTAGCATATGTTTGCGTGGCCAGCTATATGAAAATTTGCATGTTTTGGCTTGAATGCGTCGTGTTGCTGTGTGAGCTGCAACCTCGTGGAATAAAATGTTGTTGCCTTATAAATGCATTATATAAATATAGATATTGTGAAGGATGACATCTCCAAGTAGACGCGACGTTTATTCGAGGCGGGGAAAGGAAAAGGAACGAGCCACGGTGAGAATTTCTCTTTTTAATGTATGCTTTACCTAAACATTTCACTGCTATACTGAAACTGCTTTATACAATCACTGTATATGTGGCAAATGCTATGAATGGCCTGATTTAGAGGAAATTAAGCAAGAAAATATTCTGAGGGGACTAATTAAAATAAAGAACTCATCATACATAACCTAATGTGTCGACATATGGAACTATTAAGGGTAATATAAAATGAAGAATACCGATATTGTGTACTGAATTACCAGACCAGTCGAGCCGAAAGGCATAAACGCGTTTTGTACGTACTGGTCTGGAGACTGATGACCCCAGAGGGGTCGGGCCCAAAGACTGAAATACAGAATACTGAGACTGATATAGAATTCATTTAATTACCCTTAATAGTGCCAAGATGAAAAGAAACAAACAAAGAAGAACATCGTACTGTTTACTGTTTATGATTCTTTTTACTGTTTATGATATCTTATAGCCCATACTGAACAATACTGTTAGTTACTTATATTGATTTGACTGCAATACGGATTACAGAACATGGTGACAACATCTATTGAACATGGTATATGTTTTTCCTATTTAATTACAATTATAATTGTTTCTTATACTGGTTATACAATTGTACAACAGATTAAAAAGGTAAATTTTCACTTAGTCTGTATGCAAGACTAACAGTTTCATTGTCTAAATTTTTAGGAACCGGAAAGCCAGCGACCGGTCGTTATTAGAGCTCAGGTAGAAATTTACTGCTTTATTCCTTTCTGTACGTGTATATAGAATAATACCTATCACAACGGTGTCATCCGCCTTTGCCTCTTGCTGATTCAGATTGAACAATCGCGGCTGCACTCGGCGTTCTTGCTCTTGACGTTCTTCTATATATGCTCCTGCTAGCACTGAAGTAGAAGCTGAAGCTGCGTACTCACCTCTCGTAGCACGACCCATCAGATACAACCTCTGGCCCTGTGGCACTGGAAACTGCTGTGCTGCTCTTTGTCCTTCTCGGTTCTGAGGGCACTCCCTCTATCGATGCCCAGGCTGACGGTACAAATAGCAAACATTGTTTCCCACTAAACACTGCCCCTTGTGGCTTTTGCCACACTTGCCACATCGTTGCTCAACTGTCGGTGCACTGCCGCTGCTTTCAATGGGACGAGACTGCTTTCCTGAATCACTTGACTTCCCTGATGTGCTCGTCTTGCTCGAGGACACCTTACTAGAAGACGACCACGTCGATCTTTTCTTTGCAAAGTCCCTTCGCTTTTGTGTTTTCTCTGCATCAATTTCCATCAAACGGGCTTTCTTCACCAAAGCCCCGTAGTCTGTGATCTCCATCGGTATCAGAATCGAACGAATACTATCTCGCAGTCCTTCCTGGAAGAGTCGGCATCTTTCTCTCTCATTAGGCACAAAGGCCTCTGCATAAAACGCTAAATTGGTGAACTCTGTTTCAAATTCCAAGACTGATCGAGGACCCTGTACCAAACGCAAAAACTTATCTTGTAATAACTTCTTTTCTGATTCTGGGATGAACCAATTGGTAAACTCTTGAATGAAAGTGGCCCACGGAATACTTGCTTGTGTGCGGCCCGCCAGTCTACCACGCACAATCTGCCACCACCACTTTGCTTCTCCTTCCAATAAAAAACGTGACCAAACCCACTTTTCGTTCATCTGGACAAAGCATGACTTCACGTATCATCTCAATGCGTGAGATCCAATCCTCTGTTTCCAAGGGCGATAACCCTCCCTGAAACACTGGTGACTTCAACTCCAGGAATTGTTTTAAATCGACATCCAACTGCCTCTGCTCTGATGGTCCTGCCACTTCCAGTGCTGGTGGAGGAGGCACATCTCTAACCATTTTAATAGCCTCTGCCAACATTCGCGTCAGATCCATTAATTGTGGAGGTGTCTGCTGCTCTGTCTGTGAGGGTATCATTTACGGCAGCTCTTGCTGGGCCTGCCCCGATGCACTGCCCTCAGACATTGACTCTTTGCCTTCCTGTGCATCCATCGAAATCACACTTAGATGCAGTTACTGACAATACATACTCGTTACGGCCAGGTTGCAATTTAAAACCTGGCTCTGATACCATTAAATTGTAATGGCCCGATTGTCCGCCACATTTAACAATATCCCTAATGGTATATATAATCAGGAATAACGGAAATATACATATGCATTTCATAACGAGTATGTATCAGAAACATATAAAACAATCTATAGCAAGGCCAGAAAAGAAATAATCAGTAAATTTCTACCTGAGCTCTAATGACGACCGGTCGCTGTCTTTCTAGTTCCTAAAAATTTAGAGAATGAAACCGTTAGTCTTGCATACAGACTAAGTGAAAATTTACCTTTTTAATATGCTGTACAGTTTTATAACCAGTATAAGAAACAATTATAATTGCAATTAAATAAGAAAAACATATACCATGTTCAATAGATGTTGTCACCATGTTCTGTAATCCGTATTGCAGTCAAATCAATATAAGTAACTAATAGTATTGTTCAGTATGGGCTATAAGATATCATAAACAGTAAAAAGAATCATAAACAGTAAACAATACAATGTTCTTTTTTGTTTGTTTCTTTTCATATTGACACTATTAAGGGTAATTAAATGAATTCTATATCAGTCTCAGTATTCTGTATTTCAGTCTTTGGGGTCATCAGTCTCCAGACCAGTACGTACAACACGCATTTATGCCTTTCGGCTCGACTGGCCTGGTAATTCAGTACACAATATCAGTATTCTTCATTTTATATTACCCTTAATAGTTCCATGTGTCGACACATTCAGTTATGTATGATGAGTTCTTTATTTTAATTAGTCCCCTCAGAATATTTTCTTACTTTATTGCCTCTAAATGAGGCCATTCATAGAATTTGCAACATATACAGTGATTGTATAAAGCAGTTTCAGTATAACAGTGAAATATTTAGGTAAAACATACATTAAAAAGAGAAATTCTCACTGTGGCTCGTTCCTTTTCCTTGCCCCGCCTCGAATAAACGTCGTGTCTACTTGGAGATGCCATCCTTCACAATATATGTATTTATATAATGTATTTATAAGGCAACAACATTTTATTCCACGAGGTTGCAGCTCACACAGCGACACGACACATTCAAGCCAACACATGCAAATTTTCATATAGCTGGCCACGCAAACATATGCTAATTAAACCATAGCAGAACCAAAAATATTAGACATAAAAGCCCACAAAACAGTCAAAACAGCCCACATAACAGCCCACAAAAACAGTCCAAACAGCCCACAAAAACCAGTCCAAACTACCACGAAACCAGTCGGGTAAAAGTTCAAAACAGAAATTAAACTAGGGCACAACCAGCTACAGTCCAGCTACACTCCAAAAACAGCAGCCCACAAGGGTACAGCCGGCCAAAACAACTAAAACACTCAAATCCAGCCTCAAGTAAAAGAAACATATTCAAATGTAATACCTTTATTTTAATAAATTTATTAATTATATAAATTATTAAATTAATAAGTTAAAATAAATAAATAAAAAACTCAACCCGCCCCCTTCCTCCCACACCTCCTCTGTCGCCGGCGGCCGGCGGGCTCGCCGGCCTCCGGCGAACCCGCCGGGGGTTGTCCAGGGGGCGAGCGGGCAGGCGCCGGACAACCCCCGACGGGTTCGCCGGAGGCCGGCGAGCCCGTCGTTGGGTGTCGGGCAGGCCGCCGGCGGCTCCGCCGCCGGCGACAGAGGAGGTGCGGGAGGAAGGGGCGGGAGGAAGGTGCGTATCGGGGGTTTTCCGGAAATGAACAGTAGGTTTTTTGAGGGGTTTTGTTATTTGCAGGCCAATGTCTATGAATCCAACGGCCAGAAGCAATTCTTTGGAGATCGGACGGTCCAGATGAGTTTCATGGTGTGATCCAAATATGCATATTGTATTATATAATAAAGATATATATATATATATATATATATATATATATATATATATATATATATATATTATATATATATATGGAGATGTTCTGCATCTATTAATACATAATTACTTGTAGTGTTGTTTCAGGTGCTAAAAAAATTATAACTAACCAGCATCATAACAACTATGAATTTAACAGTTGTAGCACATAAGAATGCTTGTAGCATTTAACACTTGCTGTATACATAAAGATTCAACATGAGGAGTGCATTTTACAGGTTGACTTGAAATCGTCGAAGAAGTAGGGGAGAGAGAGAGATACCTGTCGAGGGGCTGGAGCAGCACAAATGTGAAAAGAAAACCTGTAAATCAGAGAAATCCTAGGCAAAACTGGGAATAGAATGTAACAAAACTGGGCTGAATAGAATGAAACAAATGTGAAAAGAAAACTTGTAAATCAGAGAAATCTTGCGCAAAATCGGGAATAGAACGTAGATGCTGTCGAATTTGGTTCGGATCTGAATCCGATTTTTTTGAATTGTTTCTTTCCAAAACCTTGGCCCCTAAATGAAGGAGAAAAAAAGAAATGGTTTTATCCTGTTTTGATTTCTCCCCTGAGTTGCTAAAATTGGAGAAAGAAAATGATTTCCTTTTAGAGGTCTGTACATTTGGATGAAATCATTAAAACTACCTTATATATTCTTTACCTTTCACGTTGGAGAAGTAGTAACCGTTTGGGGAGAAGAACCGCCACCCCTGGTAGCGTTGGAGAGATCCACCGCCGCCGTTATCTCACTCTTGGTGCCGCAAGGGGTGGGAGACCCCTGTTGGATGCCGTCGGTGGTTGCAGTTGGTGCAACACCGTGCGATGACGGCGAAGCATTTCTCTTGAGAGGGACTCTCGACGTATCCACCGTCTTTGGAGGAAATAGCCACCGGCTTTGGAGGAAATAGTCACCGGTCTTGGAGGAGAGGATCTCTACCGGTCTTTGAGTAGATGAGGCGGTGCGGGCGTGACGGCGAAAGCTTGCGGTGGTGCAGTGGCCTTGACGGAGTTTCTCTCTGGCGATGCAGACATGGCGGCGAAGGCTTGCGGGAGTGCAGTGGCCTTGATGGTGTTTTTCTCTGGTGGTGCGGCTTGGCGTTGATGGCATGCGTGAGTGCAGTTGGCCTCGACACGGTGCTTCTCTGGTGATGGCGGGTGGTTTGGTCGTCATCGGACGACGAAGGTTCTCGGTGAATCTTGTGTGTCCGCTGTGCTAGCGGATTGCAGTCCAGATTATTCTCTCTCTTGCGGATCGAGCGAGTCCGGCTCCTCCGCTGTGTTTTCTGTAACGGACGTCGGTACATTCCTTCATGGTTTATTATTGCAGTTACATTAATTTATGTTTGCAGAGTTTGTTCAGATTTATCTGTTCTTGTACACCCTGTAAATATTTGTTTGTGCCTGGGGGATAGTTTCCGCGTTATATCCCAACAGATGCAATGAAATAGTCAGAACCTTCGGCTTCCCGACTCACTGGAACCCATGTGTCGGACGTCGAGCGGATGCGATGAGCGAACCCGGAGAGGCCGACGATGAGGTGCGGGCTTTCCGAAATAGCAGTCAGAGGTGAGATATCCGGGTCGGAGCGGCGACGCGATGAGGCTATGACGCGATTGGAGCTGCTCGGGCACCGCTGTCGCCGTGGAAGAATCGTCGTGGAAGACTCGCCGAGGAAGAGTGGAAGACGCCACTAGTTATCTCCGTGGAAGACTCCTGCAGTTATCGCCGTGGAAGACGCCAGTTATTGCGAAATCTCGCTTGCGGGAAGAAGACCTAGCAGTGAAAGGCACGACGAGATGCGGAATACTGCAGGGGTAAAATGGGAATCGCCTAACTTCAGTCCGATTCAGTGGACGGGATCTAGGAGGAAGGCATAAAGCAAGCAAAACTAGAATAAACAACTGGAAGACGTACATGTCACAACGTCATTTTGATTAACGGCCTCCTGCTGGCCCAAGGCATAAACTCCTGGCTAAGTTAGTGGATGATGTGACGTAGACGACTCCACGGCTTTTCCTTTCTCATAATAGGATGGACCCGCTCCATGGAACATCTCCTAGCCACGATAGTTACATTTTGCCTGCCCTGAATGGCATTTGCGGGCAAAGTGACCAAGTTTTCCACAATTGTAGCAGTAGACAATCGATTTAGCATAAGAAACTCCAGAAGCCGATGGGGTCGCCTCCGAGTACTTCGGCTTCTTCCTAAGCCTTTTTCCAATCGACTTGCTCTTAGTTTGTGGTGTCTTGAATTCAAGCTCTTTTGATTGAGTTCCCCTATGACTCTACACCCTTTCCAAGTCCAATGCAAGGGCTCTGGCCGCCTCTACCAATGCAAGAAACTATACGTCTTAAGTCCTGACATCATCAGTCAAAGACCGTCACGCAAGCCACTAAAGAAATGATGGGTCTTCGTGTTTTTTTTGTTCACCAAGCCTCCTGAGTAGGGGGCATACGAGCTGGCTATATGAAGAGCGGGGATGTTTTTTTCATAGTTGTAAGGGCAAATTTATAAATTCATATTGATTTAGGACACCGTAATTGTAGGTTTAGGTGACCTACAAAAAAGTGGAGAGAGAGGGTGCAATATTAGAGTTGTCACGGTTCCGGTTCAGTTCCGGTTCTACTAAAACCGTGAACCGAACCGCTAAGGTAACAGTTCTTTAAATTAGAACCAAAACCTTATTTAGTTTGACTAGTTCCGGTTCCGGTTCTGGTTCCAGAATAATTTTTAGAACCGTCATGTCAACGATTCCGGTTCCGGTTCAACAAGAACCAAAACCAAACTGACCGCTCACGGTTCGGTCTGGTTCTATGCGGTTCGGTTCGGTTCCAACCGGTTTCAAGTAGAACCAAAACTATATTTGGCGAAATGAATTGGGGAGGTCAAAAATAAAAAACCGGTGGAGAAATGTAAATCTGTTCGGTTTTTCATAAGAACTTCGAAGTCCGGGGCCCGGGCGTAGGAATTTTACCATAATCCAAGTGAGATTACTTTTTTGTGTAATATAATATGTAGCAATGAAAGTTAAAAACTGAAATCACAAAATCACAAAATTGTATCATATCACACTGATCTTAAACCGCACTGATTTTAAACTGTACAAAATGGTTTTGTTGTAGAGTGATTTTGTTGGTTGCAAAACAACATAGTTTGTAGTGCTGTTTTTGGCGGTGTAAAATCGACAAAACCGTGTTGCATCGTTTTCTTCGAGAGGCCACGATATTCCAGTCATTGCCAGTAAGTACACGTTAGTTTAATTATTTCAGGAAAATGTATGAGTACAATTAAAAATACATTATATATTAGTGTAAAAATCGAAACTGTATCGTAAAAACCAACTCCAAACCGCACCAATGTCAAATCACACTGCATAGTTTTGGTATGATGCGATTTTGTTCGGTCCAAAACCAACCTCTTTTAGTACGATTGCGGTTTGGATCAAACCGCGTCAGTTTCACTCATACTAGTAAGTATAGATATTATAAATAGATTATAAAAAATAACAATATAATAAAATTATTATTATTAATAAATTATAATAATAAACAGGTTACGGTTCGGTTCTGTTTCGGTCCGGTTCGGATCGGGTCTAAAAATCTTGGAACCGTTTGAGACTTGTATGTTGCGGTTCCGGTTCTGGTACCGGTCCGGATAATAAAATGAAAGAACCACACCCGGACCAATGATGTTCACGGTTCCATAATTCAAACCGGAACCAAAATAATTCGCGAACGGTTCGGTTCGGTTCTTTGCGGTTCCGGTTCGGTTCCGATTCGGTTTTTGGTTTTTGATTTTAAGTGACAGCTTTAGCGATATATAAAGAAATAGAACTTGGCATTTAAAAGCCGTATTTAAAAGCGCTTGAAAAGAGTGTGGCCATCAGATCAATGTCAAAAGAGCATCAACGGTTGATACGTTTCTCATGAAAAAAATAGAAAACACAAAAAAATACTAGATATGCTAACCCTATCATCGGTTGAAGGATTGTCTCGAGAGAGAGAGGGAGAGAGAGAGCAAGAGAGAGAGGGCGGGTGCTATGAATATATAATATTATACATATATTATTATATGTATATTATAATATATATCAAGAAAGAGAAAGTGAGGAGAGTGGGAGAAAGTGTCGAAGATGAAGAGAGAGAGGGGAAGAGAGACAGAGAGGGAGAGAGAGGGATATGCACAGATAAATTAATTATTTTATGACCAACAGTATATTTTTTTACAAAATCAATATTGTAATATTGATTTATATTTTTACGGTCATTTTGAGTCCTCATATGTATATGTTGCGGGTGCAGCCCGCGTCGATTGTTGATGCGGGCGTAGCCCACAAACTCATCGAGCACGAGTGAAGCACGTGCAGAGGCGAGTGAAGCTCGCCTAGATGCGGCCGAAGACCGCCTGAAAGCATAGGGCAGGGGGCGGGCGAAGCCATCGTCGCCAGCCGGGTATTGTCGCGCTTCGCCGTAGGGGCGGAGCCCCGTGTCGGGCACTCGTGTGTGTGTGTGTGTATATATAAAGAGAGAGAGATTGGTGAGTAGCACTCGAGCTAAAACAAGAAAAAATAGAGCGAGTTTAGTTTTTACTATTTTGAGCTCAAATGTTTCTCATTTGACAAAGTGATCAATATGTACGAACAACTTGTTGCGGAAGTGATTTTTTTCGAAGCTCAAATCGAGGATGTAAACATCTTCATTTGAAAAAGTGATCAACACGAAAATTATAGATCTCGATGAGATCTAAAATTTTATGATAATTAATTTTTCAAATGAGAAACATTGGGGGGTCAAAATCCAAAAAACAAGATTCACGCTATAAATTTATGTTTTAGTTCGAGTGTATACTCTCCTCTATATATATATACAACATTACAACGTGAAAGTTTTAGATCTCATCAAGATCTATAACTTTCATTGCTATCACTTTTTGATTTGAAGCTGTTTAGCCTCTCGATTTGGGCCCCAAAAAATTCATGTCAAATATATATCTGTATATATATATATACTAGCATCTTCGAACGGGCTTCGCCCGTTCTCCATGTGTCGCTGCGTGCTTTGCCCGCAATCAAGCGGGATTCGGCCGCTTGACCCCCCAGCGGGCTTCGCCCGCCCCCGGCGGTCGAAGCCTAATTATAAAAATATTTAAAAGCATTTTAATAATTTTATTAATTATAAAAACATATAAATTATTAAATAAATAAAAAGGAAAAAAAATCCCGATTCCCGTCCCGCACTCCCGCCCCTCACGGCCTCACCCCCGACGCCGCCGCCGGCCTGCCCGGCGCCCACCGGGGTGAGGCCGTGAGGGGGCGGGAGTGCGGGACTGGTATCGGGATTTCGGGAGCTGTGAACAGTACTGGTTTTTGGAGATCTGAATATTAGCAGACCCGTTTTTGAGATCCAATGGCCAGATGCGATTTTCTGGAGATCGGACGCTTCAGATGCGTTTGATGGTGTGCTTCCAAATATGAGTATTGATTTATATAATAAATATATATATATATATACACAAGTGACAGGCACGGGGTTCCGCCCTACGGCCAATCACGATAGTATCTCGATCGTGACAGTGCTACCCCGCACGTAAACCCCCATACCCATGACAAAATCGAGTGATATTTGTCATGAAATATTTATTTTATCTAAACTTAAAATATGCACAAACTTTTTTAAAAAATTCATCTATAAACAGTGTAAAGAAAAAGGGATCAAAGTTAGTATACCATTGAGAAAGAAAGCATAAAAAAAACATCAAACCTCTAGAACAGTTAAAGTTGGAGATCTTCTAATTTAACGATGATGAGTTAATTACATACGCAGAAGTGTAGATTTCTAGAAATGAAATGGAGTAGCCTGTACGCTATACCTTAAGGAGACGGCCGAGGAAGATGAAGAGGATATGTTTACCATCAGCTTTTCCGTAAAAAGTACTCTGCCCTGCTTGCTGTTGTTCGGCGGAAGAAAAGGAAACTCTGTTGGTTCGATCCTTGTAGAAGAAAGGACATAGAGCACTCTCAATAATGGAGAAGAACAGGATAGTGGTCGTTGCTGTTATTTCTTCTTCCTAAAGCCGGTCTACTCAACAGAGAGGGAATGTGTAATGTGGATCGGATGGCGAAGAAATCCATTCCGTCCGAATGGCAGTGGCGTTGTTTTGTTAGGGAGAAGAGAGGAAGGCACTGTGGGGACGCGGACGTGCAACAAGGGTAAAAGGGGTTTGTGGGGCTGTAAGGGTTTTGAGAAAATCAGGATGGAGGAGTTGGGAAAGTGCGTAGTGACGACATGTTTTTGCTAAATCGAGCTGTTCCGGTATTATAAGGTTATATCTCAAGGTCCGAAATTTTTAGAAAATTTTAAATTCATGGAATTTGGAGGTCACTATATTTCTTTTTATAATAATATAGAAGGTATAGATATATATTTTTTATAATATTATATATATATAAAGTAATATACATATCTTGAGACACACTATACTTTAAGTTTTGATCATTGAATCTCATCAAATAATTCTTATCCTTATATGAGAGAGGGGGAGAGAAGAAAGAGAGGGAGAGAGACTATGAGAGAGATGGAGGAAGGGAGAGGAGAGAGGGGTGGCGAGAGAGGGGAGGAGAGAGAGGGAAAGAGAGGGAATAAGAAGAGAAAGATGACGAGAAATTAATGTTTTTACGTAAAAACATAAATTTTTTTGATAAAATAAAAATTGTAATATCAATTTATATTTTTTTTTTACGGTCATTTTGAGTACTCATATGCGGGTGCTACCCGCTTTGATGCGGGCGCAATTCGCAACGACGCATTGAGCACCGACGAAGCCCGTGCGGAGGCGGGTGAAGCTCGTGCGGAGGTGGGCGAAGCCCGCCTAGATGCGGCTGAAGGCCGCCCGAAAGCATCGAGCACGGGTGTAGCCCGTACGAAGATGCTCGTATATATATCTATATATATATATATATATATATAATATATTATATATATATATATATATATATATATATATATATATATATATATATATATATATATAGACACACACACACATGAGTGACAGGCACGGGTTTCCGGTCCGATGGCCACGCGCCACAGTACCCGGCCCCGCCCGCCCCCAGCAATTATAAATTAATGGAAACAAAAAAGTTAATTCTAACTTAATTTCATTAATATTACTACATATATAAACTGCACGCAAAATAAACGTAAAAGTTTTCATGGCATACTGGATAAGGCACGTGATTGTAAAAGCGGCGGTCGGCGGATCGAGTCTAAACAAATAATTAAAGACTTGAAATTTTAAATTATAAAATTAAAACCTTAAAAAGCGGAAAAGCGGAGGAATAGTGATGCGGAGTTGTCCCACATTGCCAAAATGGCTGGACTTCAGGTGTATAAATAATAGGAGGGTACTATGGGTCTGTTTGGGATACCGGTGCCGTTTTAAAAGGGAGCAGTTCAAAACTGAGATTTTAAACTGTATTTTCAAAACTGAGTTTGTGTTTGGATAACCTCCATTTGCAATCTGGTTCAAAACTGTAAAATAATTTATCTGTTTGGGCAAAACATCATTTCGGTGGCGGTTAGAACGCCAAACATTAAAAATAAAACGCATACAACTTAAATAAAATGCAACATATTCAGACTCAATTTTCGACGGCTTCGTAAAGTTGTTCGGCAATGGAATCACGCAATGCCGACATTTGACTTGATCCACTCCTTCCACCCCGGCCAATTTCATTGTTCTCCCTCCTTGAGTTACTTGCCATTTGTGCCCCTTTCCTAATCAGGCGTGCATGATGGTATACAAAACTCTCATCAATATCACATCGGTAGAAATGACTGTCTACATTAGAATGATGTCTGCATATAAAATTATGCAGTGTCATTGTGGAGATCACAATATTCTGTTGCTTTTTGAAGGCATACTGAGGCATATCACGAAGAATACGTCATTTCTTTTTCCACACTCCAAAAGTTCGTTCTATCACACCACGCAACGACGAGTGCGCCTGGTTGAATATTTTCTTTCGCCACGCAAAGTCTGGCAAATGATATCTTGTTTCAGGGTACGGTTTAATATATCCTAACTGTAATGGGTAACCAGCATCCACCAAGTAGTATTTTCCTGTGAGTTCAAAATTATATTAATAAACTGTGAAGTATGATTGTAAATAATTAAAAATAATTTATTACACGTTACCTGGTGGTGGATGAGGGAAATTCCAACGCCGATCCGTAATTGCACTATGGAAAATACGGCTGTCATGTGCTGAACCCTCCCAACCAGCCATGACAAAGGTGAATATCATATCGAAATCACATATAGCCATAATATTCTGAGAGGTATAACCGTGACATCCAATGTAGGGAACTTGTTTGTCTACTGGGATGCGAGCATCAACATGTGTACCGTCGATTGCATCAATTGTTCTCCTTGTTGAATCCCACCCTAAACCTGTTGCCCCATGCTTGTGCTCCTTCCATAATTTCCAATCCTTTTTCAATTGGTCCCACTTATTTTTGAACTGGGCGCAAACATACATTTTTGATGTTCGTTCCTGGAACTTAGCAGTTACATTTTTCCAACCCTCTTTTGAAAGGTGCGTTGTCGGTCTATTACCTTGTACAATCTCTGCTATACATAAATCACAGAATAACATGACTTCGCTTGACTCCCAAATTGTTGCAATTCCTCATTCTTTAGTTTTTACCATAGTGATTCCCAAGAACAAGCCTATCTAAATAAAAATGTATAAAAATTTCAAGATCATTAGTGTAATAACTCTATTTATGCATACAAAAATTATACGTCAAACTACATTGTGCATTAACTATTTATGTCAGTTTATTGTACATCGAACCAAACAAAAGATTAAACTAATATTCCAGGATAAAATTAGTCAAATAATATGGGACCAGGATAAAATTAGTCAAATACTGGGCTAACGAATTAGTGCACATCATCACACAACATTACTTCTAATATTTTTCATAGTATCATGCATATTCCATCAACACATCTCAAATTATCCTCATTGGCCTTACTCAAACCGATCAAATATTCAAAGATCACTCTAGTCGTAAAAGACCTCTCATTTGATTGATTTAATAATAAAAATATCTGTTAGACCACAATATGACAATCATTTATAAGACAACCATATGACAAGCATTTATAAGAAATAAAACAATTTTCATGATAAAGTGACAGATAGCGACTAAAAGCATCTAGGAAATCATAAAACAAGACCACACAAAACTCACAAAAACTGATGCAACCTTGAATTAGATGAAGAGAGGTAAAAATCCGATAACATCATCGACTGCCCCATTATTATGTGTGTATGTGTACATACACCAGTATATTATAAGATCCATGAATTCTCATAAATGTAGTCTTTGTGCATTTCCACGCACAATCCAAAAGTGGAAGAAAAATCTACACCTATTATGTCGTAAACATTCTAGAGTAAAAACAAAACTATGTAAGTATATTAACTAGAGGAGCCAACCATATTGTACCCAAGTTGCAAATTTCCTGGGGCTTCACCATCAATTGAACACCCTTAAATTTCCACACAAATATGGAAAAGATTATAGAAAGAAAGTATGAATTTAAAGATATAGTTCTTATGACACCAATGTCACCAAACGCGGGAGGTTGTATCATGTTTAACTAATTGAGGTTTAAAGGCATGATGCTAGCTACACTTTTTAAAATATGTTATCTTCATTGATGTACAAGGGAGGTCCACAAAAGATTAACTATTTATGCCAATAATGTTGTTTAGGAGATCGGAATATTCTCCAAAATATTCAAGAAGAAGAGAGCAGGATAACCACATCGGAAACCTCCAGAAAATAGAGGATGATAACTTCATTGATTTGCAAAACAAGAAGAAGAGGAAGAAGCAAACCTCCAGAGGGAAGATTGTCTATGAGTCTCCGAATCCAAAAGCAGATCTGGAAAT
>CM077153.1:17282309-17544809 GCA_039583875.1 Platanthera guangdongensis | reverse complement strand
TGTGGTTGCTGTTGATTTTATGATCAATGAATGAATGGCTGGCTGATTAAAGAGAGGGATTTTAGGGTTGCTTAATGTCTTGACCAATCTTTCCACTGCCGACCAATGTCCCCACCCCCCAACCAATATCGCTGCTCCAGACCAATGCCCCCTTCCCCGACCAATGTCCCCGTGCTCGACCAATGTGGCCGCCCCTGACAAATGTGGTCGCCCCCGACCAATTCCCCTCCCCCAACCAATGTCCCCTCCCCCAACCAATGTCCCCTCCCCCAACTAATGTCGCTGACCCCGACTAATGTCCCCGCCCCCGACCAATGTCTTGGCCCCCGACCAATGTCCCCTCCCCAGACCAATGTCCCCACCCCAACCAATGTCGCCGATCTCGACCAATGTCCCCGCCCCCGACCAATATCCCGACCTCCTACCATGTCCTCACCCCCGACCAATGTCGCTGCCCCCAACCAATGTCCCCATCCCCAACCAATGTCCCCGCCCCCGACCAATGTCCCTGCCCCCGACCAATGTCCCCGCCCCCGACCAATGTCGCCGACCTCGACCAATGTCCCCGCCCCTGACCAATATCCTCGCCCCTGGCCAATGTCCTCACCCCGACAAATTTCGCTGACCCCGATCAATGTCCCCGTCCCTGACCAATGTCCCCGCCCCCGACCAATGTCGCCTCCCCCAACAAATATCGTCCCCATGACATATATCTTCCTCACGACAAATGTCGCCCCCACGACTAATGTTGGCGCCCCCGCCGTATGTCGTCGTCCCGACCATTTGTTGTTTCCCCCGCCATATGTCGTTCCCCACGATCAATGTCGCTGCCCCTGCCAAATGTCGTCCCTCACGACCAATGTCGCCACCCTAGACCAATGTCGCATCCCACGACTAATGTCATCGTCCATGGCCAATGTAGTCGCCTACGACCCATATTAATGCACTAGACCAATGTCGTCCCCGACCAATGTCGCCCTTACGACAATTGTCATCGTCCCCGACTAATGTCGCCGCCCCTGACCAATATCGCTTCCCCCGACCAATTTCGCTACCAACGACCAATGTCACCCCACGACCATTATCGCCCCAACAACCAATGTCGCTCCAACGACTAATGTCGCCGCCACGCACGGGGCCCCCCGTGCACGACTGCTTATATATATATATATATATATATATATATATATATATATATATATATATATATATATATATATATATATATATATATGATTGTTACGTGCAAATCGAAATTAGATACGTGATTTGCAAATCAATTTTGCATGCAGATCAAAATATTATAAGTGTAGATCAAATTATTACGTGCAAATCAAAATTAAAATTTGCAAATAATTATTTTAATAGATATAAGATTAAAATGAAGCTACAAAAAATACATCTATAAAATTTTTTTTTATAACTTTATGATGAAAGCACTAAAAATTTATAATATTCAGCTTTGAATTACAAATTAGAACAAAAAACGAAACTTTTTATATCATCATGTAAGTGTACAAACCTTATAGTATCTATCAAATTACAAATTTTTTGTTCAAACTTTAGTTTGAATTCTTGCATCTGTTAAAAAAAATGTATCAAACTTTTAAAATTCATAATATATTGTAAGATAATTCAATATGTGGAAACTTTATAGTATCTGTAGTCCTAAAATAGCGATAGAAAACATGTTTGACTTCAAGTTAATGAAGTGTATTAGTAAGCATATTTTGACACATGCAAAATCTATATTTGTTAGTGAACACTAACAAAATATATGAAATCGTAAACTTTACAATTTGAATTTAATGGTTATAATTAATTGCTCAACAATCTCTTCATGATACCTCCTCCAAATCGAAATTGTTGTAGGTAGTGGATAATCATCCTGCATCTTCAGCTGTACAAAATGATTTCCATGAATGAATCCAATAAATTTTGTTCTTCAAACAGTCGGAGGAGGTGAATGCAATGACAAGAAAGTAAAAAACTGAAACATACTGAAATAGACTACTGTAATATTATAACAAGAAGCAGTAATCAATCTCATAGCAGGCATGGTCATCCACTAATCCAAAAAAGCGGGAGCAACTGCACAATCCAAGGAATTTAACAATTCTATTCTACTTGTCGTTCCAAAAATAGTGTCATTTAAGACCTCGTTTTGTTGTAGTTCCCTCGATAGGTCATTACACACTTGTATAGGTACCGTGGCTAATACTTCACTATTAGCCACGGTTTTTCCCCGTGACAAAAAAAATCGTAGCTAAAGGTCATTTTTCTAGAAGTGTATTCTCTCTCCCTCTCTCTCTCCTTCCCCTCTCTCCCCTCCACCTCACTCTCTCTCATGTAGGGATATGATTTATTTGATGAGATCTAATGGTCAAAACTTAAAGTATAGTGTGCCTCAAAATATGTATATTGCTTTATTTATATAAGATATATATATATACATAAGTTTGAAATATATAAATTCAAGTTTTTTTTAGGAAAAAAACTATATATATATATATATATATATATATATATATGAGCATCTTCGCATGGGCTACGCCCGTGCTCGATGCTCTCGGGCGGCCTTCGACCGCATCCAGGCGGGTTTCGCCCGCCTTAGAACGGCCCTCTCCCGTGTTCGATGTGTCATTGCGGGTTGCGCCTGCATCAAAGCGGGATGTGTCCGCATCAAAGCGGGATGCACACACATCAAGACGGGCAGTGCCCGCAATATATACATATGAGTACTCAAATGACCGTAAAAAAATATAAATCAATATTACAATTTTTATTTTATATAAAAAAATTTCGTTTTGTCGTAAAAATAATAATTTCACGCAATCTCTCTCCCTCTTCTTTCTCTCCCTTTCTCATCTCTCTCCCTCTCTCTCGTCCCCCATTCTCCTCTCCCTTCAGCCATCTCTCTCCCTCTCTCTCTCTCTCCTCCACTCTCTCTCTCTCTTCCTCCTCTCTCTCCCAACTCTCCCCCCCCCCCCATCTCATGCTCTCTCATGATCTAATGACTCTTGTTTGATTTATGGTGTGCCTCCAAATACCTATATTATTTTATATAATAAGATATATATATATATATATATATATATATATATATATATATATATATATATATATATATATATTATATATATGAGTTTGAAATATATAAATTCAAGTTTTTAGGAAAAAACTTGTATATATATATTACATTTTAACATATTTTGGCCATAATTATCAACTGCAGTAAAAGGCTTGTTTTATGAAAACACATGTTGATATTTTAGCTAATCCCTTACATTCATAAAGATGCAAAATATGAATTTTTTTATCACGTAGGTACACATTCAAATGCATATTCACGTACACTTACAGCTAGACACTCACTTATATACTCACATACACAAACACATACACACTCACATATTCATTAACACATACACATTCACATATACATCAACACATACACACTCACATACCCATCAACACATACACATCAACACATTCACATCAACACATTCACAGTCACATACACATATACAGACACACATAGTTGTTGGAAACTTGCTGCTGAAAATGAAGATCTGCTTGGATAATCAGTGTTTGCAGAGCTGTTCAGAACAAAGAACTGTTTGACGAAATAAAAGTGGCGTTTAAGAATTTTTTAAAAAAAATTTTTGAAAATAATATTTACATTTTTTATTATTTTTATTAATTAATTTTAATATTAAAAATTCTTTTCAATTATATATATATATATATTTTAAAAAAATACTGTTTAAACTATAGAAACATTTTTTTTAATTTTTATATTATTTTTGTAAAATATTCTTTCCTCCGCCCTGTGCCACCGGTCTGTCACCCTGCCTCCGCCCTGCGCCACTGGTCTGTCACCCTGCCTTTGTCATGCTTCTGCATGACTCCACCGTCGGCAGCCTGCCGGAGTGCCTCCGAGATACCCCCGGTGGGTTCGCCGGGGTCCGGCGAGCCGGACAGTGGGCTCCGAGCAGGCCGTCGGCGGAAACCCTAAAAAGTTGTGGAGCTCATGGAGGAAGAGTAGGGAAAAGGCGGATCTCCTGGCAGAGGAGTAGGGAGGAAGCGGAGCTGGAGCTTGGGGCCGCATGGGATGACGACAATTGGAGTTCTTGCGCTTTGTGGAGCATGAGGGTAGAGCTCGAACATGGGGTCGGTGATCGTCAGAGATGAGGGAGGCGCCAGAGAGGATTGAACCCAAAAACTCTGCGGCCACAGTGGGAATTTCTAGCAGGATTTCTTCCTCTTCCCTAAACGCGGGCGGCTGGAGCAGCGTGGGAAGGTTTGGGGACGCAGAAATTTTGACTCGGGCGACTGGAGCAATGAAAAATTTGTTGCATTATGCGTTTTCCTAAACGCAATGGAGTGAAGCACGAAACCAAATGAAGCATAAATCACCCTCGATACTCCGCAAGAATTGTCCGGGCAGAATGAATGGTCGTTTATATTAGCAGCCTCTATATGGTTATTGACAACCCAAAATGGTTATTGGCAGCCCGATAGATATTGGCAGCCCAAAAATTAAGTTTTTAAATGTTAGGAAAAGTGTTCAACATAAAAGTTATTGATCTCGTCAAGATATACAACTTTCATGTTGAACACATTTTCTAAAAATGACATATAGTAGACTTATTTTCAAAAGGCGCGGAACCCGGGCGGAACACTGTGAGTTCCGCCCGGGCTCCGCATCTTTTGAAAATATGTCTATTATATGACATTTTTAGAAAAAAAGTGTTCAACATGAAAGTTGTAAATCTCGACGAGATCTACAACTTTTAAGTTGAACACTTTTTTCTAAAAATATCATATACTAGACCTATTTTCAAAATGCGCGTGTTCCGCATTTTAGGATGCTATTAGCGGTCATATTATGTGTGTTTTTTATTGTTTTGTCGGGCTGTCAATATCCAAAGCTGGGCTGCCAATATTGTTGCGGACTAACTCGATGCCTCGGTCAGACCGAATTTGCTCGGACTGTCTTAGCTCACGAGGCGGTCGAGCGTGCACACAGTTAATGAAAGTAGAAGGTTGACACAAGATGTGATGACGTGGAAAAACCCCTTAAATTGGTAAAAAACCACATAACCGCGTCTGCGCCGATCAAATTCCACTAGATTCCGGTGATTACAGTGCGTTGGAGAATCGGGGAGACAGACCGCTCCCATTACAACTTTGGGGAGAGAGAGACTACGTCTCCCGACGGGCAACAGACTGCGCCGCGGGAGTAGCTTAGATGTTGAAATACGTGGGATGATCCTGGTGCTCTGGCGCTTGAGGTCGCGTACACTTGCTGGCGACAGTTGCCTTCTTCCTTTAGCTTTTTTGGGGACTTGGGTGTTTTCCTGCTAGTGGCGCATTGGTGGAGCGCTGGTAGCCGCAGGTGGCCGCTGGTGGCCGCCGGTGGTTCACAACGATAGGAGGCCGAATCGTGGGAGGAGGCAGGCGAGCTCTCACCCGAGGAAGAAGAAGACAACCCGGAGAAGTGGAAAAAAGTGAAGAATGAAGAGGCCATGGGGTCCCTTTTATAGCCTCCGGGGGAGGATCATGGCGGGGCCCACCACTAAAGTAGTGGGTTAGCGGGTGGTTACCCTCTTGATCGGACGGCGAGGAGAGCCTCCCCTCGATCGGACGGTGGGGAGGTCGTCCACGGCGACGGGGCGCCACGGCGACGGTGGTGGCCGGCCGGGCGGCGGCCCGCCGGGGGCCGGCCGTGGCTAGGCCGGCGCCTGCCACGGCTGGGCCGTCGTCGGCTAGGTGGCCAGCCATGGCCAGGCCGCGGCTAGGCCTGCCGCACCCGGCCGCGGCCGGCCGCGGCTACCCTGCCGGTGAGGCCGGCGGTTTGGCCACGGCAAGGCCCGGAAAGGGGCTGGCCGCCGGTGGTGGTCAGGCCTCCCGACGGCGGGGGTCTTCCCGGCGGCGGCGGCCCTCCTCCACGGGGAGAGGGAGTGGGTCCCGCCCCCTCATAATTCTATCATTATTAGAGTTCATGGGGGGGATGGCCCACCCATGATTCACTTTGGGAGGAGATCATGGGGGGGGCTTTCTCTCCTATAAATGATGGTGAACCCAACAATTGCCCCCCAAATCTCTGTTATTCGAGAGCAAAGTGAGCGAGAGAGGAGAGATTTCCCTTGCTTCCTGCTATCATGACGGTTTCCGGTGAGAAGGCTGAGGCGGCGGTGGCGGTGGCGGCCAGTACTTCCAAGGTATTCGGAGGGAGGCCCGACGAACGATGACGACACACCGATGCGCGAAGACTGGGGCGTCCATGCCGCTTGCGTGCGCAGGCCACGCGTGAAGGCTGTGCACGCCGGCGGGGTGCGCCCGCGCAGGCCGGTCGTGCGCTCACTGGCCGGCCTCGCGCTCTATCCGTGCGCGCGCTGTGCGCGACCCTAGCCGGGCGCGGCTCTGGCCGCACGCACGCACGCAGGCCACACGCGCATGAATTGCGCGCGCGAGCAAGCCGTATGCGCGCATGCCGCACGCGTACAGGTACGTGCGCGCGCGAGAGCAGGTCGCGCACGCGAGCAGGCCGCGCGCATAGGCCGTGCGCACAGGCCGCGCACGCGAGCAGGCCGCACACGCGTGGTTTGCGTGCTTGTGGGATGCTTGTGCATAGGCTGTGTGCGCTCAAGTCGTGTGGCTTGAATGTGCAATGCTCCTGCTGTGCGCCTGCTTACGCGGGTGTCCTCTTTTGCATGCCACTTGGGCCGTGTGCGCTTGGACATGTGGCTCCAAGTCTATTTTTTTGGGCTGACCTTTTACATTTTTTGCGCAGGTTTCGAAGCGCTCTACTGGCCCGATGTGTCTGCGCTCCTCTTTGACCGATGACGGTGTTGATATCTTGAGGGCGAAGTACGGGCTTCCTGCTTGTTTGGAAGTGAGGATCCCGAGTCCCGAGGAGCGGGTTCAGAATCCTCCTCGTGGTTGGTTGACGATCTGCGAAGTCTCCCTGAGGCCCGGCTTCCGTTTTTTGCCCTGCGAAGAGGTGATTGAGATCTTGAAATTTTGCGGAGTGCCTATCTCTGAATTTGTTCCGTCTGGAATTGCCCGAATCATGGGCTTAGTCGCCTTCTTCCGCGAGCATGGGGGCTGGTTTTCTTTAGAGCAGTTCTGAGATTGGTGCGATGTACGTTCTGATGGTAGAGAGCGGATGGAGGTACGCAGTAACAAGAGTTGGTTGGAATTAGAAGCCCGCAAGGACCGTCGCCATGACAACACTTTGTTTGGATATGTCAAGAATTCATGGGGTCTTCCTGATGTGTGGGATGCTCTTCCCGATCGTTGCCGTCGCGTGAGAGGGAAGGAGCGGGACTTTTCTCCAGTGCTTGGATTTTATGAGCCTCGCGAGCTGGCCAATCATCTTTTCAACATTTATGTTTACGTGGAGGAGAAGCGTCTGCTGCGGTATGGTATCTCCTCTGACACAACCCACGCTGTCGGGACTTCTCAGGAAGGGAGGCGAAAGAGGAAGGCTGTGGTGGCCCCTTCTGTTGTCCTTGACATGGTGGTGGCGGCGGCCCCTTCTGATGCATGTCCCGAGTCGACTCCCGAGGTGCAGATACTTGCATCCCTAGTTCCTCAGGTGTCTCCGGAGGCGGTGGCCCCTCGGATGTCCTCCTCCTTGAGGGTAATGAGTGATGCGGTAAGTGTCTTGGTTTGTTGTGGAGATTTTTTGTCATCTTTCATTATTCGGCACTAACCTTCACCTTTTCCTTTGTGCAGATAGAGACTCAAGCCCAGATTGCGGTGACCTGGAATGATCACTATGTGATTTTGAAGGACGGGTACCTTGCCCTTCAGGAGAAGCTCCGGTTGACGTCGAGCTTGCTTGCTTCCTTGAGGGAGGAGCATGATCGGGATGTTATGCGGTTTCGCCGGACCGGGTCGGTGCTGAATTCCGAGCTAGAGGACGCACGTGCGGCTTTGGAGGTGGAGAAAACTCTGGTGGAGAGGACCACCCAGATGTTGAAGCACTCGAAGGAGGAGACCTTGGGCTTGGAGACCGAGTTACAGGCGGCACGGGAGGAGGTCTCCGGCCTCGATACTCAGCTACGGGCGGCGAAGGCCTAAGTAGAGATGCTGTCTTCTGACAGCCATGAGTCGGAGCTGAAGGCTGCAGGACTTGCAGAATACCTGGACTCGCTGGACTACATGCAAGATCGCAGCTTGATTGTGGAGGAGGTTCGCAACGAGATTTGGTCCAAGGAGGTGGAGCCCCATATGGATGATGTTCGTGAGCTAGCGCTTCGGCGCGGTGTCTCAAAGGCTTTTCGCCTAGTTTGCAAGAGTCTGGGATGCGACACATCCGACCTTAGCTTTGCGGACATCTCTGAAGATGACTGCTCCGGCTCGAACGACAAGTAGTAGCCTTTTGTTTTTGCAGCTATGTATTTGTACTTTGTTATTTAGCCAGTTGTATTGTTTTTTGACGTTATTCTTTTCATGTCATCTTAGCTGTCTTGTATGGTATTAGTTTGGCCTTGCTAGCGCGTTTTTAGTCTGCGACTTTGTTTGTGAGGCTTAAGTTTACAGCTGAGCTTGCGCGAGGGCTGCTCGCGGCTTCTTCGTAAGGGGGGCAGGCACCTACGGTATGCGCGAGTCGGGCTCACGGCTTGGGTTGCACGAGGGTTGCTCGCGGCTTCTTCGTAAGGGGGGCAAGCACCTACGGTATGCGCGAGTCGGGCTCACGGCTTGGGTTGCGCGAGGGCTGCTCGTGGCTTCTTTGTGAGGGGGCAGGCCCCCACGGGGTGCGTGAGTCGGGCTCGTGGCTTTGGTTGCACGAGGGCTGCTCGCGGCTTCTCCGTGAGGGGGGCAGGCCCCCACGGGGTGCGCGAGTCGGGCTCGCGGATTTGGTTGCACGAGGGCTGCTCGTAGCTTCTCCGTGAGGGGGACAGGCCCCCACGGGGTGCGCGAGTCAGGCTCGCAGCTTTAGTTGCACGAGGGCTGCTCGCGGCTTCTCCGTGAGGGGGGCAGGCCCCACGGGGTGCGCGAGTCGAGCTCGCGGCTTCTCTGTGAGGGGGCAGGCCCCCACAGGGTGCGCGAGTCGGGCTCGCGGCTTTGGTTGTACGAGGGCTGCTCGCGGCTTCTCCGTGAGGGGGGCAGGCCCCCACGGGGTGTGCTAGCACTTAAGTATGTAGAACGAATATAAGAATGTTGAACTATGGAACCAAGCTATTGGAAACTCAAAAAATATATATACATTACACCATGCCTAAATCTGAGTAACGAAGAAAAATTAGTGGAATAGTGAATTGTCATTGTCGCCTAGCGATACCGGGTATCGCCGATTGGCGATAGTGCGAAAAATATAAAAACGGTGGCATTAGGTCAAAGGCATCAAATTTATCAGTTTTACCTGAATACTGGTCGCGAAACTTGAATCAGACGACGGCGAAAACCTAAGACCAAGGTAAGGAACTTTGATATTTTGCTTTCAGGCTTTAGATTTTTGTGGATTTAAGTGTTTGTATAGTGGAGTATGGAACCCTAGATGAGAAATTTCCAAGTTTTGAAGTAAGATGGACCATGAGAATTTTTTTTGTGTTGGTGAAAAATATGCATATATTGAGGGATCTAAGTGTTTGAAACGTGTTTTGTTAAAAAAACTTCAGATCTGGTAGTTTGGATGAGTTAAATCCCAGATCTGAAGTCGGAAATGGAGGAAGACCAATTTCTGATATCGCCCGGCGACAGTGGGTGTCGCCGGACGGCGATACAAAAAAACAATTCTGTTTGTTTGTTAAAATTTTTTTTATTTGCAGCAGTGGCTTCCAGTTCCAAAGTCCGTAGAAGCACATGCAGTGATTCATATTCTTCCTATCAAACATTTCCAGGAATTGAAAATGCTAACATAGGGATCGGATGGTGATCGAATTCGACCATGTCTGTCATGCACACATCCACGACCTGTTGGCAATGGTGGGAATAATGTCTATTATTATTCCAGATACATTTTCCTCTGTACTAATTAGAGAGTTCTATAATTATCTCAAAGATCTGTGGTTCACGGAACTGAATGTTGGATTACGATCTAAGATACAAGGACAGGCAGTAGAGATAATCCACTACAACCTTAGAGAAGAGTTTGGGTTAATACAGCATGAAAATACCTTAGATGTAGTAGAGAACTATCGGAAGGATAGAGATTAGACACTATTGAATTTGGTTTTGCATGGAAATTCCACCAAAATACTTATTCAATCGATGGCCATGCTAATGATGCACGACTAGTGCAAGACATATTGAGGCACACTGTCTTACTCAAATCCGGTGATACACGGAAGATAATGGCTCAACTGAGCTATGTTACATACATGATTTTGGAGCGGGAGCCGTTTGACATGGCGGACTTTATCCTTTCGATAATATGCTATGTATTTAGGTTAAAGAGTCCTAATTTGAAGAAACTAAATACACTACCACTTGAAGTCATCATCCAACGTATTTTATATAAGAAATACACTTGGATAGACCCGGATTTGTACTTCAACGATTATATTCCATCCATATTTTCGACGAGTGGAACACCTTCCATCGACCGATCAATATGAGGAGGGTCATCAAGGAGTAGTGAACCTGTGTCCACTATCCGTAACCCGCCAATTCCAAGAGGTGGATCATTGCGAGAAGTGTTGGACGACTTGCGAGAGTCGTTCGAAGAACACAGGAGGGAAGTGAAGAAAAACTTTTTGGGAGTTCAGAAATTTTTTAAATTTCTGACTAAAAGCCTCAAGTTGAAGCCCACTCCATCAGAGACGGCAGAATGGGAGAATCCGGTCATAGAGCCTCCCCGTACATCTACTCACCGAGCACGCCGGACGAGGAGCAGTGAGCACAGTTCAGCTGATGATCAAGGGGAGACAAGTGCAGGTGACAGTAGAAATTTCTGAAGATTTTCGGGATGACTACACAAATTAACATTATCGCCCGGCGACAGTCACTGTCGCCGGCGACAGTGAAGTTTCTTAATTTTTCAAAAAAAATTGTGATGTAATATTATGTGGGACTTAGTGTGTGTTGTTGTGCTGCTGTAATAATATGAGACTTACTATGTGATGTTCACATTTATGGTTTATGTATTTTTATTTTGATTTAATTTTCATGTTCTTAGCAATTTAAGTGTTTTTCTTGTTTTGCTTACTATGGCGATAAATTAGTTTGAAATGTTTAGGATTCCTAGTTCTAATCTTAACAATGAAAAATGGAAATCTGGAAGTGGTTTCGTGAAAATATCCGCAAGCTGTGAATCAGTGCTTATAAAATTGACTTTGATCGTATTTTATTTTATGTGGTCTCTTATGAAATGGTGGTGTACGTCAATGTGTTTGGACCTAGAATGATGAATTGGATTATATGTTAAGTCAATTGAACTTTTATTATCACACTTTAATTCAATTGTTTCATGAACAATTCCAAAGTCTTCTAAAGTTGCTTCATCCACAGTGCTTGTGCACAACAACTGCCTAGGGTCATGTACTCGGCCTCAGTGGTGGATAAGGCAACAGAATTCTGTTTCCTATTCGACCATGAAATTAGTGACGGGCCAAGTAAGTGACAGGTGCCACTGGTGCTTTTACGATCTAATAAACAGCCAGCATAATCAGAATCAGAGAAGCCATGTAATATAAAGATATCGTTGTGAGGATACCACAAACTTAACTTAGATGTGTCAATAAGATATCTAAAAATATGTTTAACTGCTTTTAAATGAGACTCTTTAGGATTAGCTTGAAATCTATCACATAAACGTAACATACAACGAACATAATGTCAGGTCTAGAAGCAATCAAATACAACAGTGATCCTATCATTCCTCTATATAGTGTTTGATCTATGGATATTTCACTTTCATCATTTCCTAACTTTAATGAGACACTCATGGGGGTATTTGCTTGTTTTAAATTTTCAAACCCAAATCTTCTTAAAATATCATGAATATATTTAGATTGACAAATAAAAATACCATCATCTTTTGAGTAATTTGAAAACCAAGAAAATAAGTGAGTTCGCCTGCCATGCTCATTTCAAATTCATTCTTCATAATTTCTATAACATTATCACATAATTTTTCATTTGTCGATCCAAAAATAATGTCATCAACATATATTTGTAAAACTATAAGATCATCATTAATATGTTTAACAAATAGAGTACAATCAACACTACCCATTTTGTAATCATTTTTTAATAAATAAATAGTCAATATATCATACCATGCTCGGGGTGCTTATTTCAAACCATAAAGGGCTTTTTCTAATTTAAAAATATGATCAGCAAATTGAACATCAACAAACCCTAGAGGTTGTTCTACATAAACCTCCTCCTTAATATACCGGTTAAGAAAAGCAATTTTAACATCCATTTGAAATAGTTTAACCCTTTTAAACTATCAAATGCAAGAAATATTCTAACTGCTTCTAAATGTGCTACGGGTGCAAAGGTTTCATCAAACTTTATTCATTCTATTTGTGAATAACTTTTTGCTACGAGTCTATCTTTGTACCCAGTGACCCTAGATTCACTATCTAGTTTATTTTTAAAAATCCACTTAACCCCTACAACAGGATGATTTGACGGTCTTTCTACTAACTTCCAAACCTTATTGCGTTCAAATTGATTAAGCTCGTCATTCATAGCTAAAAAGCAAGAATTATCATTTAAAGCAGCTTCAACACTTATAGGTTATATATCAGAAATAAAGCACATATTAGAGAATAACTCACGTATGGATGAACGAGTACTTACCCCTCTTGACGGTTCTCCAATAACCAAATCTTGGAGATGATCTTTTGAGAATTTTAGTTCGCTTGGAGACACATATTCTTGGTCTTCTTTTTCTTCTTGTTCGACTCTTTTTTCTTTATCTTTGTCTCCAAGGATTTCATCATCATCCAACCTTTGTAGAGGAGAGAACTCTTCATTTTTACATGTATTATTAGCTTCAACACAAGGGAAAAACTCATCAAATTTAACGTGTACAGATTCTTCAACTATTTTAGTCCTTTTATTGTAAACTCTATAAGCTTTACTCATTGAAGAATAACCAATAAAAATATCTTCATCATACTTTTCATCAAATTTGACTAAATTATCCTTAGTGTTCAAAACAAAGCATTTACAACCAAAAATTTTAAAATATGACACATTTGGTTTCTTTTGAAAATATAACTCATAAGGTGTTAATTTTAAGAGAGGTTGAAGCATAACACGATTAATAACATAACAAGCAGTACTAAAAGCTTCGGCCCAAAATGATCTGGGTAAATTGTATTCAGATAGCATAGTGCGAGCTAGTTCTTGAAAAGTTCTATTGTTCCTCTCTACCACATCATTCTGTTGAGGTGTGCGAGGAGCGGACAATTCATGTTTAATTCCTAACTCATTACAAAAAGAAACAAATTTTTCATTATTAAATTCACCTTCATGATCTGAACGAATGCATTTTATTTTTAACTCTAGTTCGTTTTGAACACGTATACATAATTTGGAAAATTCTAAAAACGCATCAGATTTACACGTTAAGAAAATTGTCCAACTTAAGCGAGAATAATCATCAATCAAAACAAAGGTGTATTTTCTACCACCTAAACTTAGTGTATTAACAAGACCAAATAAATCCATATATATCAATTCTAAAGGCCTAGTGGTGGAAACAACATTTTTGCTTTTAAATGAAGACTTTGAAAATTATCCTTTTTGACATAGTGAACATAAAGAAGATAAATTTTCATGCAAAAAAGGTAAACCTTTAACAAGTTTGTTTTGAGACAATTTTATAATTTGCTTGGAACTAGAATGTCCAAGACGTTTATGGCACAAATTTAACTCATCATTTTTAGATATAAAACACTTTAATGAATAATGTGATAAATCATTAAATCTAATCATGTAGACATTTTGAAACCTAGGAGTAGTAATAACAGTATCATTTGTTTTGGAGTTAATAATTTTGCATAAGTTTGAAGACGAGTCAAATAAGATATTTAAGCCAACATCACATAACTGACTTATAGAGATTAAATTATGCTTCAAACCTTTAACATACAAAACATTTGTGATAGTAAATGATTTGTTACCTACTACTCCAATGCCGATGATTTTATCCTTTTTTGTTGTCACCAAAAGTAACTATTCCTCCTTTCTTCATCTCTAGGCTAAGAAACTTTGATTTATTGCCCGTCATGTGTTTGGAACATCCTGAGTCCAGGTACCACACATCTTCTTTGTCCTTAGCATGCCAACACACCTAGAAAGAGGATGAGATTAAAGATCTGGTTACCCAAGTGGTTCCTCCCATAGAATAGGTGGAAGCCTTAGGTACCCAGATTTATTTAACAGAACAGTGTCCCGTCTTATTATAAGTGTGTGTTGTGTGACCAAACTTATTACATTTGGCACACTTGATGAAAGAAGTCGACGAGTTTTTTAAAATAAATTTTGACCTTTTGCTAGAAACTACAGGGACAGTAGTTTAATTATTTTTAATTTGGAAAAAAGATTTTCTTGACTTTTTCTTATCGCCGACGATAGTGGATATCGTCGGGCGATAGTATTCAGGTGAGTATCCAAGTCCGAATTTTTCAGATCCATAGTACTAGTTTACCAAAATCATATTTAGTGATTTTTGGCCCACTCCAAATTTGTTAGTGGACATTTCTAAATCACGGACTTGTCCTCTTAATACATTATTTTCGGCAACAATGGTGTCGCATCGGTTTGCGAAGGACTTTTTGCTGCCTTACACTTGAGATTGAGAAAATTTTAGAGATCTCTCTAAGGCCTCTTTCTCTCTTGTAAGAGTTTCAACCCGAGTCTGATTCTTAGAGAGATCTTTCTTAAGCTCTAGTATCTTTATCAAAAAGGACCAATCCTCTTGACATGTGGTTTTCTCATTTCCAAGTACTTTTACTTCATTTTTTATTTTTTTTTATTTTCTTTTACTAACAATTTATTTTCATATTTAATCAATTGAATTTCATCCAGTTTTTTATCTAAATATTTGCAGGTTCTTAAAAATTCAAAATATAAATCATCATAAGTTTCTGAAGTTATCTCAGTGTCGCTCTGAACACTACTTCCATCATCATGTGATGAAACGCTCTTTTCCATCAAACACATGTTGGCCTACTCTTCAGTTTCTGACCCTGAACTGTCTGATTCCTCAGAAGTGACTTCATCCTATGTTTCTGCCTTTAGAACTTTCTTCTTATCTTTTTTTCTGTGTCGCTTCTCTTTCAGCTCTTTCAGATACTTTGGGCACTTGCTCTTTATGTGGCCAATTCTCCTGCAATGATAGCACTCAGGTGGTGGTCTATCTTCGTCATCCTCTCCATCAGCTTGGGTTTTTTCCTTTCCTATTCCCAGATTCTTGCTTCTTGAAAAATTTCTTAAAAGAGTTTCTTCTTTCAGGATTTCTCATGAATTTCCTGAATTTCTTCACAAATAGGATTTCTTCATCTCCAGCGTCACTTTCATCAGACTCGCTTTCCTCTTCCTTCTTGGACTTCAACGACAAAACTTTCTTTATTGGCTCTAGGTTATACTCTTGTTGTTGAATCCTCAATTCTACTTCATGGGTTTTTAAGTTGTCTATTAGATTCTCAATTTGGAGAGACTTTAGATCGTGTGACTCCGAGATGACAGTCACTTTTGGATTAAACTTCGGGGGAAGCGATCTAAGTATTTTTCTCAACAAATCTCCATTTGAGAAATTCTTCCCTAGAATCCTTGAGTCGTTCACTATCTTGCTGAACCTTGTGTACATGGAGTCTACATCCTCATCAACCTCCATTTTGAACTTCTCAAACTCTGATTCTAATTGGAAAAGTTTCAAGTCATTTACCTGCGATGTACCTTCACGAGTAACTTCAAGAAGATTCCATATATCATATGCAGTATCACATGCACAAACACGATTAAATTCAGTCCTATCTAACGCATAAAATAAGGCGTTCATTGCCTTAGCGTTATTTTTACAACGAAGCTTATCAGCTTCATCCCATTTATCCTTGGGTTTTTCCATTGAGACACTTCCTACTAAAGTTATAGGAGCAGTGTAGCATGCTTCTACCAAGCCCCAAATATCGATGTCTAGCACTATTAGAAAGCATCGCATTCGAGCTTTCCAATAATTGTAGTCAGTGCCCGTGAATAAGGGAGGTCTACTTATACCTTGCCCCTCAAAAAATGCGTGAGTGTTTTGCGTCATTACTCCCGGTGGTGAAACCGATTTTGGAGTAACCTCCTCTGATACAAAGTGATGGATCGTACGGTGCCCTTAGAGGGGGGGGGGGTGAATAAGGTTTCTTTAAATTTTTCTTAAATTCAGACAAATTTGCTTGATGAATAAAAACAATATAATTAAAGAATTAAAATGTATACTAGCAAAAACAACAATGATATATTTCAAATGTGATAAATTGAATACAAGATATCTCTATAGAGCTAGAGACAAAGGCTCATGAAACAAATAATTTACTTGTGTTTTTGCCGGTCCTTCTACCAAGAACCGACAGGTTAAAGCGTATCTCTTCCTAGATCTTTCTACTAGCCTCCCCTAGATCTAATCACAATCTAGATGCTGCACACAAGGCAACGATTTCTCCCTAAGCCGTACAAGGACTTGGATGTCACTCACAAGGAGGCGATATTCTCCTAAGCCACACAAGGACCTAGACGCCACGCACAAGGCGGCGATTTCCCCTCTCGATTACAATGAGAAAATAATAGAAACAAGAACAAAACAAATTGAACACTTTAGTCTAGACACTCCCTTCAAAAATACGCTGAAGATGCCGACAAATCCTTGCTAGAGTTGTTTCGAATGCTGCGAACGTGTCGTCAATCTTCCGCGTTTTGGCCCTCTTGAGAGTTTGGAGTATATATGAGATCTGGAGCTATCTGAATCGTCTTAACAGGAGAGTACACTCCAGGTAATAAAAATCCCGAATTTACACAAGAAATTGAATGGCTTTTATACTATGGAGATATCGCCTGGCGACACTGTAACGCCCCCGATTTTCCAGTGATTTATTTAATTTCTTATTTGACGTATTATGACGTCAAAGCGTTATGTTAGCGCGTGTTGGTCATGTGACGTTGTTAGAGCGTGCTCTTAGCTCTTTAGGTTCCCTGCGTGGCTTGGTGATGCCTGGTAGCAAGATTCTCTAGCGAGCCGGAGTCTGTTTGGTGACTCGGTGGAGCCTCTTGGGGAATGCTTGTGTTTTGGCTTCGGGAGAAATTTGCCCGAGTTTTGTTCGTCGGATTTTGTTACCGACTTTGTCGTTAGCGCGTTTTGCGTTCGTTAGCTTTGACCGGCCAAATTTTGGGATTTGCGTCGGGAGTGGAAAATTTTACATTAGGAAATTAGATCGGCTAATTTTAGACTTGCTCGTCAAGTTTCGTCGCGTTCCGAGCATTTTTGGAGCCTCGGCGCGCGATTGAAGTTTGTATGTTTTTGCGTACGCCGTTAACTTTAGAAATTATTATCTCGAAAACGGTGCGTCGGAATTCGATTTCGACTTCGCCGTTGGATTCGTAGCGTCGTCATTCGCCTACGGTGCGAATTTCGTTCGATTCGGCGCGCGTTTGGCCCTCCGTAACGATATAAGGTTATATCTTTTTTTATATAATTATAAATATTATTTATATATATTTATTTATATAAAGAATTAATAAAATAAAAAAAAGGAAAAGGAGTTCGGTGAGAATGATTCTCACCGAATTCATGATTCGGTGAGAATGATTCTCACCGAATCATGTGTTCGGTGAGAATCATTCTCACCGAACAGCAGCCCCCCCCCCCCTTTTGTTAATTCTATTATTTATATATTATTATTAATTAAATTATATTAAGTATTTATATATAACAAATCTTTCTTCTTCCTCCGATCAGCCCCCCCCCCCCCCCCCCCTTCTGTGCGAAACAAATTAGGCGAGTGTGGATCCCTCGTTCGCGAATTTTCCGGCGGCCGCCACCGCCGATCCGGTGGACGGAATTTCGATCCGATCGCGGCGTTGGAAAGCTCTCGGCGAGAGCTTCGAGATCGCGGTAAACTTTTCCCGTTTCAGTGACCGTTTCGCCTTAGATTTTTTTCGGCCCTAACCTCGGTTGTCCGTTTTTTCGTAGATCGCGTCTCCGCGTGCCCCCTTTTGGACGGATCTATGTGGTGGAGTATTTTGGGTGACGTTTTCAAGAACGATTTGAGGCAAGTGGATTTCTCCCCTCTTGCGTGCCTCCATGGGTTGTATTTCGCTTTATTATTTCTCATTGTCGTAGAATACCGGAATAGTATAGGTGAGACTAGAAATATTCCTACGTTAGGGCGTGTAGTCGGCCTAAACTAGGAAGTTTCAGAAGTTATTTTTTAAGTTGAATTCAGCGGGTAGGGGGAAATAATTCGGCGGGTAGGGGGAAATAATTCGACGGGTAGGGGGAAATAATTCGGCGGGTTTTGGTTGTAGAACTTGGTAGTTTTAAAGTGGTGTTGTCGGCTAGTTTTGGAGCCGAATCGTGGATCCTTAGCATGTGGTAGCTGGGTTTCTGAGGGAGTATGGTACCGGGGGAGTTCGAGCCGTGGCCACCACCATTCCCTCCTTTGGACATTATGGGTTCCTGTAAGAGGTTGGAACTCTATGTGTGTGGACCCTGTGGCGACACCTTTAGTACTCATGAGACACCTGGACCTGGTTGTTCGGTTGTGACTGTTCTTAGTCTCCTACACAGGTTTGGGATTTGTGCCAGTGCTAACGATTTACAAATTTAGGATTGTTAGTTCCTTTCATACTGTTCTTTTGATGCATATTGGTTCCCTTTTTGTCTCTGCAGGCTTGAGCGGAGTTTGATACGTTTTAGTACTTGATGCATTTCTCTCACTTTACTGATTGTTTTACTTACATTTTGTCCCTTTTTGGATTCTTTAGCTGAGATTTTCAGCATTTCTCTTGCAGGGTTGGTAACCCTTTTTCTTTCTGCTCTTTTCATTCGATTATTATCTGATGTTCTTTTGCCTCTTGTTTTATTATTTCTTGCTGAGGTGTTCTTGTTTTGAATGCCTCAGGTTCAGGTCTGTATCCGGCTGAACGACTAATTTCAGGAGTTTCCTTGTGGACTGCGTTGTGGCAGTGTTTTCCTTACTTGTTGAGGTAGTTCTTTAGCTTTGTAGTAGTACATACATACATGCTTGCCAGCGAGTTCGTGTCAGGTTGTTGACGCTCGTTGGTGATTTTCCTTTGTGATACTAAGTCTTTGCTTAGCTGCTAGTTTACCTGTTTTGTGGTAGTTTCACTTGCTCTTTGGGAATGTTTTATGCTAGGTTGCTAGTTACTTTAAAACCTATAAAAAGAACTACTATATGTATTGCATGATCAGCATGTTTTATAAAAGCTCAATCATTATTTTCCAAATGCGTAAAAAGATTGTTTTCTTTATAAACGTTATAAATTGAAATCTAGGGTCTTGCATAGTGTAAGTTGTCCTCTTAGGACACTTATGCGCTCTTTTAGGATGTTAGCTTAAATGAAGTATTTTTCCGCTACGTATAAAAATAGTTTTCAAACCGTGGACTATCTGATCCACTGAGCCGAGGGATACGGCCAATTAATTTAAAAAAAATCAGTTTTCTATTCATTTTAACTTATGATTTGAAGGTTTAGAGTGTTGCCTGAGCGTCAGCAGTTATCCCCTGTTTGACGTGGCATCACAGCTCGTAGTTATCTCGTGCTCTGATTTATTTATTAATGAGACAAATGCGGGTTGTGACAGTTGGTATCAGAGGGAGGTTGCTTGACAAATTGTCGGGCAACCTGTCCCTGTTAGTATTAGGTGTTTAGAGTCATATCATACACACACCGATATGTCATCAGCACGTCTTGGCTGAAGCACGAACACTACACTCATAGCATGACATGAAGTATACGAGGCATATTATGTAGTATGGGATGCATACTATGTGTTTGTATATGGATCCACCATAGGAGGCAACATGTTAGGGTTATGTAGTATGGGATGCATAACCTCACCACATGAATGCGGCTAGCACTTTTTCTTTTTCGTTGCATGGAAATGTTATGTAGTATGGGATGCATAACATTTTCATGTGTACGCCGCTCATAACATGCATTAGGGCCTTTTTAGAATGCATAGTACAATCATGCATAGCATAACATTACATACGCACAATGTGTCAAGCTAAAGATTTGCAGGATGACATGTGTACACACATAATTTTTGAGTCAAAAAGAATATAAATTCATGCATTCCCGATCTAGGCACAAGAGTTAGTGTGATGATAGTGAATCATCGTAGGATAAGCATAACATCATTATTGAAAATTCCAGAGTAAGTTAGCAGCATGAGCAAGTACTTAAGTATGTATTGTTTGTACTATGTTGTTTGGTTCTAGTGGGTGGGCTAGGTGTCTGATTAGTGTTTTGTTGTTCCATTAGAATGTCGAGGCGTCCTTCGACAAGGTTGACTCCCTAATTGGAGGGAGAATCTTCAGGTGCGCAGAGCAGTGCAATGATAGAAGGTCTGCGACAAAGCAATGAAGCCTTGTCAAAGCAAGTTGTGGATTTGCAGTCTCAGGTCCAGTCCTTGTTGGCAGTTGTGGCAGGGCAAATTCCGAGAGTACAGGACCCTGTTGTGGGTCAAGCTGTCCCTGTTCCCCCCGCTCCTCTGGTGCCTCCGGTCGTGGTGCCACCAGAGATGACCTTTATTTCTCAGTTTCAGCGACTTAGGCATCCGACGTATGATGGCAAGGCAGATTACATGGTCTTAGACTATTGGATGATATCAATCGAGGAGATGTTCTCATACTCTGGGATCACTGATGATCAGAAAGTGATGTTAGCCGCATATCAGCTCAAAGGATTGGCAAAGGGCTGGTGGCTGAGGGAGAAAGAAGGTCTGAAGGACGGGTGTTCCTGGGAGTCCTTTAAGGAGCTACTTCTGAGCAAGTTTCTGCCATCGGTCGAGAGGGACCGTCTGATGAATGATTTCCTGCATTTAAAGCAGAGGCAGCTCACGGTTAGCGAGTACGAAATCGAGTTTAGTAAGCTAAGCCGATTTGCCCCAGACTTGGTGAGTTCCGATGAAAATAGAAGCAAGCGATTTCTGGATGGGCTAAGGAGTGACGTCCAGCAATTAGCAAGTGCCTATGTGACCTCAAGTTATGCTGGTATGGTGGAAGCTTCCTTAAAGGTAGAGACAATTGATAACGCCAAGAATCGAGGTCAACAACTGAGAAAAGATAAAAGAAAGTCTGATGAGGGTAAGAGTACTCAGGTCCCTGACGCTGCTCCGAGGAAGAGAAACAAAGAGGTATGCAGTTTCTGTGGCCGACCGGGCCATCCATTTGAAAGGTGCTATCAAAGATTAGGAGCTCAGAAGAAAGAGCAGATTCATGCGATCCAAGGTATCCCAAAGAAATACTTGCTTTGTTCTGTATGCAAGAAGCCGGGGCACGATGCTGCCCATTGTTGGAAGAAGGCGAGAAGTTGTTTCTTGTGCGGTCAAGAGGGTCATCTCAAGTATCAGTGCCCGCAAGCTCAGCTTACTCTGCAGCCAGTTCCTCTTCAGGCCTTGTCGCCGCCGCAGTGAGTGGACAAGGGAAAAGGAAAGTTGAACGTGGTCTCTATGGAGGAAGCTCAGACGTCCACGCAAGTGATATCAGGTTAGATTCCCCCCTAGTTTTAATGTTTGGCTCATAGTTATAGTTTTGAGCGTTCGCTTCCTTAGTCGTGTGTGCAATTTTATAGGACGATTTAAGGTAAAGAACCGCTGGGCGCGTGTTCTGTTCAATTCCGGCGCTACCCACTCATTTGTGGCTAGGGCCTTCGTAGAGCGTTACCGTTTGGATCTCGATCGTATTGGTGATGCGTTCTGTATCAAGTTTCCTTCAGGGGAATCTGTAGTTTCGGATCAGGGTATTCAGAGTTGTCCGATTTTACTAGGCGATTTTCTCGCGATTGCTGATTTGAAGTTGTTGGATCTAGAAGACTTCGATGTGATCCTAGGCATGGACTGGTTGTCCAGATATGATGCTGTGATCCAATGCAAGGGTAAACGCTTTGACTTCAGGATGGACAACGGTCAGCCCGGGAGTGTTTACGGTTATCCGCTCCAGGATTCTCCGACTATATCGGCGGTATATGCTCAGAATCTTGTAGGTTCCGGATGTTTTGCTTGTTTGGTTTCGGTTTTAGAAACCAAGGTTAGTTTGTCGCGTTTGGAGGAGATCCCGGTGGTTCGTGATTTTTCTGATGTCTTTCCAGCTAATCTTCCTAGTCTCCCGCCTGATCGAGACGTGGAGTTTGTTATAGATTTGGAGCCGGGTACGCGTCCTATTGCCAAGGCGCCTTACCGGATGGCCCCACGCGAACTGGAGGAGTTGCGTATCCAGTTAGACGAGTTGCTTGAGAACGGATTTATAAGGCCGAGTTCTTCACCTTGGGGTGCTCCCGTTTTGTTCGTCAAGAAAAAAGATGGATCGATGAGGTTGTGCATCGATTATAGAGAGCTAAATAAGGTAACGATCAAGAATAGGTATCAGTTGCCGAGGATAGATGATTTGTTTGATCAACTGCGAGGCAGCGCCGTGTTCTCTAAGATTGACCTTCGTTCGGGCTACCACCATTTAAGGATCCGTGAATCAGATATCCCGCGGACTGCCTTCCATTCCAGACATGGACATTTTGAATTTTTGGTGATGTCGTTTGGTTTGACCAACGCACCTTCTGTAAGACCCCCCCCCCCCTTTTTTTTCTTTTTCGACACCGGGGTCTTAGGCCCAGAACTGCCGTTTTGCGGTGACTCCTTCACGCCCTGAAGAGTCATCACCACAAAGCGCTGATTCTGCCGGCCAATTCGATCACAGAAAAGTAGCAAAATAATGAAGTAACAGTAAACCATCAGTCCACAGAGAATCACATGTCATAAGTAATATAACTCCACGAAGGGAGTATCCACAAAAACAAACATCAGAGTAGCAAAAACGGGCTTATGCCCGGTACATCAAATCCTCACTACAAGAGATCACTCATGCGGAAGCAGAAAGACTACTCAAGGTCGAGACTCACGGTCCCGGCTGTGTGAACTCCGGAGCTAGACTGCCCCACCTCCAAGCGCACCGGTCTCTGGGGCTGCTCCTCCATGCTGGTCTCCACGATCCCCTAAATGATGCGGTTCGAAAACCGTTAGTCTAAAAGACTAAGTCCTATCATCCCCCGCCCCTTCCCCCACGGCTCCTAGGCACCGAGCGGAGAGGAAGAAAGGGGAGGACTTGAAGGTGGAGAATATCAAAAACAGATGGCAGCGGACCTATAGTAGCAATTCTATAACATATATGGACAATAAGCTGAAATATGAAAAGTAACCTTCACTTATGTGAGAACACATAAGCCAAGGGGTCTTCTGCAAGGCTCCCATCGTATAAAAAGTCTCATACCAATTTATACGTTGGGGTGTCTGTTATCAACAACAGTGGAGATATATATCAAAAATTAACCTTAATTTATAAACTTGACCACACAAGCTTATAGACCAAGGGGTCGTTTTGCAGGTCCTAAAATATAAGCATCACATTCCACTTATACTTTAGGTGTCAAGATTAAGGGTAACGATTATGCTATGACATGCAAGTGGGTATGATGGATATGCAAGTGCAACACACACACCCGACTCTGTGCACACAGACCTTTAGTTCCCCCTTTTTGGAGCCGTAACCTCCCAGGATACCTCCGTAGTGGCAGACGGAAGCGGTGGGTTGGGCCTCGCCCATCTCTAAACCAGTAAAGCACTACCGGTCAGACCTATCGTACGCCTCAACGCTTGGTGCACGAAGCGGACTCCTGCGTACTCTTGTCGGCTGGAGCACCGGACTTCTGTTGGCGAAGTGCTAACCACACTTGCCGAGTCAACGTATTGGCGTCGGTGCATCGACCCTCCAATACCGAAGACCCAGCACCTTAATTTCCTTTCCTGTTATGCACATGCAAATTAGCGTAATCAAGAATCGAGCCGAAGCTCCCCGGACCAACACGTCCGACTCAAACAATCGAGCCGAAGCTCCCCGGACCCAAAGTCCGCCTTTTAACCATTCGAGCTGAAGCTCCTAACCAACATCTGGTGCCATCAGTGCTGTGTAATGTGCAACACTAATTACTAAGTTACTCTTTTCAGCTTGTTAAAACAGTTTACGTTAACCCAGGACTGCCCCCGGTATTCCCTGTGAAGGGCTCTCAAGGGGCACTAGGAACTGTGTTGGGATTACGCCCAGCGTTCTCTTTCGCAAGGTACTTATTTTATTATTGGTTGATTCTCTTACCCATTATTTCTCATATTTTGATATGCTATTCCTAGGGTAATTTGACTCCAACTCTCCTTGGGTAGGACGATCTTTCGTCGGACCCGAACGCCTATAAACCTAGACAAAACCACACCCTACTCACTCATCTTCCATAGCTGCAGCTCATTCCACTTGTCCTTACGGCAACCCATCAAGACCCATCATACGTGCCCTAATTCACATCCAAATGAAATCCAGCTGTTTTGTTATATGCAGACCACTTAAGCTCCATGACCCGTAAAAAGGGAAGTACATGAAATACTCATCCAGTATCCTTATGATAATTATTAGAGGGCTAAAAAGACATTTGAAGCATAAGTCCAGAAATCCATAATTTTCCTAATTTGTCTGATAATTAATTTATTTATTCTAGTGTCCCAAAAGGCCCAGGTTTGAACATGAAGTATCATTTTCAGACAAGATAATAATCCACTAAATTTATGATAATTACAAAATGCCTAATCAACTCTAAATCCTAAGTCTTCCAATTTGTTGGCAAGGTTTAGGCCTTTAAATTTAATTTCAAAGATGCCCCATAATAAGTCATTTTAAAAGATTCTAGAGACAATATACCTCCAAAAATTCAGAGAAAATTCAGGGATTATTGTGATGGACCACAAGTACCCTAGAAAAAGTTTCATAATTTATCATTTGGAATTAAGGCTATATTTGATTTTCTTATGAACTTTCTAATTTAAGGGTTAATGAACAAAGTATGCTAATCGGTCATCAAATATTTCCACAAAAATTCTCATATGATAACATTGAGCTAAAGACACTATGCAGCAATTTTCATAATTTTTCAGTAAGTAATGGCCTCTGACAAGAATTATTTAATATGTAATCAAAATAAAGCACTTGTGAAGTAGATGCCCTAAATAGTTATCAAAAAATTCTAACAAAATTCATACAAGATTATTATAACCTAAAACTAATTTTGCCCATGTTTCATATCCTCTCTATGGGCAGTGGGTCCACAATAGCCAAAATATTAATTAGGGCATTACTATTGATTACAAATGAAGTGCTATAAACATTGTCCAAAATTCCTTAAGTAAATTATCAGAGGCTCAACATACCCTAATCCCCTCACTACCCAAATTTGGTTAAGTTTCAAGATGTTTAGCTAACCTAAACTTACACTACAAGTTTTAGGTCCTAAACTAGGAATAGGGTTTTGGGGCCCCTATCCTTTTCAAAATTAGCTAATATTTTTAACAGAGGGTTCTATATATCCTAGGAACCCCCTTGCAAAATTTGGAGTTCATCCGAGGTGTTTAGGACTCATACCCTTCACAAGGCCAAAAGGTCCCTCCTTAGGGTTTGACCTAGGAACTTAGGGAAAATCTATTCCTCCCTACCCCATATTCCATGGGGAGGTGATAGGTGCCATAGCAAGTCAGTGGCCCAAATTTCAGCCTCTGTTGAGGTGATTTGGTCACTCAAAACCAAAAGTGCAACTTTTGGCCAAAATGCCCTTATAAAGGTATAGTTAGGGTTGGGTCAAAACCTATTCAAAACGCATCCAAATTAAATGAAATTTTATACAGATACCTAATTTGACCCCAGGGACCACTCACCAAAATTTGGGAGGGTTTGGAGGTGTTTAGGGCACCTATTTAATTTATCTAATAATTATTAAATATTTACAAAAACTATAGAAATATTTTCTCCAAAAATCCCCATTTTTGGGAAGGCCCTAGGTATATCTAGGATAGACTCTCTGCCAAAATTTCAGCTAATTTGGGCTAGGGGTGAAGAGTGGGCACTCAATTTAATGACTGTCTAGCCCTAAGGGTATGTCCCACCAAACTGGGTGCCCTGGTCAGACCTTACATCCAAATGGGTTCAAACTAATTTTAAACTAAAGTAGACTCAAAGGACTACAACTTTCATGTTGAAGTATTTTCCACCAGATGACTCTAAGTATTTTTAAAGTTTAAAACCAATAATATCAAAAACTGTGACAAATTTCATTAATATAAAATATTTCCTATAGTTTAATCTCAGGCCCGCACGAATCTTGAAGAAAAAGGGACGGAATCCCTTCATCTTCTTCCTTGGGCCGACGGCCAGGATTCATCCCGCCTGGAGCCACTTCCAAGCCCTGCCGCCGGCGATCCAGCCCCTTCCCCGGCCGGCCACCGCCACGAACATCTCCGTTGAGGTGGTAGCTACCGCCAGGCGGCGGCTCTGCCGCCGGAGAGGCGTTTTCCGGCGGTTATAGCAAGAAGATTTCTTGCCGAAAAATTGAGGAATCCTGGATTCGATCGGGCTCAATTGAGCCCGAAACTTAAACCTTAAGAGTCCTAAGATCTACCCGCGAGTTAAGGAGAGGAGGAGGACCTTCCTGGCGGCCTGGATGCGTGAGGAGCGGCGGGATGCCATTGACGACGGCGGCGGCGCTCGGCTTCTGCAACTGCACAGTGGAATGGCTCGTCTCCTCCAGGTAAAAGCTCTAAAATGATCCCCCTGGCTCCCTGAAGGTGTTTAAATGGAAAATGGGGGAGTGGGGAGGCTGGTTCTTCAATGGTCATTAACACCATTAAAGGTGTGGCTCGGGTTGTGTGGAGGGGGGCTGAACCCACCCCTTGGTGGCCGGGAAACGGCTGGAATCAACTCCTCTCTCCTAGACGAGTTGATTGCTGCCATAATTGGTGGTTGTTAGCCTTCCTTGGCCGGCCTCTCACTTCCCCTTCCTCTTCCTCATTTTCTCTCTCCTCCATTATCATGGAGAGGAGCTCCTTTCTCTCTCCTAGTCACCTCTGTTGACTAGTCAACCTCACGAGCTAAATGCAGCCCACTTGATTATGATGGTCATGGGAATGAGTTTAGCCTAAGGGAGAAGTGGCTTGAGCTTGGGTTAACACTTTTTGGGCTAAGTTTGACTTGACCCAAATGAGGGTTGACCTGGTCAATTTGACCATCTAGGTTGACCCCATTGGGTTTTTAGTGGCCCATTGGTCTCCTTTAAGGTCTAGGGTTACTTGAGTAGGGTTGGTTGGGCCTCTTGGTGGTCTCATGTCCCTTGGCAAGGGCACTTGAACATCTAGGGCTAGAGTTGACTTGAGTCAACATGGCCAATTGGGTTGACCCCTATGGGTCCTGGGTGACCCATTGGCTCCCCTTAGGGTCTAGGTAGGGTTATGTAGGGTTACCCTGGACTTTGGAGGTCACATACCCTTAGCAAGGGTACTTTGACCAGGTTAGGGCTTGAGTTGACTTGAGTCAACATGGCCAATTGGGTTGACCCCTATGGGTCCTTAGTGACCCATTGACCTCACTTTAGGGTTAGGAGGGCATAGGTGGGGTCCTCTAGGCTAGGAGTAGGTCAATTGACCCTAAGTAGGCTAGTTTGACCCATTTAGGGCTAGGGTTGACCTTGGTCAACTGAGCCTCTTGGGTTGACCCTAATGGGTCCTTTTGGCTCTAATGGGCCTCCCAAAGTATTAGGGGTGTTGTGGTTGGGTCTTGGGGTTGAGGTGTAGCCCATGGTCATCCTAAACCATTGTTTAGAGTTCTTTTATTTGCAGACCATGATGATCTCTCACCTGTTTGTCCCCTATCTCCTGGCCCATTTCTAGCTTCCTAGGGTTTGTCATGACCTAGTCATGGCCAAAACCATTCTTAGGGGTCTAGTTGGAAATGGGATGTTACAAATCCCAATAAACAAAACAAAGATTTCGTCCCCGAAATAAAGGTTGAGCCTACGGGACTTACTACCGAAGAAAAGAGCCTTGTAACATCCCATCATGACACCTTGTTTGTTAAATTAGGTTTTACGGGAAAGCTTAGATCTATGACCATTACGCCCAATCGGCAAACCAAGATCCCAATAAACAAGGATAAGCCCCCAATAAACAAAAGATAAGCCTCTATCAGCCTAGAGCAGCCCTTAGTAAATTAAAGCAGGAGAAATAAATTAACATCTTGAGGGGTCTGAGAGGTACACCTGACTGAATAGCTCGGGGTATCTTTGTCGCATCAGGTCCTGCGGCTCCCAGGTATGCTCCTCCTGGCCGTGGTTCCTCCACAGGACCTTAACTAGTGGGACCTTCTTGCGTCGCAAGACCCGTATTCCTCGGTCGTCGATCCTCACTGGCTCCAAACGAACCGACCGGTCTGAAGCTACCGGCCCTTCGGTGGTCAAGATCTGCTGCTCCGGGCGTAGCAGAGCCCTCCTCAATGAAGAAATATGGAAGATGTCGTGCAGCGCTTCCAGCTCTGGTGGTAACTCCAGCCGGTAGGCTAGGGGTCCGATCCGCTCCAGGATCCTGTAAGGGCCCATGTACCTAGGGCTGAGCTTCTTCCTCCGACCACGCACCCGCGAGACTCCATGCATGGGTCGGATCTTCAGAAACACCCGGTATCCCACCTGGAACTCCACCTGCCGATGTCGGGCGTCATAGTACTTAGCCTGTCTGCTCTGCGCCTCTAGCATCCTGTCTCTGATCAGCCTCACCTGTGCCTCGGTATCTTCAACAAACTCTGACCCCAACACCTTCGGATCTTCGTTCTGAACCCAAGAAAGCGGGGTCCGGCATCTCCTCCCGTACAAGGCTTCTTAAGGCGCCATCCTGATGCTGGACTGGTGGCTGTTGTTATAGGAGAACTCGACCAGGGGTAAGAGTTTCTCCCACGGTTCCCCGCGCTCCAAGATGCATAGCCTCAAAAGGTCCTCCAGCGTCTGGTTGGTGCGTTCTGTCTGCCCGTCTGTCTGGGGATGAAATGCAGTGCTGAAGGTCAATCGCGCGCCTAAGTAAGCCTGGACTGATCGCCACTCCGTGGATGTAAACCGCCCATCACGATCTGACACTATCGTCCTGGGCACGCCATGATAATGAATGAATTGCTCCACAAACTTCCGCACCAGTACACCCACTGAATCGTCCTTCCTGATTGGTATAAATCGAGCCACCTTGGTCAATCGATCAACGATTACCCAGATCGAGTCATTCCCTGTCCGAGACCGGGGAAGCCCATGTATGAAGTCCATGGCTATGTCATCGAACTTCCACTCCGGCACCGAGAGTGGCTGCAATAATCCTGCGGGGTTCCTGCACTCCGCTTTCACTAGCTGACATGCCTCACAATGGGTCACGAAGTAAGAGACATCCTTCTTCATGCCCGGCCAGAACATAGTCTTCTTCAAATCAGCCGTCATCTTTGTGATCCCCGGGTGTACAGAATACCGGCTGCAGTGCGCCTCCGTCATAATATCCTCCCGGATCTGGCCTCCCTCCGGTATATACACCCGTCCTCTGAAGCACACCAGGTCGTCCCTCAGTGTGTAATCTCCTGCAGTGCCTGCCTCCAGAGCTTGGAAGATGGGCTCTAACTTGGCATCCTGCCTCTTCCCTTCTCTGACTCGGTCTCTGATGTCATCGGTAACGCCCATCGCGGCCAAGTACTCCTCATAGAGCTCAGGATCATCAGATGACACCAGAGTAATGTGCATGTCCTCTAGTCTCTGCAGCAGCGCCATAGACATCAGCTGAGGCTCTGCTCCTGCTGTGGCGGCTCTCCGACTCAGTGCATCTGCTACCACGTTCGCCTTCCCCGGGTGATAGTGCATCTCATACTGATAGTCTGATAGAAACTCCACCCACCGCCTCTGCCTGATGTTCAGTTCCTTCTGCGTGTCCACGTACTTAAGGTTCTTATGATCGGAGTATATATCACAGTGGACTCCATAAAGGTAGTGCCGCCATATCTTCAGTGCGAATACCACTGCTCCCATCTCAAGGTCGTGCACTGGGTAGTTCTTCTCATGGGTCTTTAGCTGGCGGGAGGCATAAGCTATGACGTGTTCGTTCTGCATCAGCACTGCTCCCATCCCCTGATATGATGCGTCGGTGTAGACCTGAAATCCCTCCCTCCCCGAGGGGAGTGTAAGAATGGGAGCCGAGGTTAGCCGATCCTTCAGCTCCTGGAAAGCTGTCTGGCACTGCGGGGTCCATACGAACGATACCTCCTTCTTCGTCAAGGATGTGAGCGGGAGGGCGATTCGAGAGAATCCCTCTACGAACTTCCGGTAATAACCGGCAAGTCCCAGGAAACTCCGCACGTCCGTGGCCGTCTTCAGCGGCGGCCAATCCCTGACTGCCTGAATCTTTGCCGGGTCCACCGCCAGCCCGGCTCCGCTGATAATGTGGCCTAAGAAAGCCACCTCCTTCAACCAGAACTGACACTTGCTGAACTTCGCATAAAGGTGATGCTCCCGCAGTCTCTCCAAGGTCAGTGTCAGATGTCGTCTGTGCTCCTCCTCCGTCTTAGAATAGATAAGGATGTCGTCTATGAATACTATGACAAACACATCCAAATAAGCCTCGAAGACCCGGTTCATGAGGCTCATAAACGCCGACGGAGCATTCGTGAGCCCGAAGGGCATCACGATGAACTCATACAATCCATATCGGCTACTAAAGGCCGTCTTCGGAATATCCTCCTCCTGGATCCGCAGCTGGTAGTAGCCTGACCTCAAGTCCAGCTTCGAAAAATAATGGGCTCCCTCCAGCTGATCGAACAACTCGTCTATCCTGGGGAGCGGATAGGTATTTCGGACGGTCAGCCTGTTCAGTGCTCGATAGTCAATGCACAGGCGAAGAGTGCCATCCTTCTTCTTCACGAATAGGACAGGAGCTCCCCATGATGAGGAGCTCGGCCTAACAAATCCTGCCTCCACCAGCTCCTGCAACTGTGTCCGAAACTCCGCCAACTCCTTCGGGGCCATCCGATAAGGGGCCTTGGATACCGGCTTAGCCTCTGGTACCAACTGAATCTGAAAGTCCTTCTCCCTATGCGGAGGCAGTCCTGGCAGCTTATCCGGAAAAACATCGGCGTAGTCACGAACCACCGGAATGCTAGCAATCAGGTCCTTCTCCTCAGTCATCTCGAATAATACCTGATATACCTCGTCTCCTTGCATGTGAGCCTTATCGGCCTGAATAGATGAAAGCAGGCGGCGGGAAACCGGTGTAGTACCTTCGAATGTTGCATAAGTATCGTCGTGGCTCAGCACGACCCTCCTTGCCGGGCAGTCAATCTGGGCATGGTTCCAGACAAGCCATGTCATGCCCAAGACAAGGTCGAAGTCCGGCATCCTCAGGATCGTCGCCGGGTCCTCGAGTGTCAACCCATCTATGGTAACCTCCAGGAGGCACTTTTCTGTGGACTGGATCTCCATCCCATTGGGGAGACGCACCCTCCTGGGTAGTCCCGTATAACATCGAATCTAATCCAGGTCCTTGATGAAATCCTCCGACACAAAGTTGTGCGATGCCCCCGTGTCGAACAGGGTATGGGCAGGCTTGCCGCACACCATCACCATTCCTAAATCAGTTTTAAAAAGAAGCTTTGGTGTAAGGTTTTCTAACCTGGCTAAATTGGTGATGAGAGTTGAGGTTATCACCATTCCGCTGCGGAAGCGTGGTGGGCCCATAAATTAGTTTTATGGGTATACAAGGGTAGTCCCGTATAACATCGAATCTGATCCAGGTCCTTGATGAAATCCTCCGACACAAAGTTGTGCGATGCCCCCGTGTCGAACAGGGTATGGGCAGGCTTACCTACCAGGGTCCAGACCCGGGCCCACCACTGGTAGTCAGCCTTTCACATTCAAGCCTGCAGGCCATGCACCCCAACCCCTCTCCAGCCCACCGGCGGGTTGTTGGTGGCCGCGGCCTCCCTTTGATGAGGTAAACTCGGTAGTCAAGCCCGCACTACGGGGACTTCCCAGGAGGTCACCCATCCCAGGATTTCTCCAGCCCGAGCACGCTTAACTATGGAGTTCTTTCAACTCTCATCACCAATTGAGCTCAGCTCAATTGGTGATGAGAGTTGAAAGAACTCCATAGTTAAGCGTGCTCGGACTGGAGAAATCCTGGGATGGGTGACCTCCTGGGAAGTCCCCGTAGTGCGGGCTTGACTACCGAGTTTACCTCATCAAAGGGAGGCCGCGGCCACCAACAACCCGCCGGTGGGCTGGAGAGGGGTTGGGGTGCATGGCCTGCAGGCTTGAATGTGAAAGGCTGACTACCAGTGGTGGGCCCGGGTCTGGACCCTGGTAGGCCGGCGGTTCCAGCTGGGTCCCATGTTTATGGGCCTGGAGAGGAGGAGGACCTTCCTGGCGGCCTGGATACTAATGTCAACTCCCAGTACTACTAAATTATCAGAGTGGCGCAGCGGAAGCGTGGTGGGCCCATAACCCACAGGTCCCAGGATCGAAACCTGGCTCTGATACCACTTGTAAGACCCCCCCCCCCCTTTTTTTCTTTTTCGACACCGGGGTCTTAGGCCCAGAACCGCCGTTTTGTGGTGACTCCTTCACGCCATGAAGAGTCATCACCACAAAGCGCCGATTCTGCCGGCCAATTCGATCACAGAAAAGTAGCAAAATAATGAAGTAACAGTAAACCATCAGTCCACAGAGAATCACATGTCATAAGTAATATAACTCCACGAAGGGAGTGTCCACAAAAACAAACATCAGAGTAGCAAAAACGGGCTTATGCCCGGTACATCAAATCCTCACTACAAGAGATCACTCATGCGGAAGCAGAAAGACTACTCAAGGTCGAGACTCACGGTCCCGGCTGTGTGAACTCCGGAGCTAGACTGCCCCACCTCCAAGCGCACCGGTCTCTGGGGCTGCTCCTCCATGCTGGTCTCCACGATCCCCTAAATGATGCGGTTCGAAAACCGTTAGTCTAAAAGACTAAGTCCTATCATCCCCCGCCCCTTCCCCCACGGCTCCTAGGCACCGAGCGGAGAGGAAGAAAGGGGAGGACTTGAAGGTGGAGAATATCAAAAACAGATGGCAACGGACCTATACTAGCAATTCTATAACATGTATGGACAATAAGCTGAAATATGAAAAGTAACCTTCACTTATGTGAGAACACATAAGCCAAGGGGTCTTCTGCAAGGCTCCCATCGTATAAAAAGTCTCATACCAATTTATACGTTGGGGTGTCGGTTATCAACAACAGTGGAGATATATATCAAAAATTAACCTTAATTTATAAACTTGCCCACACAAGCTTATAGACCAAGGGGTCGTTTTGCAGGTCCTAAAGTATAAGTGTCTCATTCCACTTATACTTTAGGTGTCAAGGTTAAGGGTAACGATTATGCTATGACATGCAAGTGGGTATGATGGACATGCAAGTGCAACACACACACCCGACTCTGTGCACACAGACCTTTAGTTCCCCCTTTTTGTAGCCGTAACCTCCCAGGATACCTCCGTAGTGGCAGACGGAAGCGGTGGGTTGGGCCTCGCCCACCTCTAAACCAGTAAAGCACTACCGGTCAGACCTATCGTACGCCTCAACGCTTGGTGCACGAAGCGGACTCCTGCGTACTCTTGCCGGCTGGCGCACCGGACTTCTGTTGGCGATGTGCTAACCACACTTGCCGAGTCAATGTATTGGCGTCGGTGCATTGACCCTCCAATACCGAAGACCCACCACCTTAATTTCCTTTCCTGTTATGCACATGCAAATTAGCGTAATCAAGAATCGAGCCGAAGCTCCCCGGACCAACACGTCCGACTCAAACAATCGAGCCGAAGCTCCCCGGACCCAAAGTCCGCCTTTTAACCATTCGAGCCGAAGCTCCTAACCAACATCTGGTGCCATCAGTGCTGTGGAATGTGCAACCCTAATTACTAAGTTACTCTTTTCAGCTTGTTAAAACAGTTTACGTTAACCCAGGACTGCCCCCGGTATTCCCTGTGAAGGGCTCTCAAGGGGCACTAGGAACTGTGTTGGGATTACGCCCAGCGTTCCCTTTCGCAAGGTACTTATTTTATTATTGGTTGATTCCCTTACCCATTATTTCTCATATTTCGATATGCTATTCCTAGGGTAATTTGACTCCAACTCTCCTTGGGTAGGACGATCTTTCGTCGGACCCGAACGCTTATAAACCTACACAAAACCACACCCTACTCACTCATCTTCCATAGCTGCAGCCCATTCCACTTGTCCTTACGGCAACCCATCAAGACCCATCATACGTGCCCTAATTCACATCCAAATGAAATCCAGCAGTTTTGCTATATGCAGACCACTTAAGCTACATGACCCGTAAAAAGGGAAGTACATGAAATACTCATCCAGTATCCTTATGATAATTATTAGAGGGCTAAAAAGACATTTGAAGCATAAGTACAGAAATCCATAATTTTCCTAATTTGTCTGATAATTAATTTATTTATTCTAGTGTCCCAAAAGGCCCAGGTTTGAACATGAAGTATCATTTTCAGACAAGATAATAATCCACTAAATTTATGATAATTACTAAATGCCTAATCAACTCTAAATCCTAAGTCTTCCAATTTTTCGGCAAGGTTTAGGCCTTTAAATTTAATTTCAAAGATGCCCCATAATAAGTCATTTTAAAAGATTCTAGAGAAAATATACCTCCAAAAATTCAGAGAAAATTCAGAGATGATTGTGATGGACCACAAGTACCCTAGAAAACTTTTCATAATTTATCATTTGGAATTAAGGCTATATTTGATTTTCTTATGAACTTTCTAATTTAAGGGTTAATGAACAAAGTATGCTAATCAGTCATCAAATATTTCCACAAAAATTTCCATATGATAACATTGAGCTAAAGACACTATGCAGCAATTTTCATAATTTTTCAGTAAGTAATGGCCTCTGACAAGAATTATTTAATATGTAATCAAAATAAAGCACTTATGAAGTAGATGCCCTAAATAGTTATCCAAAAATTCTAACAAAATTCATACAAGATTATTATAACCTAAAACTAATTTTGCCCATGTTTCATATCATCTCTATGGGCAGTGGGTCCACAATAGCCAAAATATTAATTAGGGTATTACTATTGATTACAAATGAAGTGCTATAAACATTGTCCAAAATTCCTCAAGTAAATTATCAGAGGCTCAACATACCCTAATCCCCTCACTACCCAAATTTGGTTAAGTTTCAAGATGGTTAGCTAACCTAAACTTACACTACAAGTTTTAGGTCCTAAACTAGGGTTAGGGTTTTGGGGCTCCTATCCTTTTCAAAATTAGCTAATATTTTTAACAGAGGGTTCTATATATCCTAGGAACCCCCTTGCAAAATTTGGAGTTCATCCAAGGTGTTTAGGACTCATACCCTTCACAAGGCCAAAAGGTCCCTCCTTAGGGTTTGACCTAGGAACTTAGGGCAAATCTATTCCTCCCTACCCCATATTCCATGGGGAGGTGATAAGTGCCATAGCAAGTCAGTGGCCCAAATTTCAGCCTCTGTTGAGGTGATTTGTCACTCAAAACCAAAAGTGCAACTTTTGGCCAAAATGCCCTTATAAAGGTATAGTTAGGGTTGGGTCAAAACCTATTCAAAACACATCCAAATTAAATGAAATTTTATACAGATACCTAATTTGAACCCAGGGACCACTCACCAAAATTGGGAGGGTTTGGAGGTGTTTAGGGCACCTATTTAATTTATCTAATAATTTTTAAATATTTACAAAAACTATAGAAATATTTTCTCCAAAATTTCAGCTAATTTGGGCTAGGGGTGAAGAGTGGGCACTCAATTTAATGACTGCCTAGCCCTAAGGGTATGTCCCACCAAAATGGGTGCCCTAGTCAGACCTTACACCCAAATAGGTTCAAACTAATTTTAAAATAAAGTAGACTCAAAGGAATACAACTTTCATGTTGAAGTATTTTCCACCAGATGACCCTAAGTATTTTTAAAGTTTAAAACCAATAATATCAAAAACTGTGACAAAATTTCATTAATATAAAATATTTCCTATAGTTTAATCTCAGGCCCGCACGAATCTTGAAGCAAAAGGGACGGAATCCCTTCATCTTCTTCCTTGGGCCGACGGCCAGGATTCATCCCGTCTGGAGCCACTTCCAAGCCCTGCCGCCGGCGATCCAGCCCCTTCCCCGGCCGGCCACCACCACCAACACCTCCGTTGAGGTGGTGGCTACCGCCCGGCGGCGGCTCTGCCGCCGGAGAGGCGTTTTCCGGCGGTTATAGCAAGAAGATTTCTTGCCGAAAAATTGAGGAATCCTGGATTCGATCGGGCTCAATTGAGCCCGAAACTTAAACCTTAAGAGTCCTAAGATCTACCCGCGAGTTAAGGAGAGGAGGAGGACCTTCCTGGCGGCCTGGATGCATGAGGAGCGGCGGGATGCCATTGACGACGGCGGCGGCGCTCGGCTTCTGCAACTGCACAGTGGAATGGCTCGTCTCCTCCAGGTAAAAGCTCTAAAATGATCCCCCTGGCTCCCTGAAGGTGTTTAAATGGAAAATGGGGGAGAGGGGAGGCTGGTTCTTCAATGGCCATTAACACCATTAAAGGTGTGGCTCGGGTTGTGTGGAGGGGGGCAGAACCCACCCCTTGGTGGCCGGGAAATGGCTGGAATCAACTCCTTCTCCTAGAGGAGTTGATTGCTGCCATAATTGGTGGCTGTTAGCCTTCCTTGGCCGGCCTCTCACTTCCCCTTCCTCTTCCTCATTTTCTCTCTCCTCCATTTTCATGGAGAGGAGCTCCTTTCTCTCTCCTAGTCACCTCTGGTTGACTAGTCAACCTCACGAGCTAAATGCAGCCCACTTGATTATGATGGTCATGGGAATGGGTTTAGCCTAAGGGAGAAGTGGCTTGAGCTTGGGTTAGCCCTTTTTGGGCTAAGTTTGACTTGACCCAAATGAGGGTTGACCTGGTCAATTTGACCATCTAGGTTGACCCCATTGGGTTTTTAGTGGCCCATTGGTCTCCTTTAAGGTCTAGGGTTACTTGAGTAGGGTTGGTTGGGCCTCTTGGTGGTCTCATGTCCCTTGGCAAGGGCACTTGACCATCTAGGGCTAGAGTTGACTTGAGTCAACATGGCCAATTGGGTTGACCCCTATGGGTCCTGGGTGACCCATTGGCTCCCCTTAGGGTCTAGGTAGGGTTATGTAGGGTTACCCTGGACTTTGGAGGTCACATACCCTTAGCAAGGGTACTTTGACCAGGTTAGGGCTTGAGTTGACTTGAGTCAACATGGCCAATTGGGTTGACCCCTATGGGTCCTTAGTGACCCATTGACCTCACTTTAGGGTTAGGAGGGCATAGGTGGGGTCCTCTAGGCTAGGAGTAGGTCAATTGACCCTAAGTAGGCTAGTTTGACCCATTTAGGGCTAGGGTTGACCTTGGTCAACTGAGCCTCTTGGGTTGACCCTAATGGGTCCTTTTGGCTCTAATGGGCCTCCCAAAGTATTAGGGGTGTTGTGGTTGGGTCTTGGGGTTGAGGTGTAGCCCATGGTCATCCTAAACCATTGTTTAGAGTTCTTCTATTTGCAGACCATGATGATCTCTCACCTGTTTGTCCCCTATCTCCTGGCCTATTTCTGGCTTCCTAGGGTTTGTCATGACCTAGTCATGGCCAAAACCATTCTTAGGGGTCTAGTTGGAAATGGGATGTTACACCTTCTGCTTTTATGGACATGATGAACAGGGTTTTCAAGGACTTTTTGGACAAGTTTGTAGTCGTATTTATAGACGATGTGTTGGTGTATTCACGCAATGTTGAGGAGCATGACCAACATTTGCGTCTAGTTTTATCTGCCTTGAGGGACCATAAGTTGTTCGCCAAGCTAAGTAAATGCGAGTTCTGGTTGCCTCAGGTTTCTTTCCTGGGTCATGTGGTTAACAAGGACGGAATCTCTGTCGACCCAGAAAAGATAGCCGCAGTTATGGAATGGACGAGGCCTGCCACACCCAAAGAAATAAGAAGCTTCCTAGGGTTGGTTGGCTACTATAGAAGATTTGTAGAGGGTTTCTCTACGTTATCTGCGCCATTGACCAAATTGACGCAGAAGAATGCATCATTTGTGTGGAGCGATAAGTGCGAAGAAGCGTTCCAAGAGATAAAGAATAGACTGTGCACTGCTCCGATATTGACATTGCCTACGGAAGGATTAGACTATGTCGTTTACGTGGACGCATCCCACGTGGGTCTTGGTTGTGTGCTGATGCAAGAAGGAAAAGTGATTGCGTATGGGTTAAGACAGCTTAAGATTCATGAAAGGAACTACCCTACGCATGACTTGGAATTCGCAGCAGTTATTTATGCATTGAAATTATGGAGACACTTGTTGTATGGCGCGCAGTGCAAGATTTATACAGATCATAAGAGTTTGAAGTACGTCTTCACTCAAAAGGAGTTGAACTTGCGCCAGCGCAGATGGTTAGAGTATGTGGCTGATTATGAAGTGGAGATCCTATACCATCCGGGTAAGGCTAACGTGGTAGCCGACGCCTTAAGCAGGAAGATAGGGAAAATCTTCAATCTCTTCACTGAGTTGTTAGTAGAAGAGTTCCTTTTAATGGATATTTCAGTTGGTAGATGTGACTCGCCAAGCAGTTTGGAAGTGTCTGAGCCTTCATGGATTTCTCTTACGAGTCTTCATCAAAAGGACGATCCTGATCTACTGCACCTTCATAATAGAACTGAGAAGGGGGAGCTGCCTGACTTTTCGATCGATGACGCTGGTACTCTAAAGTACCGCGGTAGATTTTGCGTCCCCAATTTTCGAGATATTCGAGTTAAGTTGTGCAGTGAGGCACACGGTTCAAGTGTGGCCTACCATCCAGGGTATACAAAAATGTATAAGGACTTGAAACAGATTGGCTGGTGGATTGGGATGAAGGGTGACATTGCAAGGTTTGTGTCAGAATGTTTTACGTGCAAAAGAGTTAAGGCTGATCATGGAAGGCCTGGTGGAAAGTTAGCGCCATTAGAGATTCCAACTTGGAAGTGGGAGAGTATCTCAATGGATTTCATTACTGGGTTGCCGAGATCTCCCCGAGGGCATGACTCTGTTTGGGTGATTGTTGATAGATTAACAAAGTGTGCGCACTTCGTACCCTTTCAGATTGGTTACTCGATGAAAAGGTAGCGGAACTATATTTGAATGAAGTTATTAGGTTACATGGAGTACCCGTAAGTATAGTATCATATCGAGACTCCAGGTTTACGTCTCGTTTCTGGAAGAGCCTTCAAAAGGATTGGGAACTGACTTGAGGTATTCTACCGCATATCATCCACAGACCAATGGTCAAACGGAGCGTGTTAATCAGATTGTGGAAGATATGATCCGTTGTTATATATTAGACCACGGAGGAGCGTGGGATGAACGCTTGAGGTTAATGGAGTTCGCATACAATAACAGTTATCAAGAGAGTCTGCAAATGGCTCCTTTCGAAGCGCTATATGGAAGACGATGTAGAACTCCTCTATTTTGGGCTGAGGTTGGTGAGAGGCCGATGTTAGGTCCAGATGCCTTAGAAGAAATGGAAGTCTCTGTAAAGCTTATTCAAAAGAAGATTCGGATAGCTCAAGAGCGATACGAGAAGAACGCCAATCGGCGTAGGTCCGTTTTGGAATTTTCTGTGGGGGACATGGTATTCCTTAAGGTTTCCCCGATCGTTGGAGTGAAGAGATTCGGTAAGAACCATAAGTTGGACCCAAGGTATGTGAGACCATTTGAAATTGTGGAGCGGATTGGTGTGTCAGCCTACAAGTTGAAATTGCCCGCAAATTTTCCTGGCGTGCACAATGTTTTTCACGTGAGCCAACTGCGGAGGTGCGTGCTAAGTGACAGACAAGTTCTGGATGCAGTGCCCCAGTTGGAGCCTAACCTTTCCTACGTGGAAGTTCCTATTCGTGTTTTGGATGTGCAAGATCGAGTGTTGCGGAGAAAGACAATACCGATGGTAAAGATTCTGTGGAGAAACCAAGACGTGGAGAGCGCGACTTGGGAGTTGGAGTCAGCTATGAGGGAGGCGCATCCTCATTTGTTCTCCTAGCTGTGCTCGGTAAGCATTCGATAACCCTTGGTTATTTTTCTTTTCCTTCTATGGTAGAAGTGTTTTGTGCGTAAAGTTTCGGGACGAAACTTTCTTTTAGGGGTAGTGACTGTAACGCCCCCGATTTTCCAGTGATTTATTTAATTTCTTATTTGACGTATTATGACGTCAGAGCGTTATGTTAGCGCGTGTTGGTCATGTGACGTTGTTAGAGCGTGCTCTTAGCTCTTTAGGTTCCCTGCGTGGCTTGGTGATGCCTGGTAGCAAGATTCCCTAGCGAGCCGGAGTCTGTTTGGTGACTCGGTGGAGCCTCTTGGGGAATGCTTGTGTTTTGGCTTCGGGAGAAATTTGCCCGAGTTTTGTTCGTCGGATTTTGTTACCGACTTTGTCGTTAGCGCGTTTTGCGTTCGTTAGGTTTGACCGGCCAAATTTTGGGATTTGCGTCGGGAGTGGAAAATTTTACATTAGGAAATTAGATCGGCTAATTTTAGACTTGCTCGTCAAGTTTCGTCGCGTTCCGAGCATTTTTGGAGCCTCGGCGCACGATTGAAGTTTGTAAGTTTTCGCGTACGCCGTTAACTTTAGAAATTATTATCTCGAAAACGGTGCGTCGGAATTCGATTTCGACTTCGCCGTTGGATTCGTAGCGTCGTCATTCGCCTACGGTGCGAATTTCGTTCAATTCGGCGCACGTTTGGCCCTCCGTAACGATATAAGGTTATATCTTTTTTATATAATTATAAATATTATTTATATATATTTATTTATATAAAGAATTAATTAAAAAAAAAGGAAAAGGAGTTCGGTGAGAATGATTCTCACCGAATCATGTGTTCGGTGAGAATCATTCTCACCGAACAGCAGCTCCCCCCCCCCCCCTTTTTGTTAATTCTATTATTTATATATTATTATTAATTTAATTATATTAAGCATTTATATATAAACAAAATCTTTCTTTTTCCTCCGATCAGCACCCCCCCTTCTGTGCGAAACAAATTAGGCGAGTGAGGAACCCTCGTTCGCGAATTTTCCGGCGGCCGCCACCGCCGATCCGGTGGACGGAATTTCGATCCGATCGCGGCGTTGGAAAGCTCTCGGCGAGAGCTTCGAGATCGCGGTAAGCTTTTCCCATTTCGGTGACCGTTTCGCCTTAGATTTTTTTCGGCCCTAACCCCGGTTGTCCGTTTTTTCGTAGATTGCGTCTCCGTGTGCCCCCTTTTGGACGGATCTACGTGGTGGAGTATTTTGGGTGACGTTTTCAAGAACGATTTGAGGCAAGTGGATTTCTCCCCTCTTGCGTGCCTCCATGGGTTGTATTTTGCTTTATTATTTCTCCTTGTCGTAGAATACCAGAATAGTATAGGTGAGACTAGAAATATTCCTACGTTAGGGCGTGTAGTCGGCCTAAACTAGGAAGTTTCAGAAGTTATTTTTTAAGTTGAATTCGGCGGGTAGGGGGAAATAATTCGGCGGGTAGGGGGAAATAATTCGGCGGGTAGGGGGAAATAATTCGGCGGGTTTTGGTTGTAGAACTTGGTAGTTTTTAAGTGGTGTTGTCGGCTAGTTTTGGCGCCGAATCGTGGATCCTTAGCATGTGGTAGCTGGGTTTCTGAGGGAGTATGGTACCGGGGGAGTTCGAGCCGTGGCCACCACCATTCCCTCCTTTGGACATTTTGGGTTCCTGTAAGAGGTTGGAACTCTATGTGTGTGGACCCTGTGGCGGCCCCTTTAGTACTCTTGAGACACCTGGACCTGATTGTTCGGTTGTGACTGTTCTTAGTCTCCGACACAGGTTTGAGATTTGTGTCAGTGCTAACGATTTACAAGTTTAGGATTGTTAGTTCCTTTCATACTGTTCTTTTGATCCATATTGGTTCCCTTTTTGTCTCTGCAGGCTTGAGCGGAGTTTGGTACGTTTTAGTACTTGATGCATTTCTCTCACTTTACTGATTATTTTACTTACATTTTGTCCCTTTTTGGATTCTTTAGCTGAGATTTTCAGCATTTCTCTTGTAGGGTTGGTAACCCTTTTTCTTTCTGCTCTTTTCATTCGATTATTATCTGATGTTCCTTTGCCTCTTGTTTTATTATTTCTTGCTGAGGTGTTCTTCTTTTGAATGCCTCAGGTTCAGGTCTGTAGCCGGCTGAACGGCTAATTTCAGGAGTTTCCTTGTGGACTGCGTTGTGGCAGTGTTTTCCTTACTTGTTGAGGTAGTTCTTTAGCTTTGTAGTAGTACAGACATACATGCTCGCCAGCGAGTTCGTGTCAGGTTGTTGACGCTCGTTGGTGATTTTCCTTTGTGATACTAAGTCTTTGCTTAGCTGCTAGTTTACCTGTTTTGTGGTAGTTTCACTTGCTCTCTGAGAATGTTTTATGCTAGGTTGCTAGTTACTTTAAAACCTATAAAAAAGAACTACTATATGTATTGCATGATCAGCATGTTTTATAAAAGCTCAATCATTATTTTCCAAATGCGTAAAAAGATTGTTTTCTTGATAAATATTATAAATTGAAATCTAGGGTCTTGCATAGTGTAAGTTGTCCTCTTAGGGCACTTATGCGCTCTTTTAGGATGTTAGCTTAAATGAAGTATTTTTCCGCTACGTATAAAAATAGTTTTCAAACCGTGGACTATCTGATCCACTGAGCCGAGGGATACATCCAATTAATTTAAAAAAATCAGTTTTCTATTCATTTTAACTTATGATTTGAAGGATTAGAGTGTTGCCTGAGCGTCAGCAGTTATCCCCTGCTTGACGTGGCATCACAGCTCGTAGTTATCTCGTGCTCTGATTTATTTATTAATGAGAAAAATGCAGGTTGTGACAGACACTGGGTATCGCCACCTGGCGATATCGGTAACTGCTGTCACGTGTCCCACGAACTGCTCATTTTCGCATCACAGATCCATCGATCGTCAAACGTGCACCATCGTCTGGCGATATTAGATATCGTTGTCTGGCGATAGCGATGTAATGGATGCCACATCACCCACGAGCTTCGTCAAGAATCGAACGAAAATGCGTAGAGTGGCGTTATCGCCTGTCAGCGCTACTCAATATCATCTGGCGATATCTCCTGCACTCAGTTTTGATCTGATTCATCACTCAAAAGACATTAGAGATAGACCTGTGATATCTGCACACCAAAAACACCTAAAAATTAAATACAAACAAGATTTGTTATTAACAAACCAGGAAGCGTGGAACGCATGCTCCAACAAATAGGTATATATAAAATATTAAAAATAAATTAAAAAGAAAATTTAAATTATATAAAAGGTGCCACATCGACCCGGGGGGCGGGCGGAGCCCGATGGTGGTGGTGGTGGGGGGGGCCGAGTCCGCCATCGCCGGTTGGGTACTGTGGCGCGTGGCCATCGGGTCGGAGGCATGTGCCTGTCACTCGTATATATATAATTTAAAACTCCCCATATATACAATTAAAATATTAGGGGAGATGAGATTGAAGTTCATAAAAATATAAAACTTCCTCCTATATTTATGTTTTGATAGCAAGAACCTATAGTCGCAACATTCAAGCATCTACAAATAGACTGAAAACCATAAATAATTTCTTGATGAAAGCCCAAGATGATCAGATGCTAATCATTCCACACCTGATTACGTAACATCTTTCTCATTGTAAGTTGGAGTTGAGAATTATTCAATTGGTAATAGAAAGTAGTTGTATGAGTTAATCTAACATTAGTGATCATAACACATTATTCCATATTTGATAATGTTGCAAATAACAGTGTGTCAAGTTATATGATGAGGTACATAGTGGTCACTAATGAGTAAGATAACAATGTTTGATTTATTGAAATCAAAACTTGACTGGTCCTAGCTAGACTGGATAGAGATGCTGACAGCGTTACTTCACTACTGCTAAAAGTGTTAAGCTCGTTTAGGTAGAGCTAGTTTACTTTGATACGTCACTGCATATGTTTATGAATTCATAGAGTCTGACTCATGAAATTCATTGCAGACACTAGTGAAGATAAAGGAGAGAAAGTGGATTTTGACTTGGATGATGATGATCTACTCTCTGAGTAGAATTGTTACACGTTTATCCATTGTCATTTTTGTTTTTCCAGACTTATTTGTTAGTAGTAGCACATTTATATTTTTTATATGATTTATGTTATTGTTTAAAACTCATGTTTATATTTTATTTTAAACTGTGCTAACTTTTATGGAAATGTGTAAAGTCGGAAACTTATTTTTGATACTCTCCACTTTCTGCACTCTGAAGCGTATACGTTATTTGTCACAAATATATGAGGAGATTGTTAGTGTATATTTGGACAATTATCAGATTTGGTGGCATAACGGGTCGTGTCGGATACACGAATATCCAATACCCATACAAACTCCTTGGGTTTGCCTGTTTATATCCACCTAGGGGCAACAGGTAGGTGATTCCACTTTGATCACCACTCGGATGCTTCGAGAGACATTAAAAGTACCTACATAAGAAGCAAACAAAATGTAATTAGATATATTTATAGACAGACCTTGAGTTTAAAATAAATGAAAGAGATCAAGACCAAAACTTTAAAGGAGAAGTTTCATTCATGAAATCTAGAAACACAAGATTTCTAATATGTGATCATAAGAGCAAGGATTGTTGAGCGATTGAGCAATGCATTAGAAGTGTGAAGGGAGAAACATCATGCGGCCGTTTGACTCAACCATCGAGCTTCAAGTAACAATCGACGATTTTAGAATACATTGTTGGAAGTGTCATTAAACAATTAGGGTCGTGTGAAGAACAATCATAATAAATATTTCTTTGCCTTTTTAATAAGCAATTATTAAATTTTGTAAGGTGTATAGAACAAACATTTGAATGTAAGAATTTAGGGAGAGATCAACAAAACAGTAAACAAACCAATAAAGGCGAAAATAATATCGAAAAGAAAGAGCTATAAAAGAGTTTTACCAAGTACCAAGATATAGCAAACTCTAAAATCCCCTCCCTACATTTAGGCTTTGTTTGGTTCAGCGTTTTGCCGCCTCCGTTTGGAGCAAATGCCGCTGGACGGCGGGTAAACAAATGGGTGCCGGCCACGTTTACTTTGTTTGCACCCGCAACATGGAGGAAACAACTCTGATCCCCTCTGTTTCAAACCCCACATCTCTCCCTCCGGTTTCAAAGTCTCGTTTCGACCCGCCGGCTGCACCCGCCACCGTCAAATCAAATATAGCCTTAATTGCAACTGACATACGTTTTGATATAGGATCACATTGTAGATGCTTTTACCTCTCAATCAAAGTAACTTTACTTACCAAACTTCAATCATTGACATGATGAGTTTCATGAAGTCTTCTCTTAAAAGTCTTAGTAGACCATGACACATCTTTCTGTATCAAAAAAGTATTTTGGCCACTTCCAGCATTCACATTCACTAGGTGACTGATATAATATTATGGGGACTAATTGCCTATGAGAAAATCAACTAGCTTTGAATATAGATCAAAATCAATTAGCAAGATGTCAACATCATTGTTACCAAGAAAAACAATATCTCAAAATGAAAAAAAAGTACGAAAGCAACTCAAACCAGCCATATCACAACTGTAAAAAACCTTAAAATGAAAACAAAACATATAAAAGTAGGTATAAATCTATCTCATATGGGTTAAAACATTTACTGAATATTAGGTAAGGATTAGTGTTTTAAAAAGGCGATTGTTAACCACAATCCGTTATTGTCTAGTCGCACCCCAAAATCTCTTAACTTTTTGCGCCTTTTCGAAATACGTCTTGTACATTCAATTTTAGGAAAAGCGATCCAACAAAAGTTGTAGATATCGTTGAGATCTACAAATTTTGTGTTGATCGCTTTTCCTAAAAATGCATGTACAAAGCGTACTTTGAAAATATGCTCAGGTTTTGCGCCTTTCAAAAATACATCTTGTACATGCAATTTCAGTAAAAGTGTTCAACGCGAAAGTTATAAATCTTGACGTAGATCTCGTCGAGATATACAACTTTCGCGTTGAACACTTTTCCTGAAATTATATGTAAAAGACGTATTTTGAAAAGACGCGAAAAGTTAGAAGATTTTGAGCTGCGACTAGGCAATAACGGATTGAGGTTAACAATCACTTTTTAAAAAGTGAGAAAATAAAGAGCAAATCATATATACTTACCGTCCCTAAGACGTGGTAGACCGAAGACGGAAGGATACCTTGACAGAAGAAGTTAGGGCACCGATTTGACGTCGTCCCAGTCGAAGGACGGGGAGGAATTGCGTGCGGTGATGAGATTTCTCCAATGGGTTAAAGCATTTCCTGGAAGTTAGGTAGAGATTAGCTCGAGTTTTTTTAAAGAGAGAAAAAAGGAATAACTCATAACACTGACCGCCGCCTAAGATGCTGACGGACGAAGACGAGCACTGATTTGTTGTCGTCGGAGTCGGAGGTCGAGGAGGAGTCGCGCGCTGTGATGAGGTTTCTGCTCGATCTTATTCTGGCAGAGTGGCAGGAAGAGCTGAAGGGGCACGCGTGCAAATAAGCATTAACTAGGTTTATTTGGGCGCGTGAAAAGGAAAAGGGGCGGGAGTTGGGTTACTGCATTTTTCCTAGTAAATGACGCAAAGGATAAGGTTTATGACCATTAATGTTAAAATATTTAGCCGTGTTTTACAAAATGCCGCAAAAACACGTTAGGGTAGGCCTTCTTTCTTGTAGTTATAGGTATAGGAGGGAGGGGGAGAGAAGAGAGTCGGAGAGAGAGAGAGAGAGAGCGAGAGAGAAATTGATTTTTTTTGTAAAAATATATTTTTTTATAAAATAAAAATATGAATATTGATTCATACTTTTTAATTGTCATTTTAAGTACTCATATGTATATGTTTGAATAAAAGTAAGTGTTAATATGCAGGCGCAACATGCTTATAGGCGGGCGCAACCCGCTCGAATGCGGGCACAACCCACTCGAATGTGAACGCAACCCGCTCTAATGCAGGTGCATTCTACTAGCATGCAGGCGAAGCCCGCTAAAAATTGACGAGCATGAGCGTTGAGTTGCTCGTGTGTGTGTGTATGTGTGTGTGTATAATATATTAAAAAGAAATAAAATGTCTGTTAAAAACCATGAATTAAAAACTAATTCAATTAATGTGGATCGTAGGATGGCAAGACGTGACATGCAAATAAAATTTCTCTCAAAATCCTCCTCCCACCCTCTCTCCTGATTCCCGATAAACAGCTCCCGGAAAACTCTCTAGATAAATATCTCCCCCTCCCTCCCACTTGCAAATGTCATCGGCAGCCTACCCGCCGCCCTGTGTTGTCAAGGCGCGTGCCTGAGGCGTCCGGCGCACCCCATGACACCTTAGCAGGGCTGAGGCGGGCGAAGTACCTCAGGCGTACCTAGGCGCGCACCTTGCGTGCAATTCAGGAGCACATTTGTATAACCCTGTATCCGGCAAGTGGGATCTCCAGGAACCAGACCAGCCGACTCTCTTTTCTTGGGTCTCGGGCGAGCCCCAAGGGGGAGCAAAGCTCGGCAGCCTCCAACTCGCCCAGGTGTGCCTGGCTAGTCGCGCCCAGGTAGAGCCAGTCGGGCCCGCACTCGCCGAGAGGAGAGTAGAAGCAGTGAGTACCGCCCAGTCCCCTTAGTTCGTCGAACGGAGCTCGGTGTTCGTCGAATAAAACTCGGAGTTCGTCGTCCTCAGGACCTTTCGTCGAGTCTCAGGCCGCTCGCCGAGTTCTGACCGTTGAGCAAACTCGCAGCTCGCGAGCAGAGCAGTCTGGACCCGTACTCGCCGCCCTAGCTGAGCAGTAGTTGTTGAGTGCTACTCGCTCTTCGATATGTGAGGTATTTTTACCATTTTGCCCCCACTGGCCTACCCATAGCCTGCTAAAACAGCGGAGTTACGTTGTTGGCAGACCTGGTTGGGCTGCACATAGCTATTCAAGACAGCGGAGGTTGGTTATTTGCAGGTCGTTTTCAAAAATCTATAAATAGGACCCAAGGGGCACCTCAAAAGGCATGCTCACGGATTCCCTAGTCTTCTAGCGCTTTCTGAGGTAGCCTTAGCTCGGCTTTTGGCTAAGGAGGGGAAGCGCTCTAAGATCCTCCGGGTGTGTGGTGGGACCTCCACGCCGAGCCCTTGGCTCAGTTTTCCTTCGTCATTTGGCTTGCAGTGGAGAAGTAAGTGTGCGATCACCCCTTCCCCAATGGTGAACTCCATAAGAGACCGAGTTTTCGGTTTCAACAACATTAGGCGTGCCTGGGTATTTCTCGTTTGTTTTTGAAGTTAGCTGGTTCGGTTTAATTACGAGTGGTCTCATAATAAAAAGGATAGGGCTCATTTTGAGTCATTTTTCATTTTCAACCGTGTCGTACTGCCGTCAAAGCTCTCACTCGCTGCTTTCCTCTCCTCTTTTGATCGAAACCTCGTCGACCGCAACTCCTCTTCCGTTTGAAAACTCGCGGGGTTGACAGATCCTTTCTTCCTTTTACCTTCACTAGAAGCTTCCTCTTCTTCTACTTCCTTTACTCTCTTCTTCAAGCTGGTTCGGTGTACTATACGTGTGAAAATTTCTTCCTAAAGGCTTATATGTATGAAAATTGTTTCCCTCTCATCTTTCGTTTGGTGTATTATATTGTATTATATGTATGACTTGTATGTATGAAAATTCGTCGGTATGGCTTAATTTCTTCCTAAAGGCTTATATTTCGTAGTACACATGTTTTATATAAAAATTTTAAGCTTATAATTGTAGTAATACACATGTTTAAAATGTCTAAAAAAATTTGATGAAAATAATGTCCTAAGAATCACCACTAGATTCTAGTTCACTGTAAAACAGTGAAATGAACTTCCAGTTCACTGTAAAACAGTAAACTGAAAGTACAATGAACTATTAATGAAGAGAATATTTTCTATAGAGTTTTTAGTGCTCATCTAGCTTAGTTTTTATGTCATTTAGCTCTTCATTTATAAGAATTCTAAGTTAAATATGTGATTTGCATCAAAATCATGATAGGAGTTGCATTGGGTTAGATCGAGCATATTTTCTGGTTTTTCATGCATAAGAAGGTATCCCTTCCTTTTCATCTTCATTTAGTAACATTTGTCATCTATTTTTATATATTAAGTTCATATTATTGGTCTTGAGACCTTTTATTATAGTTGTGAGTTGATTTCAAACTTTTGCAGTCAAATTTGAGGTTACACATGTTTTAGATGTCTAAAAATATTTCTGATGAAAATAATGTCCTAAGAATCACAACTAAATTCTAAAACAGTGAATTGGACATCCAGTTTACTATTTTACAGTGCACTAAGAGTACAATTCACTATTTTACAGTGAACTGGAAGTCCAGTTCACTGTTTTACGATGAACTGGGCTTCAGTTCACTGTAAACAGTGAACTGGAAGTAGGGTGAACTGGTAATGAAGAGATTATTTTCTATACAATTTTTGATGCTCATCTAGCTTAGTTTTTATGTCATTTAGCTCTGAAAATAGATGTGAGTGGTTCTGGTTCATCTAGCATCCAATCAAGGATTGATCCATGCTGAAAGTACGTTTGCCCGATTTCTTCCACTAATAAAAACGACTTGATTTGCATTTTTTGTGATAAAGTCACGAAGAATGTTATTTATCGTGCTAAATAACATATTGTTGGGGGATTTTAAAACACAAAAGCTTGTCTTAAAAGCCCATCACATGTGGGCACCAAAATTCAAGAATACATGAAGAAAAATGTTAGTACAAGTAACATCGAGAATCAAGCATTTCCCGAGTTTGCAGATATCGATACGTTTGGCAGTGATGAAGAAATGTAAAACAATATGGAGAAGATTCATAGAAGAGAAGACTTCTTCAAGAGCTCTTAAACAAAAAAAGACCGATATATGTTTTTTTGCTCCAAAAGTTAGTAATATAGGGGCAAAAAAAGAAGCTGAACAAAAGATGAAATAAACATCTATTAACAAAGCTTGTTAGGAGTTGAGAGAGCGAGCTTTTAAACATATAGCTTGATAAATGTACGATGCATTTATCTAATTCAATACTGTAAAATATTCTAATTTTGTGATGATGGTGGAGTCCATTAGACATTTTGGAGTTGGATTGAAGCTATCAAGTTACCATGCGATTCGTGTCCCTTTCCTGAATAATTAAGTCACTGAAGTGAAAGATATGATGAAGGCATACGATGATGAGTGGAGGGTATTTGGATGTTCTATTATGACTGATAGATGTATAAATCAAAAACAAAGGAATTTAATAAATTTTTTAGTTAATTCACCAAAAGAGACATTTTTTCAAGAATCTGTCGATGCATTTAACTACTCGAAGACGAGAAAAAATGTTTAAATTGATAGATAGAATAGTTGAAATGGTTGGAGAGTTGAATGTGGTGTAGATTGTTATGGACAGTGCCAACAATAATGTACGAGCAAGTAAATTGTAAATAAATCACTAATTATTCACTATTAATCTAATCATTTTTTTATGAACATGATAATATGATACTTTCATACCCAACAAACTAACACTCTAACAAGTAAATTATTAGATGCAAAACATCCAAATTTATATTAGACGTCATGTGTTGCGCATTGTATTGATCCAATGCTGGAGGATATTGAAAATTCTCAATATTAGTCACACACTAAAGAGGGCAATGACCATAAATGGCTATATTTATGTTCGGCATGGGGTTTTGAATGCAACTTCATTCTTAATAGTTTAGCGCATTCACAACCAGAGAAACAATCTAAGGAAGATGTTCATCTCACCTGAGTGGTCTTCGAGCAAGTGGGTAAATGAAAGCAGAGGTAAACAAGTGCAGAGCATTATACTAATGGTCTCTTTTTGGAGAAGTATTGTGGATATTTTAAAGATATTTGGCTCTTTAGTTTGAGTATTAAGATTGGTGGACATTGAGAAAAGACATGTCATAGGTTATATTTATGAAGCGATAGATAGAGTTAAAGAGACGATTATTAGTTCTTTTAATGAGAAAAAGAACAAATATATGGAACATGGGATAATATGAACTTATATTATCCAGTAGCCCCATGCAAAGTAAATATAAAAAACACCTGGTAGGAACACTAGGCATGGGTTACATGCCTAGGAGGGCGGCTTCCCTCTCGACTCTTGAACACATGGTAGACGTTCTTTCTTGTTGTTATAGGGATAGGAGGGAGAGGGGGAGAGAAGAGAGTCGGAGAGAGAGATATGAAGAGAGAAATTGATTTTTTGGTAAAAATTAACATTTTTTACAAAATAAAAATTTGGATATCGATTCATATTTTTTAATTGTCATTTTAAGTACTCATATGTATATGTTTGAATAAAAATAAGTGCTAATATACAGATGTAGACTGCTTATAGGCGGGCGCAACCAGCTCAAATGCGGGTGCAACCCACTCGAAGGTGAGCGTAGCCTACTCGAATGCAGGTGCATCCTACTTGCATGCGGGAAAAGCCCGCTAAGAGTCGGCGAGCATGAGCGCTGAGTTGCTTGTGTGTGTGTGTGTGTGTGTGTGTGTGTGTGTGTGTGTGTGTGTAATATATTAAATAGAAATAAAAAGTTTGTTAATAAACATGAATTAAAAACTAATTCAATTAATGTAGATCGTAGGATCACAAGATGTGGCATGCAAATAAAATTTCTCTCAAAATCCTCCTCCCACTCTGTTGATTCCCGATAAACAGCTCCGGGAAAACTCTCCCGATAAATAGCTCCCCCTCCCTCCCACTTGCAAATATCGTCGACAGCCAGCCCGCCGTCATGTGTTTTCAAGGCGCGTGCCTGAGGCATCGGGAGCACCGAGCACACCCCATGGCGCCTTAGCACGGCTGAGGCAGTCGAAGTGCCTCAGGTGTGCCTAGGCGCTCGCCTTGAGTGCAATCTAGGCGCACACTAGGCGCGCCTGGGTATTTCTGGTTTGTTTTTGAAGTTAGCTAGTTCGGTTTAATTATATGCGATCTCATAATAAGAAGGATAGGGCTCATTTTGTGTCATTTTTAATTTTCAACTGTGTCGGACCGTCGAAGCTCTCGCCACTGCTTCCCTCTCCTTTTTTGATCGAAACCTTGTTGACCGCAACTCCACTTCCGTTCAAAAACTCATATGGTTGACAGATCCTTTCTTCCTTCTACCTTCATTAGAAGTTTCCGCTTCTTATACTCCCTCTCCTCTCTTCTTCAAGTTGGTTCAATGTATTATATATATGAAAATTTCTTCCTAAAGGCTTATATGTATGAAAATTGTTTCCCTCTCCTCTTTCGTTCATTGTATTACATTGTATTATATGTATGACTTATATGTATGGCTTATATGTATGAAAACTCATCGGTATGACTTAATTTCTTCCTAAAGGCTTATACTTTATAGTACACATGCTTTATATGAAAATTTTGAGCCTACAATTATGGTAGTACACATGCTTTAGATGTCTAAAAAAATTTCTAATGACAATAATGTCCTAAGAATCACAACTAGATTCCAGTTCACTATAAAATAGTGGAATGAGTCTCCAGTTCACTGTAAAATAGTTAATTGGAAGCTCAGTTCACTATAAACAGTGAACTAGAAGTCTCATTATTTTTTAGTGAACTGGGCTTCTAGTTCACTGTTTATAATGAACTGGAAGTATAGTGAACTAGTAATGAAGAGAATATTTTCTATAGAGTTTTTAGTGCTCATCTATCTTAGTTTTTATGTTATTTAGCACCTCATTTATAGGAATTCTAGGATAAATATTTAATTTGCTTCAAAATCATGATAGGAGTTGCATTGGGTTAGATCAAGCATATTTTCATGTTTTTCATGCATAAGGGAGGCATCCCCTCCTTTTCATCTTCATTTAGTAACATTTTATCATCTATTTTTATATATTAAGTTCATATTATTGGCCTTGGGATCTTTTGTTATAGTTGCGAGTTAATTTCAAACTTGTGCGGTCAAATTTGAGGTTATACATGCTTTAGATGTCTAAAGAAATTTTTGATGAAAATAATGTCCTAAGAATCACCGCTAGATTCTAAAATAGTGAATTGGACTTGCAGTTCACTATTTTACAGTGAACTAGGTGTACAGTTCACTATTCTACAGTGAACTAGAAACTCAATTCACTATTTTACAATGAAATGGGCTCCAGTTCACTGTTTTACAATAAACTAGAAGCTCAGTTCACTGGAAGTATAGTGAATTGGTAATGAAGAGAATATTTTCTGTAGTGTTTGATGCTCATCTAGCTTAGTTTTTATGTCATTTAGCTCTGAAAATGGATGCGAGTGATTCTGGCTCATCCAACGTCCAATCAAGGATTGATCTATGGTAGAAGTACGTGGACCCCATTTCTTCTGCTAACACAAATGATTTGATTTGCATTTTCTATGATAAAGTCACGAATGATGGAATTTATCGTGTTAAACATCATATTGTTGAGGGATTTAGAAATACAAAAGCTTCTCTCAAAAGCCCATCACATGTGCGCACCAAAATTCAATAATACATAAAGAAAAATTTTAGTGCAAGTAACACAGAGAACCAAGCATTTCCTGAGTTTGCAGATATCGATACATTTGGCAGTGATGAAGAAATGGAAAACAATATGGGGAAAATTTATAAAAGAGAAGGCTTTTTCAAGAGGCCTTGAACAAAAGGACCGATAGATGTTTTTTTTGCTCCAATGGTTGGTAATATAGGGGCAAAAAAGAGCGGAATAAATGATGAAACAAATAACTATTAACGAAGCATGTAAGGAGTTGAGAGGGCGAGCTTGTAAAATATAGCTCAATAGATGTACGATGCAGTTATCCCATTCAATACTATAAAATATCCTAGTTTTGCGATGATGGTGGAGTCCATTGGAGTTTGGAGTTGCATTGAAGCCACCGAGTAACCATGAGATTCACGTCCCTTTGCTGAATAATCAAATCACTAAAGTGAAAGACATAATGAAGGCATATGAGGATGAGTGGATAGTATTTGGATGTTCTATATGGCTGATGGATGGAAAAATCAGAAACAAAGGACTTTAATAAAAATTTTTTAGTTAATTCACCAAAAGGTACATTTTCCCTAAAATCTGTCGATGCATCTAACTATTTGAAGACGAGAGAAAAATGTTTAAATTGCTAAATAGAATGATTGAAAGGGTTGGAGAGTTGAATGTGGTACAGATTGTTACGAGCAGTGCCAACAATAATGTACTAGCAGATAAATAGTAAATAAATAAGTAATTATTCATTATTAATCTAATCATCTTTAATTTTTATTTTTTATGACCACGATAATATGATACTTTCTTACCCAACAAACTAGCACTCTAACAAGTGAATTATTGGAAGTGAAACATCCATATTTATATTGGACAGCATGTGTTGTGCATTGTATTGATCGAATGCTAGAGGGTATTAGAAAAATACCCAATATTAGTCGCACACTAAAGAGGGCAATGACCATATATGGCTATATTTATGTTCGGCCTTGAGTTTTGAACATACTAAGGAGTTTTACAGGGGAAGTGGAGCTTGTTAGGCCCGTTGTGACGAGATTTGCAACTTCTTTCTTAACAATTTAGTGCATTTACAAGTAGAGAAACAATCAAAGGAAGATGTTCACCTCACCTGAGTGCTCTTCGAGCAAGTGGGCAAAAGAAATAGGAGGTAAACAAGTGCCGAACATTATACTAATGATCTCTTTTTGGAGAAGTATTGTAGATATTTTAAAGATATTTGGCCCTTTAGTTCGCGTATTAAGATTGGCGGACGGTGAGAAAAGACAAGTCATGGGTTATATTTATGAAGTGGTGAATATAGCTGAAGAGACGATCATTAGTTCTTTTAATGAGAAAAAAATAAATATATGGATGTCCTAAAAAGTGTTAATAAAAGATGAGAAAACCAACTTCATCAACTTCTTCATGTTGCGGGTCACTATTTAAATCTAGAATATTTCTACTCAAACCCCAATATTGCAGAAGATGGAGATATTATAGAGGGCTTAATTATACATGACAATACAAAGACTGATTCCAAGCTATGAGAAAAAAGATAAAATTATTGGCAAATTAGCTCTATATAGAAATGCTGAAATACTATTTGGAACAGGCCTGCCCAAAAGGCCTGATCGAGCCGGCCCGGACCGGGCCTGATCGGGCCCGGGCTTTTGCAAACCGGGCCGAGCCCGAGCCCTTTCTTTATCGGGCTCGGGCTGGGCCCGGGCTTTGACCCCGAGAAAGGGCCCGAGCCGGCCCCCGGGCCAGGCCGGGCCGGGCCCGAGCCGGGCCCTCTTAAGAAAAAAAAACTCTTAAAAAAATTTAAAAATTGAAATAAAAATTAGAATAAAAAATTTTGTTAATATTGAAATTTTTTAAAAAAAAATTACACTTTTAAAAAATAAAAGTAGAAAAAAAATGAAACTTATAATTTTAAATGATAATAAAAAAAAATTACATTTTTACAAATTCAGGTTGTCCATCTCCTCTTCAATTTCCTTGGAGCTCTCCTCTAACGCTAAAATGTGTTGCTTCCTATTCGTAGCATCCAAATAATCCTTGTAGCAGATGCATAGTTCGAGTGATTCTTCATTTAGTCGGCTCCTCCGCGTGTTCAAAATCCTACCACTAAGAGAAAAAGCGGACTCCGAAGCTACTGTACTAGTTTGAATTGTTAGTAAATCACGGGCCATATAGGCCAAAATAGGATAGATATTAACTTTACCTTTCCACCACTTTAAGATATCGAAGTTTTTGATCTCTTCCGTTGTCATAAAATCATGAAATTGCGTTTTCGTATACAATCCTAATTTGTTTAAACTACTCGATGTGCGTGCTTTTTTTTTCCTAGAAGCTAATTCTAAAATTTTATTTGTAAAATAATCTTTTGTCCTAGGTTGTGTTATTTCTTCGCGGGGTCGTGAGTCATATAAGTTGTCGTAATAATTAAAACATTCGGTAAAAATAGAATTAAATTTAGTAGTACTAACGTCGTCAACGTCATCGAAACTTATATTTATGTCTAAGTTAACATTAATTTCATCTATTAAATTTTCTACGCCGTCTACAGTGAATAACGGGTTTAAAGCGGCGGCGCATGAAAATGCAGGAGGCATTTCTCTATAATATTTTAATTTTTTTTTCTATTACTTCAATTAAAGGAAGTCATCCGGAGTGTTGCTTAAAATAGTTAAGTTTTTGTGCGATATTTACAAAATTTTCAACTACTAACGAGCTAGTGGGATAATACACATCAGATAAAAAAACAGTCACCCTATAAAAACATTTTAATAAATTCATATAATGAAATAGTACGTCCCAATCGTTATCAGTTAAATTATGATTATTTGTCATAGTGTAATATTCCATAAGAAGTGTTTTTTGTTGAAATGCTCATTTTAACATTTTATATGTGGAGTTGCATCTTATAGGCATATCAAATTGAGGTTTCAAATATTTTTGACCTTGTGCGATCACAAATTTTCGAAAATCTTGACTTCACAGTTTGGTACAATAAATAAATCTAAGCATAGTACGAATTTTCTCAACATATGGTTTCATAGCTTCTAAACTATCCTGTATCACTAAGTTTAAAACGTGACACATACATCGAGTGTGAAAAAATGCACCGTGGAGCATTGGTTTTAATTCACGTTTTAACCACTCTACTGCGGTGTTGTTATTACCAGCGTTATCAAAAGAAATACTCATTATTTTATCTTTTATTTTAAATTCACGCAAACATTTAATAATTACCGAATATATAGCCTTACCCATGTGCGGAAATTCAAAACCTTCAAAACATATTACGCGCTTATTTAAATCTCATGAAACGGGATCGATCCAATGAGCCGTTATACAAATATAAGATAACCCTACCCTTACGCTACTACTCCAAACGTCGCTCGTTAAACTCACACATCTCTCAAAAGTTTCAAAAATTTTTATTAAATTTTGTTTTGCGTCAAAATATAATTTAAGTGCGTCGCGTCTAATAGTGGATATACTTACCTGTTGATATTTGGGCTAAAGCTCTTCGTGTATATACTCTGTCTTCTCATCGTTGTCGTAGTGACTGAATGGCAACCCACGTCTGATGACGTTTTTCACCTGTAGGTCTCGCTGTCTTGCTTGATCGTACGTCCAAATTTGTCCTGATGCTGATATTTGTCCCTGACTGGACTCGGGAGCTTGCTTTGCAAAATAGGACTTAACATGTCTCGCTAGTGTTGAGTTGTCGGTAAGAGTTAGCAACTTTGAGCACAACTTGCACCGCGCCTTGAATTCGTCGCCGACTTTAACCTTGTCGAAATGCTCCTAGACGGGCGCCCTCCGATTATGCTCCACCACTTCGGCCGTGCTTTGAGTCGACGACGCCGGCATTGAGGAGGACGATGCCATGCAGTGAGAGAGAGTAAGAGAGTAAGAGAGGGAGAGAGTAAGTGAGTGAGAGAGAGAAAGTGAGTGGAAGAGAGAGAGAGTGAGTGAGTGAGTGGAAGAGAGAGAGAGTGAGGGATCGGGTAGGGGGGGGGGTTTATATAAAAAAAATTTAATAAAATATTTTTTTTTAATATGGCCTAGGGCCTAGGCTTTTGTCAAGGCCCTAGGCCAAAGTACTGCAGCCAGCAGGGCTACAGCAGCCCTGCTGGCTGCAGTTCCAACGGCTCTAAGAGCCGTTGGATTTCCAATGGCTCTTAGAGCCGTTGGCAGCAGGTCCGGGCCGGCCTGCGGGCCCGGTCCGGGCTTCGTCCGGGCCCGGGTCTGGGCCCAGGCCGACCCAATTTTCTGGCTTTGCCCGGCCCGGCCCGGGCTGGGCATCGGGCCGGGCTAGCCCCCAAAACCAGGGCCCTGATCCCGGTCTCGGCCCGGGCCGGGCTTTTTCCGGGCCGGGCCGAAAAAGGCTTTCGCCGGGCCGGGCTCGGGCCGGCCCACTGGGCCCTGGCCTTTTGGACAGGCCTAATTTGGAATGGAATTTGCAATTCGGCATAAAAAATAAAGTTCTCTGGTCAATTACACAATATTCAAACAAGTTTGTTTTGATTTTTTATTTTTAAATATTTACTATCTTAACATCTAAGTGGTGACAATGTTATGGGGCTTCAACTCCAAACCTAAGAAGATTTGTCATAAAAGTGTTTAGTCTTACATGCAGTGCATCAGATTGTGAGCGAAATTGGAGTTTTGTTTGAACATGTAAGCTTTTAAAATTTATTATTAATGATTTATATTATATATATTAAAATTTCTTATTTATATAGTTATTGTTTATTGCATATATATCAAAAAAAACATACTAACTCAACAACGCTTGAATGATTTAGTATTTGTAAAGTACAATTGAGTGTTAAGACGTCACTGTGATGCATGTGGATCGCATAGATCCAATTTTGTTGACAGATGATGATATCAATGAATTGTTGATTGGAGGGCCTGGTCTTTGATGATGGGTTATTAACTTGGAGCATAGTTGCTAATGCCACTAAAGTTAAAGAAGAAATTTATCGCACACAGTTATCAAAAAAATGTGATTCCTACAAAGACACTTAAGAAAAGGAGCATATATAAGATGAAAACTCCTACTCCATTAGTCATTAGAGAGGCTAATACTCTATTAGTCCTTTGAAATGTTGATGATGTCAATGAAGAGGAAGTTGAATACAACGAAAAGAAGAAGATTATAACTATAGTGGAGAAGATGATGAAGATATAGTCTTTTCAGAGGATGAATAGCTAGGTGAGTAATAGATTATTTAAATTTCAGAATACTTTAATTCTTTTATTTAAATTAATATTAATATATGTTTTCTGATTACACAAATACTAATATTTTTCATGACTGATTTTCAATTGGTGCCTCTCGATCTTCTGACCGGAACATTTGATGTTGTTATTTGATTGTCACTTCGATCTTCTGACCGGACTATTTGATGTTGTTTATTTGATTTAAGTTTTATTTATGCTATTGAACTTCGTTGTTAGATTTGATTATGTGGAGCAGTGAAGGTACTTAGAACCATTTTAGCTTATAAACTTGTTGAAGCAAAGCTATAATGTTTGCATATATTCGTATTATATATAAGTAGCTTATAAACTTGTTGTTTCTGTCTATTTATTTTTCTGGGCATGCTTGCTATGTTTCAGAGCATGTTTTTTAATTGTAATGATATTGCTTCTAATGAAGAAGATGAAGAAGTCTACAACTTCATTGCACTTATTGATGAATCAGATGATCAAGGAAGATCATTTACACCTTTGGTTGACCATGATTAAGGTACTGCATATCACGCATCTACGCTTCATACTTGTACAACTTTATTGTTTTGCTGCTTTTTCATGGTGTCTAGCTATTTTTTCTGTTTCAGTTTCATTTATCAAATCATCTCTAATGCTAATATTATTGTCCAATATCTCTTTTCTTTTGTTTTTTGTACTTTATATATTATAAATTTGATATACAAAACAATAATAGGAAGAACACGTGCGAATTGGGTGCCTAATTTGCTCAATTTCAGCGAATTGGGCGCCCAATTAGGTCAATTCCCCCCCCCCCCCCCCCCCGCCCCATTTTTGCGTCTCACGTGCCTCAGGTGCGCGTCTGTGCCACCTGCGGTTAGGCTCCAGAGCCCCTATGCGCCTCGGTGCGCCTTGTGCCTTTGATAACACTATCGTCACCCCCAGCGGTTTCGTCGGGGTCCGAGGAACCCGTTGGGGGTTGTCCAAAGGCGAGCTGGCAAGGCCATCGCCGGTGATGGCCCTACCCGTGAGACCCAGATTGGGTCTCACTGGCATCTGGGTCTCACGGGCAGGGCCATCGCCGATGGTGCCCCTGCTCGCTCACCGCCGGACAACCTCCGGCGGGTTCGTCGGACCCCGATGAACCCGTCAGTTGGAGCTGGGCAGGCCGTTGGCGGATCCCTAAACCCTGCTGCCTCATTGTGGTGTAAATTTTTTATTTTTTTAAATCTGTTTTTAAAATTTTTATATAATTTTAAAGTTTCTGTCTTAATTATTAAATTTAATAATTTATGTAATAATTTTTTTAAGTTCTGTTTTCAATTTTTTAAAAACAATTAAAAAAATAATTTATAATAATAATTTAAATCAATATAATATTTTCAAATTATAAAAATATAAATAACTGCGGGGGGCGGGCGAAGCCCGCTGCCATGGGTCGGGTACAGTCGCGCGGGTCACAAGGGCCGGAGGGCCGTGTCCGTCACTCGTGTGTGTGTGTATATATATAACTACATTCAAGAAGTAGTTTGGAGTTGTAGTATTAATCTTAGTCATCCAACATGTGTCAAACTTTTGATCTTAGCATTACAATGAGGTGAGAGAAATAGAGAGAGAAGAGAGGGGGAGAGAGATGGAATAAAAAATATTAATTCATATTTTTTACAGTAATTTTAAGTATTCATATGTATATGCTTTGAATTAAAGTAAGTGCTCATATGTGGACACAACTCGCTCATAGGCAGGTATAGTGCGCTCATATGCTGGCGCAACTCGTTGAATGCAGGCACAACCCACTCGATTGCATGTGAAGCCTGCTAAGAGTCAGCGAGCACGGGCAAAGCCGGTGTGGAGCTGCTTGTATATATATATATATATATATATATATATATATATATATATATATATATATATATATATATATATATACACGAGTGACAGGCACGGGCCTTCGGCCCAGGGAGCATTTATTGTGGGTGCAACGTATGTCGTGAGTGCGACATTTGTCGTTGGGCCGACATTTGTGGTGGGTGCGACATTTATTGTGGGGGCGACATTTGTCATGAGGGCGACATTTGTAGTTCGGGCGACATTTTTCGTAGGCGCGACATTTGTCGTAGAGGCGATATTTGTTGTGGGTATGATATTTGTCATGGGTGCGACATATCTGGTGGGTGTAACATTTGGTCGTGGGTGCGTCATTTGTGATGGGGACGTCATTGGCCGTGGGAGCGGCATTTTTCGTGGGCGGTGACAAATTTTATGGGTTGTGACATTTTTGGTGGGAGGCGACATTTGTTGTGGGCGGCGACATTTGTCATGGGGGAGTTATTTGTTGTGGGTGCGACATTTATCGTGGGTGCGGCTTTCGTCGTGGGTGCGACATTTGTGGTGAGTGCAACATTGGTCGTGGGTGCGACATTTGTGGTGGCGACGACATTGGTCTCGGGAGCGGCAATTGTCGTGGTAGCGGCATTTTTCGAGGGCGGTGTCTAATTTTGTGGGCGGCACCCTGTGAAAAATGGTGGGAGGTGACATTTGTCGTGGCAATGATAATCATCTAACAATGACTTTCAATTATAAATTGGTATCAACAAATGCTTGATTATATAGAAAATGACGTTGACAATGGAGTTTCTGAATTGAATAAAGCTATGATGATGTTATAACAATATAAACTCATTCCAAATCACATTAAGAGAACAAACTCCTAAGAAAAAAACTCATGTTTGGCTCGCAGATTAATTTCGAGTTGAAGAGGACAGATGTATGTAGCTGTAAATTAATCTGAGAGCCAAGAATGCGTTCAATCTAAATGGATGTTCTAAGGCGGTCAATTTTGGCTCAGTCAAGCATAGCAATATTCTTAATCATAGCAATATTGTTAATCATAAAACGGAAATGAGAGAATGTGGGGGGCGACATTTGTCGTGGTGCAACATAGCAATATTGTTAATCATAAAACAGAAATGAGAGAAGTGAAGGAATTGAGGTAAACTCATGGTAAAATATTACAAAAACCAAAGAGCAATTCAATTACCTCGTGGGTATAGTAAAACCTCTGAGCGCAGAAGTATTCACTTCGAGTAAAACCTCTCAGTGTGCTGAGATTCGTTACTTTGATAATCAGTTGCCTGTGATGCAGAAAAAAGGAAACATCAAGAAGGAAACGATAATCCCAATTTCATGCAATATTAGTGGGTAAATAAAAAAAATTCAACTTGAATCCATCGGAGCAGGCGAATAACAAAAATTAAGGTGCGCTACACAAATTGTATTATAAAAAATTTAGGACAAATACAAAACTATTGAATGTTACGACAATGTAGAATGCAAAATTGTTTTATTCAAAATCTATCGATTAAGAAGTTCTAATTAATTTAAGAACACAATTAAAATTAAGCTTGTATGAACCGCAAAGTTACTAAAACGCAGAGATGAAGTTTATGCCATCCTTTGATTGCATAACGTGCATCATTATTGCCGCAATTAATAAGAGCCTCGATGTATCCCTCTTTATGAAAATTTGTGGCGTCTGTAGATCTTGCCGACATACAAAGTTTACCTAAATGATCTTGATCTAGTCCAAAGGAGTGTTAGAGATTATATACATCAAAAGTTGGATCTAAAATTACAGTAAACTGTGATCATTTGATTTAGATCCAACACAACCTATAAACTAATTTTCCAGAGATGATGTTTATAAAATGAGAGTCAAATAGATAGCTTGTTAGATTGGACAACTGAAGTGATCAAAAGGAGTGTTAGAGATTATTTACATCATTAGTTGGATCTAAAATTTCAGTAAACTGTGATCCTTTGATTTAGATCTAACACAACTTGTAAACCAATTTTTCAGAGATGATGTATATAAAATAAGAGTCAAACCAAAGCTAAAGGTTTCAGATATAATTAATTTAGATACAACTGAAGTGATCAACCTTGATGGTTTCAGATATACGTTATGCGATTGAGGATAATCCAAAACCAAAGCTACATGTTTTAGGAGCCTAGATTGATCTCTTTTTGGCTGTTGACTGTAGCCAATGTGAAATCAATCGGCTTGTAGATGATCCTTTGATTTAGATCCAACACAACCTGTAAACCAATTTTTCAGAGATGATGTATATAAAATGAGAGTCAAATCAAAGCTACAGGTTTCAGATATAATTAATTTAGATACAACTGAAGTGATCTACCTTGATGGTTTCAGATATACATTATGCGATTGAGGATAATCCAAAACCAAAGCTACAGGTTTTAGGAGCCTATATTGATCTCTTTTAAGCCGTTGACTGTAGCCAATGTGAAATCAATCGGCTTGTAGATCTAAACAGTTTAATATGGATCTCCCGTGTCCGCCAGTGGCTGGAGAAAATGAAGAGATCGCTTTCTTGATATCTGGAAGAAGAGGAGCCTGTATTTCCCTTTTCTTTTCATGAAGAATAGAGCAGGCTTGATCTTCGCGGGAAAACTGTAGAAGACACCTTTGACGCCGACATTGAAGAAGACTCTGGGGGAAAATGAAGCAGGTTGCTGGCGATCTGAATCTGCGCCTATCTTTTCAGATCTGAAGATTGGATCAGGCATCCAGTGGAGAGTCGAACAGAGGAGAAGCGGTTATCTTTTACGCCGACGATGAAGAAGACCGAGCGGCGGAGTCGGTGTGCGATGCTCTAAACCGGATGAGGAGGAAAAATATCACTGTAGGAGGAGCGGCGTTGGTATAGCGATGAATATGCGAAGGTGTGATGCCCAAGATGGGAAGCGGAGGAGGGGATATCGCGGGCTGCGATGCCCTAGATTAGAGGAAGAAATGTCGCGGGAGGTAGAAATGGCGTGATAGAAATGTCGTAGGGGTGTATTTTGGATGCGAGAGTTTTTAGGGTTGGGTAGCGGAAGCCTGTGGGTTTGGTAGCGTGAAGTGGCTGCAATTTAATGGTTGATGATAGGGGGAGTGAGATGAAGGGGTAGGATGACTCCAATGTCTTACTTAGCTAGGCATGTAGGAAGATTTTGATATTTCTTTTTAATATAGTATATATATATATATATCTTTAACTACATTAAAAGAATAGTTTAGACACTCCAAAATTAATTCGTGTCATCTAATATATGCAGAGCCTTTCATCGCAGCCGTCCAAAATACTTTAATTTTAAGGGTGAGAGAGAATATTAATAGGTCTCTAATTCCTACCTGAGAGAGGATGAGAGAGAGTAGTGAGATGTGCTTCTACATTTTCTATGATGAGTAGGAGAGAAGGGAGAAAGAGAAGAGTGCAAGGAGAGAGGAGGGAATAAGGGAAGAGACCAGAAAGAGGAGATTTGGCATTTTTTGAGATGAGTAGGAAAGAGGGGGGAAGAGAGTGAAGAGAGCGGGGAGAGAGAGGCGTGCATGGGGGAAGAGACCATAGAGAAGAGTGAGGAGCTTTAGCATTTTCTGTGATGAGTAGGAGAGAGGAGGAAAGAGAGAGAAGAGAGAGGGGAGAGAGAGGCAGGAATGGGGAGAGACAAAGAGAGGAAAAATAAAGAAGAGAGATGGGAGCTTTGGTGACAAGAAGAGAGTTGAGGGTGAAGAGAGAGAAGAGGGAAAGAAGAGAGGCGAGAGTGGGGAACGCGAAAAAGTTTAAATAACACTTTATAAATTATAATAAATTTAGGCGATTGTTATGTGCAAATCAAAATTGGATATGTGCAACCCAAACTTTTAAATAAAATCTATTAAATCCAAATCCCTAAAATCCGATCAGTGCAGACCAGCCTCCCTCTCTTCTCTGTCTATCCCGATTCTAGGTTTTGTAGGTTCAGTCTTTATTGGATTCACCGATTTTGCCGGACGTCCCCTCCGCATGTGCGTAAGACATTCCTTCGGTGGTCGTCCTCTCTACAATCTCCGGCGGTCGGCTCTGCAAACTCTGCGTTTGCCGATTTCCCTGATTTCACGGGTTTCGCCACTCTCCCTCCAAATCGCCGCACACTCTCAAGCTCTACAAACTCTAGCATTTGTCTGTTTTTTTGTTGGCTGTTATACCTCTTTCTTACTTACTCTATTGTTTTGTAATTGATTTTTTGGATGGATTTTTCCTCATTTTAGAATTTTTTAACCCATTTGATGGAGGCATTTTTCATTGTTTTGATGTGTTTTGTTGGAGTTTTCCCTTCCAACAGAACACATCGAAACATGTGTACGTTAACTATTTTTTATTAGATGTGTTTTCCTATTATGTTAGGTGTAAAAATCCTGAGTTTGATGCATTTTTTATAGTTTGTTGAAATGAGTTTGAAAAATATTAAATTGTTGAAATATGGTAAATCGTCTCAAACAACACAAGTTGATGTTGGAATACACTTTGTCACAACATTGTGTTTTTAGTCAAAGGAGGAGTTATTATCGTGCACCCAGAATGTTGTAAATGATTTGAGATTTGTTATAACTATTCAAAGTGTTGATATGCTTATAAATAGGCCTAAACTGAGGGTTCTACTGGGTTAGAATAGAGCTGATTTTTATCGTGAGAAACAACGTGGTAAAAGATGGATAAGACAAAATTTGCAAAAAAGTGGCACAAAGAGGTGTGGTTGTCTGTTTTCACTAAAGATAAAAAAAAATGCACATATAAATGAATGGACTCTTTGGTTGAAGTGTGGAGTACACAACCATAAAATGGTTCATCTTGAATCTCATTCCTATGCCAGTAAACTAAATGAAAATGAGGAAAATATTGTGGAGGAAATGTTTGAGGTCGGGGTAAAACCTAGAAAGATTTTATCGATTTTGAAAAAGAGAGATCTTTCTAACACCACTGTAATGAGAACTATTTATAATAAAAAGGCAAAGATGCAAAGAACAGAGTTGGATAGGGGTACTTAGATACAATTTTTATACAAGTGTGTCACTAATAGTGACTATGTTAGCTTCAGTAAAGTTAATGTCGAGACTAATCAGTTGGAAAGTTTATTTTTTGTTCATCCAGTATCAATTCAGTTATGTAAAATATTTTCGACTGTGTTTTTATTGGATTGCACGTATAAGACAAACTGAACTATCATTGCTATGTATGGTTGGTGTTACTTCAACCAATCGTTCATTTTATGTTGCTTTTGTATTCGTATCAAACAAAATACAATCAAGTTATACATGAACTCTTGATTGTTTTAGAAGTATTTTAGATCAAAAGGAATTGTCATGTGTCTTAGTATAGTAACTGATATAGAGATAGAATTAATAAATGCAATTGCAGTTATTTTTCTAGGCGCCAAAAGTATTTTGTGTATATTTTATATAAGTAACAATATTTTGATGCTTGCAAAAAAGATATCAAAAAGAATAATAAAGAGTGTAAAAACTTCAATGTTGAATGACAACAATTAGTAGATTCTTCAAGAAAATTTGATTTTTATCAAAATTTTCTTGAAATGAAAACCAAGTATAAAATTACATACCCACAAGCTTATTCTTATGTCGTCACTACATGGATAACACCATATAAACTATATTTTGTTGCTACATGGGCGACATGCATCTACATTTGGGAGGCTTCAATCGGAAACCTTGTCACTATTTGACAAACTTTTGATCAGATGATTAAGCTACCACACACGAAAATTAAGCGGTCTTTTGGTAAAAACACCATTCAGGTGAACAAGAAGTTTAGTTCATCTTTGTATTCTAATCTCGTTGGTTATAGTTCTATCACAGCTTTGAAGTATATCAAAAAGAAGAATTCAGGGCAAGGACCGATCATGGTTCATTTGTAGAGTGTACAACCCCATATTCGTTGGGTGTGACCAAGATGCCTCAAGGACCCGGATTGGGCTAGCTTTGGGCTAAAATTGGGTCAGATAAGAAAGTGGGTGGGAAGGCTCTCGCCATAAGTGGGCGGGAAGGCTCTCGCCCAGGGGTCAAGTGACGTCATTTCGTCGAATGCTATTCGTCGAACTCTAATTAGGCGAACGGAGAAGGTTCAGCTTGTCGAGCCGAGAACATTAATTCGTCAAACGGCATTCGTCGAACGTTATTTGTCGAACGTCATCCGTCGAACTGAGTCTTCAACTTACGTTATTTTTGTCGAGCGGGTTTAGGTTTAGGGCATAGCTGAACCTGGGAAGGCGAAAGGGCTCACACCTCGGGCCAGTGGAAGCCCTTGGCGTGGAGTGATGCTTCTCCACTCGACGCTCCCGCAAGCCCTTGGCGTTGAGTGATGCTTCTCCACTCCACACTCCCGCCAGCCCTTGGCGTTGAGTGATGCTTCTCCACTCGACGCTCCAGCCAGCCCTTAGCGTTGAGTGATGCTTCTCCACTCGACGCTCCCTCCAGCCCTTAGCGTTGAGTGATGCTTCTCCACTCGACGCTCCCGCTCACCCATACTTAAAATTACCTAAATACGCCTGGGTCTGCATTTAGCTCATCAGAACAGCAGAGTTTGACTATTGGCAGACCAGCCTGAGGGCATTTTGGTAATTTTAGGGCAGTAGAATTATGTTTTTGGCAGACTGGATACTGAAAATCTATAAATAGACCCATAGAGTTCCTCAGAAGGCAGGCTTTTGATACTTCCACAAATTTTCTTCTGGTGCTTTCTGAGGAACTCCTATCCCAGCAATTGGCTTTGGAGAGGAAACACTCAGAGAACTTCCGGGTTAGAGGAGGGACCTCCCAGCTGAGGCTTAGGGTCAGTTCTTGGTTCTTTATCACTAGTCAGGAGTTGAGGTTTGGGATAAATAGGTGTCGGCTACACCCCTAGGTCAAAACTCTCGTTGAGGCCAGTTTTTGGCTTCAACATAGAGTGCACACATAAAATAAAATATACGTTGAGACTCCCTTGCACACAAGATTCGATGCTGTACATAAGACAAAATAATATTTTTCCATTATGGATGGTACATGACTATTAGAAACAACTTATTTCGCATGAAATTAAAGAAAAACAAGATATTAAGTGTAACACCTCCCCTGTAATGACCGTATAATATGGGTCTGGCCAGGACCCCACAACATACAGATGTCAGAGCTTAAGCATTATAAGATGATATAAACTACCCAACTCAAAACTCAGATTAAACACAACGGAAATAAGACTAGAAGTTATCCACTAACATATTAGTATCAACGCAACATTTTGGCCTTATAACATTTGAGAGTCCAAAACTCAACTATAACATCAAACATCAATGTGCATAAGCACTCCTAGGCTTACTCGGCGTGCAAACCGGAAACATAAAACATAAAGAATCACATTCCACAAAATAAAGTTATAACACATCTTGTAACACTTCATGAGGCTTAGGACTTTTTGGCCAGCGAGCTTGCTCATACTTGCGATCCTTGCCCTGCAAAAATTTGGTTGTAACGTGAGTCAGCAAAGGCCGACCTCAACTGTGTAACCAACACATCTCCTCCTGGCCTTCCCTAGCGGACCCCGGGGCACTCCATCACCCTGCAGGTCAGCACTTAGTATGCAAAAATACAAGTACATTTAAAGTAGTAAAACAGCAAGAGTGAAAGTGCAGCTTTGGATTATTCATCCACGGTACTGTCTTCTTGAACCAATTTCAGAAACTTGTTCTCCAACGCTATCCTTTGCGCCGAAGGGAGGTATCTAACCAAGAACAATCTCGAGAACTCCTCCATCGAGACATCAATAAGTTGCCTACCTCTCAGAAGTTGCAGCTCCAATCATTCCCACCACATTCTCGCTTCACCGTCCAGAAGAAACGTAGCAATGGTGGTCATTTGCCACTCCTCCGTCTCTGTTGCTGTCATGACTCTCTTCACCCTAGAGAGCCAGTCTTCAGCTTGAGATGGGGTTCCCAACCCCGAAAATACCGGAGGATTAAAGTTCATGACATGCTTGAGCTGTCTCTCGGTTGCCCTCCTTGGCACCACCGGTTCCTCTACCACCTGTTCCACTCTCCTTGGCTCAGCCGCTTGCAGCGATACCTGCTCCATCGCAGGAGCGGGCTGCTGCATTTGCCTTGCAGGCTGCGTATTAATCATGGACAACACTGCTTCGGCCACCAATCGTATGGTCTCAGCCGATAGAGGTGTTGCAGGAGCTTCATTAGGTGCACTGCTAGCCTCAGAAACTCGACGTTCCGACGGCCCAGCACCACTTCTGGTCACCTATAGTGGTACAAACACTGTTAAGCGACCAAATAAAATTGCAAACTATAATTATAGGAACACGCAGGTTCCCCAAACACGTGTATTTTCATTCCTAAGTGGGCATTCATGGGTTCTTTTACTGTTATAACGATGACGCATACACAGGTGCTCACCACCCCTTAAGAAGAATTCACCCACGAATTCAACGTAAGCCCGACCAAAACCAGTAGTCTGATACCAAATTGTAACACCCACTATCCGTCGCATAGCATATTGCAGTAGGTCCGGCCGAGGCCCGACGCCATATACCACAGATAGACCGGGTGGTTACTCAATGGAAACCATCCAACCAATCATAACGTCCTACACAGAGCATTCTAGCGGAAGCAGTTTAAGTTGCAATAAAGAACCCAGCACAAAGAGCACGAATGTCCACTAATACACCAAATAGGAATGTCGTACATACACGAGTACAAGCCTTAAGGCCTTACAAAATGGTTTACTTCAATATTACATGTTTTACAAACCACGACACGAAGGCCGGTCATATATGAGTAAAAGCAGTAAACACTCCAATTAGGCCTTCGAGGGCCGGCTTCGCAATTTGGGCTTTAGCCCGCTATTGACCGCTTGGTCCAGCAGCATCTGCAAGCAATAAAACCACCGCACGGTGGCAAACAAAAGCAACGGTCAGCAATGCTGACCAAATTATAACGATCCCGCCCCCAACTCGGGGCGGCGATGCTCCTTCCCTGCATTTCATTAGCATAAGCGAGCAATATAGTATTGTCACAACATCACAGGCGTAGGCACGCACGACCACACACCCCATGCTCTCAGGGCACATTCTCGGTGAACCGGCCAATGTCACGTCATTTTAAGCCATAGACATTCCGGACTCACCACCGCCACTTTGACGGCCAAATACATGAGCATTTTGTCTTCTTGGCATGGGTCACGTCATTTTAAGCCATAGACCGCCGAAGATCCTCATCTATGCCAACGTCTCTAACCGAACGACATAGAACGAGTACGGTTCCATCTAACCCGTGCTCACATCGCAACGACAGTTTAAGCCATATGCGCGGGTCAAAATTCTCCCGAGTCCCGTTTCCGTCACATATTTCACATAACCCGGTTATGTTCATGTTGGCTCTCAGGCCTCCAAGCTGGCAAGATCACGCATCCGTCCAGTTTTCCGGGTGCACCTTAGGGTTAATCCCCAAGGCTACCTGTTGCAATCTACCATGTAGAAAACCCGAAAAACAACCAATCGCACGGAGTCTTCTCCGGCATTTATGCAATGCAACATCACCGATCCAGACCAACATGTCCGGGTAGGCTTCACACATCATGTCTATGTCCGTTCTCGCTTACGGATTCTACACAACGAGGACTTTACATATCTACCCGAAGGAACGCCTCCAACTCACCGCAAACTCGCGAGAGCGGGCTTCCTATGCAAAGAAGGAGAGCTTCACATGCTCAAGAAGAGAATCGTTACCGTAGCGTTCCTCTTTGGCGCCATGGAAAAGTAAGCGGATGAAAAGCACCGCACTCTCTTTGCCTCCGTAAATCCGAAGTCGGCTCGCGATTTGGAGCTTCGAAGCTCCTCCAACGGCCGGATCTAGCTTCTTCTTCCTCCCTTGACTCTTCTCTCTCTCTATACTTTAGAAAGATAACCACTCAAAAGAAATGAGGGTTTCAAGGGTCCAATCCCGTGTATATCCCATCAGGAACAACCCTCAGCCGTTGGATCCCAAATTAAAGAAGCGAACGACCTTGATCTGGGCCTGAAATATTAAAACTGGGCCGAACACGGCCTGACACACGCCCTGTGTCCATGGCCGTGTCCCCCATTCGCCGTCAAAATCGACGCGCCTGGAACATCACACGGGCATCGAACACGCCCGTGTTCGACCTGACACGCCCAGTGTTCCAACTGACACGGCCGTGTGGTCGGTCGTGTGCCTCCATCGACACAGCCCAAAAACCACCCGAGACTCACACGGGTATTGGACACGCCCGTGTCCTTACCCGTGTCTACTCGAACACGCCTGGGCGCCAGGCCGTGTTCACGGTCTCGACACTTCGTCGAGTGAAGTTCGTCGACACCCGACACGGCCTTGGACACGCTCGTGTCCTAGGACGTGTGCCTTGTCTCGACACTTCGTCGAGCGAAATTCGTCGACACCCCGGGCCGATCGTCGACACGGGCTCGACATGCCCTGAGACACGCCCGTGTCTCAGGCCGTGTTCTCTGCTCGACGATCATCGACTCCAAAATCGTCGACCTCTCGACCAAATCGTCGACTCCAGCCTGACACGCCCTGGGACACGCCCGTGTCCCAGGCCGTGTGCCTACTGCCAGATTCCAAATCTGGCCCAAAACGTCCCCCGTCGCTCTTTTGAGTTTCGGGGCGTTACAAACTACCTGCAGATAACAACCCTATCCGCCCAGTTACATCCTGGGGAAAGCTCACTGCTGAACACTAGCCGAGCTGGCTAGTCGCAAATCCTGTCTGCACAGTCTGCGCGGACAGTCCGCCCAGACCGCCACTATCTAGCTGCGCGGTCTGCCCGTTCAGACCGCCATCATCTAGCCGCACGGTCTGCTCGGTCAAACCGCTACTTTCACTTCAAAAATTTAACACAGTCCGCTCAAATTTCTATGTGGGCGCAACCCGCTCGAATGTGAGCGAAGCCCGGTAAGAGTCAGCGAGAACGGGCGAAGTCCGTACGGAGCTTCTCATATATATTTACTAAAATTTTAAGTTGTAATTAATATAATTTTATAATATTACACGTGACTACATGATGGAACATCGTGCCACGCCACATTATCCCAATCACGACGGTGTTGCGGGGTGACTTCGCTCGCACCCCCATAGTTCAGTACTCCGACTGACAGTCAATTTTCTAATGAGCTCCAGGAGTGTGAGTGGAGGGAGCATCGTCGCACCGCGACTCCATCGTGATTGGGGTACTCTCACGACAGCATGGGTCCATGTGCACTCACTAATGTGTGTGTACATACATTAGGATAATGTTAATAACACCCCTCTTTTGACTAATAAGACTAAAAAGGGCATTTATATTGACAGCCCAGCTTTGACTATTGGCAGCCCGACAAAATAATAAAAACACGCATATAATGACCGCTAATATCAGCCCAAAACGCGGAACACACGCCTTTTGAAAAAAGTCTACTATATGACATTTTTAGAAAAAGTGTTCAACATGAAAGTTGTAGATCTCGACAAGATCTAAAAGTTTTATGTTGAACATTTTTTCTAAAAAATGCCATATAACAGACCTATTTTCAAAAGGCATGGAATCCGGGCGGAATTATGCGAGGTTCCGCCCGGATTCCGCGTCTTTTGAAAATAAGAATGCTATATGACACTTTTAGAAAAAATGTTCAACATAAAAGTTGTAGATCTCGTCGAGATCTACAATTTTTATGTTGAACACTTTTCCTAAAAATGACTTTTAAAAATCTAATTTTTGACCTGCCAATATCCATCAGACTACCAATAATCATTTTTGAACTGTTATTATCTTTATGCTGCCAATAACCATATAGAAAATGTCAAAATAAACACCCAAAAAAAAAGACCAAAATACACATTGAATGATTGAAATGTGTACAAATATATACCAATATTCCCGATTTTCTTTTTTTATCTGCTGCGAAGTACGAACCCAACCTCGATCGTCTTCCACCTCTGCTTTTATTCCAACTGCAAGGAAAGAGAGGGCTCCACACTCTCTCGACGCTTTGTCCATGAATCCACTCGTTGGAACGTAGCCATTACCGCCATCGCAATCTCTTCTTTTCCCTATTCCTCTCTCCCCCTCTTTCTCTCTCTTAACTGCTGCTGGTTCTCTCTCTTCTCCCGCGCTTTCTGTTCTGCAGCTACCAATAAATTCGCTACGGTGCTCCCAGGTACTCCGATTTCTCCAATTTGGTTCTTTAACTAATTTTCTGTATTCATAGCTGGGAATTGGCGAATTTCCTGAAGCCCTTGTTGTGGAAGATGGGTTTTTATTTGATTTTAGTTTCATTGTCCCTCTTTTACTAAACGATGATTTTCTGCTTCGATTGCTGTGAATCGAATTCTTAAAATAGCTGGCGTGGTGGGTTGGTTGGCGGAAAATTTGATTTCTTAGCAGCTAAGTATTGTCTGTTGGGATATGTGTGGGGCTGGCTTCGTTAATTTCAGCTATTTGAGAATTTTGTTTAGCTTGTTTGGTTTAGAATTTGTTTACCAATTGATTAATTTATATGGAGCTTGACTTCCTGCGGCACAGTCCCTGGGGTCGGGCTTCTCTAATTCTGACCTAAATTTGAATATTTTGGTAGAATTGGGTTCCAGAAGTTCTTATTTTCTGCTTTTCTTCCTTTGATTTGACCAGTTGAGTTAGATTCTGAGTAATATCCAAATTTATTGCCGGGATATATCTGAATACTGAAATCAAATTACCAGTTGAAATCTCATTTATTTAGTGACAGAATTTCCCAGTGAGGCCTATTTTTTGTGCTTAATATGGGTTCTTTGGTGAAGGGGATGTTAAATTTTCTCAGCGTGGTCAGCAAGGTAGCCCAAACGCCAAATTAATATCTTTGGCACTATCCAGTTCTCACGTTGAACCAGCGGAAAATCAAGGAACAAGGCTAATCCCAACAAACAATGGAAGCACAAACAGATCTTTTATACATTCACTTATTTACAAGGCGAGGTATACGTAGCGAGACATGATTTCGCTAGTATAGACAGCTGTAAACAGAAAGCGCCAAAAAACCAAGCCGGGCGGACAGTACCGGAGTCCGCCGAGACCGCCGAGGTCGCCGAGTCCACTGAGATCGCCCGAACTTAAGCTGCAATCCGCCGAATAGACACGGAGTCCGCCGAAGCCGCGAGGCCGCGCGGACACACCGTTATTCGCCTCCTGCTGCGGAACTGAGGAACAACCGCCTACCCGCCTGAGACCGGCGGACAGGTTATTGAAGCTGGCAAAGATGAAACAGAACTGACAAGCCGCAGAGCGACCTCCTGCTGAATCCGCAGAGACCGCACAACTTCCAAGTACTTGACCGAAGTTTCAACCAAACTCCTGGCTCCTTGAAGCTACCCGCGCGACCTGCACACAGCAAACCGTCAGTCCTGAATCAATCCGCGCGACAGAAAAACTGAGACCGCAGCAGCTCGCCGAACCCAACTTACTGTTCACTCTCGTTACTGTAGACCTGTCAGGGGGGTCCTATTTATAGGCGAGGTGAGGAGTGTGGTCACCGCCCTAGAGATAGCGACACCGCCCTAGCCCGCGCGATAGCAAAACACCGTCCGCCGAGTCCGCAAGGACTTTGCCGGATACCAAGGAAAACCGCCAGGAGCAAGGCAACATTGGCGAACCCTCTTCAGTCCGCCTAAGCTATGCGGACAAGACATCAGCCCGCAAAGCCGACAACCACTGCAGGACAGCAACCCCCTTCAATGGCTGTCCGCACAAACTCGAGCCAATCCGCAAGACTCAAGCCCCAATCCGCCACAAGTCCACGAACAAAGGCAGATAGCAACAGTCCGCCCGGTCAACAGCAGAATTGGCGGATACTGCGGACACCATGGTCTTGGCACAGAGTGCGACCAAGTCCAACACCATCAAAGGCCAATGCGAGCATGACGGACATAAACTCCCGTCCGCCAAACAACCTAGCACAGACCGCCAGCAGTCCGCAAGCTACTCGCACACCTGCCCAACGCAGCAGCCATCTCCCGGACTCCACACACCAGTCTGCCAACGACCTCCATAGCAAAGCACCTGCTGTAACACCAGAGCTCGACAAGGCCTCAGCCAAGCTCTAAGCCCAGTCCGCAACAGCCCATACCGCGGACACACTAGTCCGCAAGCTTCCCGCGGACATGAGTCAAACCGCCAATCAGCACAAGCTTGCACCACGGCCACTGAGCAATGCACCAGTCCGCAAGCCTCTATCCGCTCAGGCCGCCCCTTGGCTAAACCAAACAACCAACGTCCTATCCGCAGATACCAGGCCGCACAGTCCGCAGACTTCATGCAAACAACCCGCTCAAAACAGCCGGCTTCCACTAGACCTTCCACCAGGCCGCATACAACAGTCCTCCCAGTCCGCCTAGTCCGCCGATGCTGTCCGCCCAGGCAGCCCGGCCTGTCCCGTCAACCACTTCCAATTCACAAATTTCAACACTCCCCCTTGAAGTGGGAAGTGCTGACCAAGCCCAGCAAGCTGCGCAAGCGCTCAAAGGGCCCCTTCGACAGTGGCTTCGTGAATATGTCAGCAAGATTATCTTCACTCCGAACATGCCCGATCAGCAGAGATCCTTCCAACACCTTCTCCCTGATGAAATGGTGATCAATATCTATATGCTTGGTCCTGGCGTGACACACTGGATTGTTAACCAGTTTGAGAGCACTCTCATTGTCACCCCGGAGTAAAGTTGGCCCTTTCACTTCTTCATGAACATCCTCTATAAGCCTCCTCAACCAGATGGCTTCCCGAGCAGCCAAGGCCGAAGCCTTATACTCTGCCTCCGTAGTTGAGACGGACACCGAGTCCTGCTTCTTGCTACACCACGAGATGCTAGCTGAACCGCAAGTGAACACATAACCTGAAGTAGACCTCCGATCATCCGAATCACCGCCATAGTCAGCATCCGTGTACCCAAGCAACGCAAACTCCGAGTCCCTTCCATAATGGAGTCCCATGTCAGAAGTCGCCTTGACATACTTCAGAATACCCTTCGCTGCCAGTAGATGAGATTTCCTTGGTTCAGCCATAAACTGACTTACTCGGCCAACAACATAAGCAATGTCCGGCCTTGTAATCGTCAGGTAAATCAAGCTCCCAACAAGAGCCCTGAACACCAAGGGATCATGAAGAACCCTTCCCTCATCCCGTCGAAGCTTCAACCCAGGTTCCAGTGGAGTAGAGCACTTTTTCCCTTCACCCATGCCGAACCGCTCCACAATGCGATCTGCATACCCTTTCTGGCAAATGAGAATCCCGCACTCCTTCCTCTCCACCTCAAGACCGAGAAAGTGATGCAACTCTCGCAAGTCTTTTATCTCGAAGCGTATAGCAAGCTCTGCCCTGAGCCTTGCTACTTCCCCCTTCGAATTCCCTGTGATGATCATGTCATCCACATACAGCAGGACCAAGACTTGTAGCTCCCCATTCTTCTTGACGAACAAGCTTGAATCCGAGTTGGAAGCAAGGTATCCACAGAATTGCAAGTACTCTGCAATCTTCCCATACCACGCTCTAGGAGCTTGCTTCAACCCATAGAGAGCCTTCCTGAGTTTGCAGACATAGTCCGGATGCTTTTCAGAGAAAAAACCAAGCGGCTGATGCATGCAGATGTCCTTGTCAATCTCTCCGTAAAGAAAGGCATTTTTCACATCGAGTTGGCACAATCTCCATCCCTTGCTAGCAGCCAAGGCGATCACCACTCTAACTGAAGTCATCTTCGCAACTGGACTGAATGTCTCCTCATAGTCTTCTCCATACTGTTGTGAGAATCCTGTAACGAACAGACGAGTTTTGAACCTATCAATGCTCCCATCAGCCTTATTCTTCAACTTATACACCCACTTGCAAGTAACCAGAGTAATGCCATCAACCTTGGACACAAGGTCCCAGGTTTCATTCTTCTTCAGAGTATCAATCTCTTCTTTCATGGCACCTTCCCACTCCTTCACTCCAGTGGCCTCGTTGAAAGTTGCAGACTCTCGCTCATCCATAGGACCTGCAAAGAAGCATGAGACAAAGCTTACTGCATTCTCATCACAGTACCGAGCCGGTGGCTTCACAACCTTCTTCGATCTCCGAAGGGTCAGCTCCTTGCTCGCTGCTTCCGTTGCTTCTTCGGGCTCAACTCCTACCTGGGGCAAGCATTGAGCAGTGCTCCCCCTGCTTCCTGAGCCAGAAGGCTCAGCCTCGGAGTTAGAAGCAACAGGAGCTGCTGGTGAAACAGCAAGCTCCTCTTCTAAGCCTTCAGCAGCCACCACCGGTGCTTCATCAACCTTGCTACTTCCGGTTAGCTCAACCGAGCCACCTCCATATGACGTCAGCTCGTCAAAGACAACGTCTCTTGACACCACGAACTTCTTCGTCACAGGATCCATGCATTTCCATCCCTTCTTCCGCTCATCGTAGCCAACAAAGACAGGCTTCCCTGCCTTTGCATCCAACTTAGTTCGTGAAGCATCCGGGACATGCACGTAACAAGTTGAACCGAACACCCGAAGGTGTCCCACACTCGGCTTCTCCTTCAGCAACAGCTCAAGAGGAGTCTTCGTGTTAATAGGGCTGAGTGACATCCTGTTGATGACTTAAGCAGCACAAGACATCCCCTCCGCCCAAAAGGAACTTGGGATATCTTTCGCATGAAGCCAGCATTTGCAGGTCTTCGTCAAATGACGGATCTTCTGCTCCGCTACTCCATTTTGTTGTGGAGTGGGAGCATAAGTAAGCTCTCGTTGGATCCCGTGCTTCCTGCAGAAGTTAGAAAACTCGGAGGAGATAAACTCACCACCGTTGTCTGTTCTAAGCTTCTTAATCCGCAAGCCAAACCGGCCTTCTACCAACTCCTTGAACTCCACAAACAAACGGAAGGCTTCCGACTTCTCCTTTAAGAAATACACCAAAGTATACCTTGAGTAGTTATCAACCAAGACAAGCATGTATCTGCTTCCACCAAGGCTGACAGTAACCGTCGGTCCCATCAAGTCGCCATGAATGCACTCCAATGGTAGCTTGCTACTTGTTTGTGATTTATCAAACGGAAGGCGATGTGACTTACCGTATTGACAGCCCGCGCAAACATGCCCGTCACCAAAAGAGGACAACTTAGACAACCCCTTCACCAAACTTCTACTAGCCATTGCCTTCAGCTTGTCCATGCCAACATGCCCCAGCCTCTCATGTCAGATAGCAGCGCTATCATTGGCCCTCATACGATCAACATAAGAATTGGTGGTAAGAACAAACAAGTTCTTAACCCTCCTCCCTATATGAGCAACATCAGCCTTAACCGCTGATACGTTGCGAAGGAACCTCACGTCTGTTGGCCCAAACAGAACGTGATAATCAGCGTCCATCGCATTGGTCACCGAGAAGAGGTTCTTTTTCATGCCCGACACGTGATACACACTCCTTAACGTGAGTGGCCCCTGATCACTACCCAAAGACACGGCCCCCTCTTTCTCTACTGCATAAACAATATTATCAGCAGTGATAATAACTTCATTACCTGAGTATGCCTGCATGGAGGTGAACTTCGACTTGTCTCCGGTGAGGTGATGACCACACCCGGAGTCCACGATCCACTCGCTATTGAAGTCCTCAGCAGACAAGGCCCGGACACAAGTGCCCGTCATGAAAGCTCCGCCCCATTCTGCTTCTTCACTTCTCGAGCAAGCTTCCTCCTTTCGCGCAGCATGCCCAGGATGCAGTTTGACCTTACAGTCCCGCTTGAAGTGCCCTCGCTGATGACACCGGTAGCACTTCAAGTTCTTCTTGCAGTCTTTAGGAGCATTGCTCCTCTCCGGCTGATATGAAGTTGAAGTCTCCTTCTCACCAGCGGCCTGCACCTTCTTCTTCTTCTTCCCTTCCCATCCTTTCTTATTGCCTGAGAAGAGAGCTTCGTTGTCTTCCTGATTAAGGTTCACTCCAGACATCTGCCTTGCCAAGCTCTCCTGCGACGCAAGCAGATTCTCCAGCTCCAGCAAAGACGGTTGAGTAGCCCATCCTTGAACAGATGTCACAAAGACCACATACTCCTTCCGCAAGCCGCGGATTATGTGCCTTTTCATCTTAGCCTCAGAGATAGGCTCATCAGGATCCAGTGTCGACAGCTCAGCACACAAGTTCTTCTTCTTTAAGAACTACTTCGAGATGGAAAGGTCTCCTTGAGTTGTTCTAGCCAACTCATTCTCCAGAAACTGAAGTCGCGCCACATTCTTCCTATTGAACAACTCATCAATGGTTGTCCAAATATCAGCAGCCGACTCACATCCAATGATGTGATCAAACAGTTCTGGTGACACGGCCCTCTTGAGAATGAACTCCGCTTTAGCATTTGTTCTTCTCCATAGCCGTACTTGCTCAGCAGTACCAAAAGCAGCCGTGACTTCCTGCCTGTCGTCACCACCGACGACTTCCCACAACTCCTCACCCAGAAGGTAACACTTCATGCACGACTTCCACTTTTTGAAGTTAGTCGGCGTTAAGAGTTCAATGCCAAGACCCCTTGCAAAACTCCCTTCCATTGCAACACCTGTTGGCAACCTTTCAGCAGCTCCGAGCAACAACACAGGTTGATCACCACTCAAGCCCTGAGTAACAACACTGGTTGACTACCGCTCACGCAACTGAACCTGCCTCTGATACCATGTTAAATTTTCTCAGCGTGGTCAGCAAGATAGCCCAAACGCCAAATTAATATCTTCGGCACTACCCAGTTCTCACGTTGAACCAGCGGAAAACCAAGGAACAAGGCTAATCCCAACAAACAATGGAAGCACAAGCAGATCTTTTATACATTCACTTCTTTACAAGACGAGGTATACGTAGCGAGACATGATTTCGCTAGTATAGACAGCTGTAAACAGAAAGCGCCAAAAAACCAAGCCGGGCGGACAGCACCGGAGTCCGCCGAGACCGCCGAGGTCGCCGAGTCCGCTGAGATCGCCCGAACTTAAGCTGCAATCCGCCGAATATCTACGGAGTCCGCCGAAGCCGCGAGGCCGCGCGGACACACTGTTATTCGCCTCCTGCTGCGGAACTGAGGAACAACCGCCTACCCGCCTGAGACCGGCGGACAGGTTATTGAAGCTGGCAAAGATGAAACAGAACTGACAAGCCGCAGAGCGACCTCCTGCTGAATTCGCAGAGACCGCACAACTTCCAAGTACTTGACCGAAGTCACAGCCAAACTCCTGGCTCCTTGAAGCTACCCGCGCGACCTGCACACAACAAACCGTCAGCACTGAATCAATCCACGCGGACAAAAAACTGAGACCGCAGCACCTCGCCGAACCCAACTTACTGTTCACTCTCGTTACTGTAGACCTGCCAGGGGGGTCCTATTTATAGGCGAGGTGAGGAGTGTGGTCACCGCCTTAGAGATAGCGACACCGCTCTAGCCCGCGCGATAGCAAAACACCGTCCGCCGAGTCCGCAAGGACTTTGCCGGATACCAAGGAAAACCGCCAGGAGCAAGGCAACATTGGCGAACCCTCTTCAGTCCGCCTAAGCTATGCGGACAAGGCATCAGCCCGCAAAGCCTACAACCACTGCAGGACAGCAACCCCCTTCAATGGCTGTCCGCACAAACTCGAGGCAGTTCGCAAGACTCAAGCCTCAATCCGCCACAAGTCCACGACCAAAGGCAGATAGCAACAGTCCGCCCGGTCAACAGCGAACTTGGCGGATACTGCGGACACCATGGTCTTGGCACAGAGTGTGACCAAGTCCAACACCATGAAAGGCCAATGCGAGCATGGCGGACATAAACTCCCGTCCGCCAAACAACCTAGCACAGACCGCCAGCAGTCCGCAAGCTACTCGCACACCTGCCCAACGCAGCAGCCATCTCCCGGACTCCACACACCAGTCCGCCAACGACCTCCATAGCAAAGCACCTGCTGTAACACCAGAGCTCGACAAGGCCTCAGCCAAGCTCTAAGACCAGTCCGCAACAGCCCATACCGCGGACACACTAGTCCTCAAGCTTCCCGCGGACATGAGCCAAACCGCCAATCAGCACAAGCTTGCACCACGGCCACTGAGCAATGCACCAGTCCGCAAGCCTCTATCCGCTCAGGCCGCCCCTTGGCTAAACCAAACAGCCAACGTCCTATCCGCAGATACCAGGTCGCACAGTCCGCGGACTTCATGCAAACAACCCGCTCAAAATAGCCGGCTTCCACTAGACCTTCCACCAGGCCGCATACAGCAGTCCGCCCAGTCCGCCTAGTCCGCCGATGCTGTCCGCCCAGGCCGCCCGGCCTGTCCCGTCAACCACTTTCACTTCACAAATTTCAACAGGGGAGCCTTGACGCACCGGTTGAGGTGTTGCCGTGTGGTCACGGGTTCAAGTCGGAAGTAGCCACTTGCAAAAAATGCACGGTAAGGTTTGCCTATATTTCACCCTTGTGGAGGGACCCTTCTCCGGACCATCGCTGCGTGTGGATGCCTTTGTGCACCAGGCTGCCCTTTAATATGGGTTCTTTGGTGGGTTCTCTCTTTGTATAGCTGTAGTGTTTCATTTTAAAAACTTATATATCTATATATATATATATATATATATATATATATATATATATATATATATATATATATATATATATATATATATATATATATATATATACAAGTGACAGGCACGGGCCTTCGGCCCTAGGGGCATTTGGCGGGGGTGCGACAATCGACAGGGTGCGACAATCGGCTGGGTGCGACATTCGCCGAGATTCGACATTCGCCAGTAGTGCGACATTTGTCGTGGGGACGATATTTGTCGTGGGCGGCGGCATTTGCCGTGGGCGGCGACATTTGCCGTGTGCGGCGACATTTGCCGTGGGCGGCGACATTTGTCGTGGATAGTACCCGCCCATATGGCCTCGCGCGACAGTACCCGACCGGCGACGGCGGGCTTTGCCCGGTCCCGGCGGGCTTCGACCGCTCCCGACGGGCTTCGCCTGTCCGCAGCTGGCTCCACCCGACCCGCAACATATACATATGAGTACTCAAAATGACCGTAAAAAAATATAAATCAAGAATACAATTTTTATTTTGTAAAGCAAATTATATTTTAACGTTAAAACATTAATCTTTCTCTTGTCATTCCTAGCTAGAGACAATAGGTTTAGGGTATCTAGTATTTTTATTTTTTGTATTTTAATATTGTAAAGTTGTGTAATTACCTAAAAGGATAGTGCTTTTATAATATACTAATATAAAGTTTGGTATAATTGTGTGATTATGAATACAATTATAAGGGCAATATAGGGACATCAAACAATGTTTTATCAAAGAGCAGTTTTCGTATAATAGTATATATATATATATATATATATATATATATATATATATATATATATATATATATATATAAATTTTTGTGTGTGAACTGTGAAGGAATGATTTTCAATCTTTTTTCCTGAGTAGGATTAGGCAATTACTTTATATTTACACCAATTGCATCTTATTCATTACATCAGAGTGGTGTAGAAGCACATAAACATTATCATTACCTTATCTAGTTTCTTCGTTTCGTCCGGATGATTCATGTTTGTAGAAAATAATGGGCGAACCTTGTATATATTTCTTTCATGTATCAAATACAAGAGAATACAAATATATAGGAGAAGTTAGGAAGGAAGAATCCTATACAATAGATGTGAGACTAAAGGAGAAGGAAGAAAGGGGCCTATAAATGGGCCTTTACATCATTTATCCTTAAGTCTTCTAACTGTCCCCCGTAAGCTGGAGCGTACAAGTCGTAGGAACCAAGGTTGGACAAGAACTGGTAAAACAATTTGCGAGGTAATGCCTTGGTAAGGATGTCAGCAACTTGCCTAGACGCAGGAACATGTTCAAGCTTTAGCACCTTTGATTGAACCTTTTCCCGAACAAAGTGACAATCAACCTCAATATGTTTAGTCCGCTCATGGAACACAAGATTTTTCGCAATATGTATTGCAACTTGACTGTCACAAAACAACGTCGATGGTGAGGACAACCTAACTCCCGAATCCATTAGAAGACTTTCCAGCCAGGTTAGTTTTGATATAACATCTGCCATCGCACGGTACTCAGCCTCAGCAGACGAGCGAGCAACCACCGTCTACTTCTTACTCCGCCATGTGATAAGATTTCCTCCAAAGTACAAAAACCAGTAGTCAAACGTCGATCATCCAACGAGCCCGCATAATCTGCATCTGAGTATGCAATAAGAGAAAAGGGAGGAAGATGACTTATACACAAGTCCTTTCCCCGAGGCAATCTTCAGATATGTGAGAATCCGTTCCACTGCCTGAAGGTGAGAAACCCGTGGGGTATGCATAAGCCGACTAACCACTCCAACTGCAAATGTTATATCTGTTCTCGTAACGGTTAGGTATATCAGTTTTCCCACAAGACGACGATAGTATTCTGGATTTGAAGTAGAGAGTCAGTCTCAGAACCCTGAGCACACAACATATGGTTGACTTCCATCGGGGTTTCCGCTGGTTTGCAATCCGAGAGACCCGTATCTTTCAGAAGGTCAATGCAATACTTACGCTGGGATAAGACAAGGCCATCAGGTCGTCGTGCTACCTCTAGTCCAAGAAAATATCGAAGATTTCCCAGATTTTTGATTAGAAAGATAGAATTTAAATGCCGCTTAACATGTTGTATCCCGAAGGAGTCATCACCAGTGATCAGAATATCGTCCACATCAACCATAAGTATTATAGTCCCTGTTGATTGGTGACGAGTGAAGATTGAGGAATCTGCCGAGCTTTCTTTGAAGCCAATCTCACAAACCGCCTTGCTGAATATTCCAAACCACGTCTGTGGAGACTGTTCGAGACCATAAATGGATTTGCGAAGTAAACAAACACGAGACTCCCCCGTGGTCTCAAACCCGGACGGTTGTTGCATATAGGCAGTTTCAAGAAGATCGTCATTCAAAAAGACATTCTTGACATCCAGCTGGTGGAGGGGCCAGTGGCGATGAACAACTAAGGAGAGCAAGACACAAACTGTATTTAATTTCGCGACTGGGAAGAACGTTTCCTCATAATCAAGCCCGTACTATTGAGTAAAACCCCGTGCCACAAGCCGAGCCTTTAAGCGATCAACTGTCCCATCTGCGACATGTTTGATAGTAAAGATACACTTGCAGATAACACAACTGTGGCCAGGAGGAGGAGACACAAGATCCCAAGTATGATTCCCCCACAAAGCAGTCATTTCTTCATCCATGGCGGCACGCCACGGCAGATGCTGGAGAGCTTCCTGCACCGAGTTAGATATAAATATAGAGGAGAGAGAAAAAAAAGGTAAGAAGAGGTGGAGATAGCCGATGTAGAGAGACATAATTGGCTAAGTGATGAGCCGTCGAGGAGGATGCCAGATCAACAGGCCGCGAGATCACACCGATAGAGGGAAGCTGTTGCTGGGCAGCTGGACGTGGAGGACGGAGAGTGTAAACTTCAATGATAGGAGGTTTGGAGGGGAATAGTTTGGAGGGTACTGATGGTGGTGTAGGAATCAGAAGCAGAGGAGAAGTATGGAGAAGTGGTGGAAGCAGAGACATTACAAGAATGATGGGTCGAGGTAGCAGAGGAGAAAGAAGGGGATCAGAAGGACTGACGTGATATGGTTGGTATTCATGAAAGGAGACATCAACAGACACAACCATCTTTCAAGTGATAGGATTAAAACAAACATACACCTTCTGAGTGCGTGAATACCCAACAAAGATAGCTTTGGTAGCACGAGGGGTAAACTTGTCAGTGGAAGGACCAAGATGGTGGACATAACAGGTACACCCAAATACACGAGGTGTGAGAGAGAGGGAGTAGGAGGCAGATGAGCTGGGCCAGAAACCAGGATCCTGTCACCATTGGACACGGTGATGCGCTTAGGGTAAGCAGTATCTAAGTATTTGGGCGGCTGGTGCGGAGAGAGATGATGTGTAGCACCCGAGTCCACAATCCAGAGAGAGCTGTGTGAGAAGCATGATATACCATCCTTGAAGATCGAGGCCACTGAGCCAGATGAGCGACTAACCACCTATTGAAGCTGATGGAGTTGAGCACGCAATGCAGCAATATCATCAGTAGTGGTGGAACCAGATGCCATAATCCCGAGCTGCGAATAGGCACAAAAGTCGGGTGGCAAGTAGGCAGGCGGCTTGCCGGACAGAACTAGCGGCTACTACGGAAGAACGATGAGGGAAGCGAGAAATGAAGTCGCGCGGGCACCAACGGTAAGACGAGGTCGCACGTGACTAGAGGAGATCACGTGAGAGGTATCGAGTAGAAGGGAGCTCGTAGCGAAAAGAAACAGGCCGCGGCGGGTAGAACCGTGAGCGGAAGCGGGTAGAAAGAATAGAGGCCAGCGAACAGGTACAAGACCGGGCGGGAGAGACAGACCGCACCAAGATCCGGAGCGGTAAGAGAGGAGAAGCCGCCAAGATTAGAGAGCAAGAGAAGCCGCACGGTCCCGATGTCAGCACACCAGCGGCGAGAGGCCGCGACCAAGATGCGGAGCGGTTAGCTGGAAGAAGCTGCCACGCCGAGACACGAGAAGAAGCCGCACAGTCACAGTGATAACACACCAACGACAAGGAGGATGCCGCGACCAATAAGCGGTGCCCGCAGCAGAGAGGAGAGGCCGCTACCGGCAAGACAAGTCACATCGACTAAGCAGAGAGGAGAGGCCGCACGGTCACAGTGAGCACACCGGCGGCAAGGAAAGATGCCGCGATCAAGAGAGGAGCTCGCAGCGGGAGAGAAGCCGCAGCGGCTAAGAGAGCGCCAAGCGGGACGCCCATAGAGATTGAAGAAGGGAGACCGCAGCGGGTAGGAGAGCAGCAACGGTAAGGAAAACTGCGCGGTCTAGGTGATAACACCAGCGACACAAAACGGTGCCGCGACTAGACACGGTGCTCGCAACGGTTCGAAAGAACCCGTAGCGAGAAAAGAAGTCGCAGCGACAAGGAACGAAGTCGCACGATAAGATCAGAGAAGGAGAGATTGCGGGTAGAGGAAGAAACTGCGGCGAGATGGAGAGAAGACAGACGAAAAGAAAGAAGAAACCGGTCGGTTAGGGGGAAGGGCCCACCAGACCGAGAGGTTTATAAAAAAAGGGGGGGGGGGGTAAGACGAGGTGGAGGCCACGAGAGAGAGGAAGAGGAGCGGTCAGAAAAACAATAGACCGCGCGGAAAGCCGCAGTTAGAAGCAGGAAAGGCCGCAAGAACAAACCGTCCGGTTAAAAAAAGAGAGCCAGGCGGAAGACCAAGCCGCCCGGTCAAGAAGAGAAACCGAGCGGATGGGGAAGCCGAGCGGTTAGAAAACAGGCCGGACCGGTTTGCTCTGATACCATGTAGAAAACAAAGGGCGAACCTTGTATATACTTCTTTCATATATCAAATACAAGAGAGGATACAAATATATAGGAGAAGAGAGGATGGAAGAATCCTATACAATAGATGTGGGACTAAAGGAGAAGGAAGAAAGGAGCCTATAAATGGGCCTTTACCTCATTTATCCTTAAGTCTTCTAACAATGTTGAATGCATGAATGAAGAAAATTAATGTGATTTCTTTCACCCAACTTCTATCTATTTTGATATTTCATCTGACCCTTTTTATTTAAATATTTTCAAATTAGTTTTGTTATCTGACCTTATTGAGATATCTTCATTTCTTTTTATTACACATGGACATGCCATCAAAGTAGATATTCCACTATCTTATCTTTAATAGGTGCTACCACATTCTTTGGCTAATATATTCATAAAACAATCTTCAGTCATTGTTTTGTCCCAGAGTTCTTGATGTTTTTCTTTTTTGCAACATAAAGATTTGATGACTTTTGTTTATTATTGAGCATTCAATTCTAAGGCCGTGCATGAATTGGTCAAGGGGATAGGTCCGTGGCAGTAGGTTATATTTGGGTGGTAACGAGGCTCTCTTTCTCACCGGTGGGGAAGGGAGGTGCCGCGAACTGTTCTAAGAGGGGCGGCATTCGCCTTTGGTGGGAAATGCCAAAAACAATGGTAGGGTTCCATCTCTCACCACAAGGAATCCCCTCCCTTTCCCACCGCCCCTCCTTTCCTACGCCAACAACGGTAGGCCGCCAACCCAAACAGAGCCTTGATCTCAGGCTCCTTATTTTCTTTTTGAAGACTTAGTTTGCTTATTTTAGTTGTCCTCTGTTATGGGCTGCTCTTAGATTAAGCAATCTACCATACAAATTATAAATATGTAGTCTGCCTTTGCTCACTACCATGTTTAAATACTAATAGGTTCGTTCTAATTAGTATTGCATGCTTTAATAGTCAATGCAATGGAACTTTTTTATGTTACAAGGAAACTTCTAATTTGTAACTCTTTTAAAGTATTTTTGCTTTCATAATCCATTGTATCTCTCTACGCCACCACAAAGTCTCCTTATGTCAGATAAATTGTAGATTTTTCTAAAATTATTACATCATCATCATCTGATAGCACGAATTATTGAATCGGAATTCCTTTGAATTTTAAGAGCAGGGACCACTTCGCAAGGAATGCTCATGTATAACTTCCGAGAGCTGATTCCCTTTTGAATCCCATCTCAAAATGATTGTTCAAACCTAGAAGATCAAAATACAATCCTAAGCCTCTCTTCCACTCTCGTATATGAGAGTGTGCATACATCATTATTACCAGCATGCCACTAGAGCTACATAAGTAAATAGAGAAGCACATATGATATTAATTATGACGATGTTTGGGAAGACGACGGATGGTTCGGAGTCATGATGATATTAATACTCCATCTCTAAATTCGACCTTGTGCTCAAGGCATAGGCCTGAAGGGGTCATCAACAAGCATATGTGGATCTAATTCAACGAAGATGGGGTCATCATCTTCAACACCGATCAGCAAGCCCAACTCCTTAAGTGCACATTTGTGTGTTGGAACTTAGGATTCCTTGTAGTGAAAACAAATGCCATTTCGTCGGAGCTCCAGGTACTCCTAGCGAGATAAGCATTGTGGCGGTGGATGTACTGCTGTTGGAGGGACTGATTGGGGTGGTGGTGGGCCGATCAACGAAGGTCCAGTCAGAAGTCCGAGATCTATTTGGCGGATTGCTAGATACGGTTTGGAAGGTGGCAACACAGGGGACATGTCCATAGGTAGGCAGTGAGGCTGCATGGAATTCCTTGTCAATGCAACGATCTTCTTTCATAGATCAGGAGAGTTTGGATGTAGAGCTACAAATAAGTGAGGAAATACCCTAGGTAATTAACTAGGGAGTGATATGTTATGTACACTGTGACCTCTATGGACTTAATGATGTAGTCTGTGATTATGTCACACTGACTAACGAGGCTAATGTGCTCGTACTCATTACCTGCCTGACTCGTGTCGTAGTGGCAAGGAAATTTCTCCTTAAGTGTGGGTTAGGTGAGATCAAAAATATTTTGGCGTGTCCAATACACTTAGTGGAGCACATTGCCTTCAATGTAGATTGTCGTCACCGTGACCTTCTAATTGACGATGGTGGATTGGAGATTGAAGAACCATTCAACGCAGACAATCTAGGTGAGGGGGTCAATGTCGTCAAATGCATGGATCACAATACAAAAAAGGTAGGCTGAAATGTTCTTGATGGGGTGCAATAACCCTATGCAGTCAACAATGGGCCCGTTGGATGGTTGCGGTGAGAAGAGGCCTTGAAAGCCAATGGACATTGAACAACGGTATTGCGCACTCACGGAAGAGGAGCATAAGGTTTTCTAGTCGAGCTTCCAACTGATTCAAGGGGGTTGCATCGTTGAGGCTGAAGCAGATGCGTCTTCATCGACAGAGATGAGCGTAAGAGTGGTCATGGGCATGAGGCTGTAACATCCCAAAAATCTTAAGCACCTTTATAATTTAATTGCAAGCTTTGATCGTGTTTTATTTTGATCCGCGTCAACGACCAAACGAGTAACCTACACCCTTACGATTAATTTTACTCGTAATCGTAAATTAAATAATGTCTTGTGGTGGGAAATTTTATGAGATTCCATTAGGCATGATTTTGGTGTTCGGGAGAGCATATTTTATCAAAATATTAAGGTTTTAATGTGGACAACATATTTGTAATTATATGGAATTTTGTTTTTAATGTGGGATGGAATCCACAATAGACGCACGATCAAGCGTGCACGTGAGAGCTAAATAAGAAATCATCAGCCCCCCCTACAATCACATGTTAGGGTAGAAACTGTCATCTTATTCCTTCCTGCCGTCCACAATGAAGAAAACACCACTCGACGTTGGAGGAGGAGAAACCAGTTAGGGATCTCTAATTCTTGCCATCGTCGTCTGGAGCGCGCGCATGAGCCGAACGATTCGCCTGAATCGCAACCGACAACATCTTCGGCTCAATGAGTTCCTTTCCCTCTTCAGAGAAAACAAGTGGTGCGGCAAGCTCAAGCGAACAACAACCCCAACGAGCTCAAGAATGACATGCTGAGAGTGCTGTGGAGAGATCTTGGAGTGAACGCGATCTCACAATGGAGCAGCGAGTCAGTAGGGTGCAAAGGGAAGTCGTCGTACGGGAGCTGTGGGAACACTCTCAATCTCACTTTTGGGATCTATTAAGGACATAGTTGCGAGAACACTCCATTTCTCAAGCAGAGGAGCGAAAAGAGCTTTACCACTTCGAGCGGAGAGACCGAAGGGAGAGATGCGATACCACGTGTGGCGAGATCGAAGGCAGAGAACGCGACCAGATTTTTCGGCGAGATCGTGCGGCGAGCTCGTAGGCAAAGAGTGCTAGTGACATAATTGTTCTCAAGCAGATGTCCTGCGAAAGCACCCCAGTTCGTGAGATCACTTTAGGTCTCAAGAATAGGAGCTGCGAAATCAATCCAGTTTGCAAGCAGAGGACGACAAAAAACAGGAGTTCAGGGCGCCTATAAAAACGGCTGTCGACACTCGACAAGCTTAAATCAAGGGGCAAGGAGCAGTAGAGAATGCTTGAGTACTCGTGATACAGGGGCGAACACCCAATTGGTGTCGGGAGAATTCAATCGTCGAGAGTCCTCTGACTGAAATCACCTGACTCTGATACCATGTAGAAATTCAGAATAAAAGGAAAAAGGAATTTAGTTCTCTTTTAACTTAAGCAATCAACACAAGGGTTTATACATACATATATAGGAAAGAGGAGCGAAACCTCAACTCCAAACCACCGTGTAGGACTAAACTAAACATGCCTACAACGAGCCTTTACATGGGCTTTGTACATGGGCTATGACAATATTTCTACAAACCATAATAAACTTTTCCTTAGCATAAAATATTACATTAAAACATATGTTTGTATCCTAGACAAGTACATGGACGAGTTCGTCGCCTTGGTCACATATGTTCCCGGCCTTTCGCCTGATCAATATCTTAGGTTCTTTATGCAGGGCCTTCTCGCACACATCCGATCGCATCTACGCACGCACCATCTGCGAACGGTTTCTAATTCCCTCGACAGGGCCCTCCTGGTGGAGGCCGACCTATCGGCTCGCCCCCACCCCCACATCCTCCACCTGTCGCTGACCATCCTATTCCGCTCCCACCCTAGCTGCCGTCTGCAGCAGCTTTTCCTCGGATATACAGAGGGGACCTCGACTGGGCCGCACCCCGGCCCATCAGCGCCTTTTGAACAATGATTACAATGAGCTCCGCAGCAGAGGGGTGTGTTTCAGATGTCGCCAACCCTACTCTCCGAACCACGAATGTTCGGTGAAGGAGTTCCACTCCATCTTTGGCGACTTCAACCACGAGATTACTTTGGCCGACTTTGAGGCACTCGAGCTCTCCAAGGAGGGCATCTCCTTGGACCTCTCCACGGCTACGTTCCACCGCTTGGAGTTGCTCTATTTTTCTGTGGGGGAATTCTCCGGCCCTCAGATGTTGAAGCTCTCCGACACGCTTTTTGATCAATCGATTATTGTCATGGTCGACAGCGGTGCGAGCCATAACTTCATATTGGAGAAATTGGTGATGCAACTCCAATTACCCTTTGTACCTTCCCCGGACTTTATGGTCTGCCTTGGCATTGGGCGACTTCGACCGACCAAGGAACATTTGTAACGACCCGGCCCTTTAGACCAAGCGTCGCCGGCCTACCAGCAGCCTCGAGTTTATAGCTCAGAGGCCCACCGCACCCATCATGGGTCGGTGGCTTGTCTCGCCCCACGACACCACTGGTAGTAAGCCTAAACATCAAGGCCTGCAGGCCCATTGCACCCCAACCAAATCTCCGTGCCTGTTTATCAGCAACGGTAGGTTGTTTCCACGGGGTCTCGAACCCGCAACCTTCATAGCTCAGTTGGTGATGAGGAGTGATAATAAGACTCTCTTATCAAGGTTGCGGGTTCAAGACCCCGTGGCAACAACCTACCGTTGCTGATAAACAGACACGGAGATTTGGTTGGGGTGCAATGGGCCTGCAGGCCTTGATGTTTAGGCTTACTACCAGTGGTGCCGTGGGGCGAGACAAGCCACCGGCCCATGATGGGTGCGGTGGGCCTCTGAGCTCTAAACCCGGGCTGCTGGTAGGCCGGCGACGCTTGGTCTAAAGGGCCGGGTCATTACAAAAAAGTGCACTTTTTATGTAACGGCCCGGCCTAGAGCTCAGAGGCTACCGCACCCCACTATGGGCCGAATAGCTTGTCTCACCCATAAGCCCGCTACAGGGCTACAGCCCAATACACCCCAACGCCTCTCCCGCCTGTTTCTCAGCAATGCGCGTTGTTGGCGCTAGGTATCGAACCCGCAACCCTTGATAACACTCTCTTCCACCAGAGCTCATCACCAACTGAGCTGCAGCTCAGTTGGTGATGAGGGCTGTTGAAGGTACCTTGTTAAGGAGGTGCTGGGTTCGAAACCTGGCATGCTCAAAAACCTACCGTGCTGAGAAACAGGCCGGGGAGGGGTTTGAGTGCCTGGGCTGCAGCCCTGTAGCGGGCCTACGGGTGAGACAAGCTATTCGGCCCATAGTGGGGTATGATAGCCTCTGAGCTCTAGGCCGGGCCGTTATATAAAAAAGTGCACTTTTTTGTAACGACCCGGCCCTTTAGACCAAGGCCGCCCGGCCCACCAGTAGCCCATGGACCTTTAGACCACGGACCACGGTGGTACAGCCGGAATATACCAAGGCCTGCAGACCGTACACCCCAACGCCTCTCCGGCCTGTTTCTCAGCAAACAGCGCGTTGTTGGCGCTAGGTTTCGAACCCGCAACCCTTGATAAGAAACCTTCAACAGTTCGAAAACTTCACCTTTGTTAGCAGCTATATATATATTTTTTCTTAAATTATATGTTAATTTTTACTATAATTTAATCCAAAATCAAAGGGTTAATTTAGTTTTTTTGTTATTTTTCTATGAAATGGTGATATAGTTCTTTAGTAAGGTAAGTCATCCTTATTTTTATAAATCATGCCATAAACCTTGTTGATGTACAAATACCTTTTAATATCTGGTGATCTTAGAATTAAGGCGCTTTTTTATTCAATTTTATTTAGACGGTAATCTTGGTGGTTAATTTTTGCAAATTTGGTTAGAATGATTGTACTTAAAGTTGTTGGTATCATAAAATTGTAACTTTTCTTAAGATGCCATTGCATTTAATGACGGGCAATTTAGACAATATTACGATATCTAAGAGCAACTCAAATATGGCATCTGTGCTATTTATCAATTTTATTTAAGATTCCCACAAATCAATTTTCTGACTTCTTTAAGTAACAATACTTAATATTACCTTTATTTCTAAGAACTTGCACAAATAATTTTGCCTTTCTCTTAGGCATGGGAACTTCAAACTCTAAGATTGAAGACGACAAGGCACTAATACTATGCCGTGAACGCAAACGTTTTGTCAAACAAGCGCTTGCTGGACGATGCCTTCTAGCAGCTGCACATGTTTCTTATGTTCAGTCCCTTAGAAATACTGGGACTGCACTCAGAAAATTTGTTGAACCTGAAGTTCTTGATGAGACTTCCATGCATGCTTCAACTTCTATGGCTCCCGAACCAGTAAAATCTAACCCAAGATCCGCATCTCCCATGCAAAATGAAGGTAGTGAACTTTCTCCAACCCCTTCTTCCCTCTCAGGAAGATTTCATGTGAATCATATGACAACTGCTACGATTCGTTCAATGAAAATTGAGGAGAGGCAGCCTGTTGTACTGACAGCAACCACACATACTTTATCGCCTTCAGAATCACATGCTTTTCATTTGAATCATATGAAAAATGCTAAGGTTCCTTCAATGACATTTGTGGAGAGGCCTCCTGATCCTGTGAGAGCAACAGTACAAGCATCTTCTCCATTGAAAAGTTCACAACCACATTCAGAAGAGAATCTTGCATCTGAGACTCCACCTCCAGGTACTCCACCATGGGATTATTTTGGCCTCTTCCATCCACTAGACAATCAGTTTTCAGTTGAAGAAGGGAATATGCGTGGTCACAGTTTTAATAATGCGGATACATTCCAGCGTTTCAGGGAGGAGGAAGGCATTCCTGAACTGGAAGATGGAGGCGACCAGACGTCATCACATGATAAAAATGATGATTTGCTGGATTCAGGAGATGATTTCGACGAAAGATCTGATGAACCCCTGGTTCAAATTTATAGAAACCGCAATGATGAATCAGGTGATCCTTCAAGTGATCCTTCTCTTGCTTTCCCTCTCACAGAGATTATTGTTTCTGAAAAAGATCAGGAAAATGGGGAGAATACTCAGACAAATACTGGCTCACATCATATTCAAGAAACTTCTATGGTTAAATTATTCAAAACCTCTTCGACCACAGTTGCAGTTCCCATGAATGGAAAGGAGGAACATGTATTTGAAAGTGAATCCAGTGAGAACGACTTCTTATTATGTATTAAGGAGATTGAAATTCTATTTTTGAAGGCATCTGACTCTGGAGGAGAAGTTCCAAGGATGCTGGAGGCAAACACATTGCAGATTCGGCCACTATTTACAGAAGAAGCAGGTCAGATTAGCATTCACACATTACCTAAGATGTTTATGCGTGGTGTTGAGCATTTTATGTAAAATTATGAAATACTTCATTGTAGTTGAATAGAGCATCCAGTTATGTTACCTTGAAGCCAGCATATTGGCAACTGTTAGATAATGTAGAAGAAAATAATGTAAAGGCCCATTTATAGGCCCATTTCTCCTTTCTCTTTTAGTCCCACATCTCCTATATGGGATTCTTTCTCCCTCTCTTCTCCTATATATTTGTATTCTTTCTTGTATTTCAGACACGAAGGAGTATATACAAGGTTGACCCTTTGTTTTCTACATGGTATCAGAGCAACCCGGTCCGGCCTGACCGCCCGGCTTCTCTGTCCTCACTTTCTTACCGCGGCGGCTTGGCCATCCTCCTTACTGCTCGGTTTCCTTTCTTACCGCAACGGCTTGGTTTTCCTTTCTTACTGCTTGTTGTTGCGGCTTCTCTCTACTCTACCCGCTTCCTTCTCATCTCCTGTGGATCCACCACTCTTCCCTCTTTATATAGCCTTCCTCTCTCTGGCTCGTGGACCCCACCTCAGTTCAGTTCGTTTTCCTATCCGCCGCGGTGTCTCCCTTCTCCTTACCGCTGCGGTCTGCTCCTAACCGCTCGGCCTTGGCTTGGGTGCAGCTTTTTCTAAAACCGCACTGTCCGCTACCTCTTTCCCGCGACGTCTGTCTTTACCCGTGGCGGCCTTCTCTTCTCGTCGCGGATTTCTCTACCCGCAACAACTGCTTCTTCTCGTGGCGACCTCTTTTACCCGCAACGACCTCATTTACCCGCAGCGACTTCTCTCTACCCGCAGCGACTTATCCTTTCTCGCGACATCTTATTCAGCTCGCTGCGGCCTATCCTTCCTTGTGATCTCTCCTTACTCGCGTCGACTTAACCTACTCGCGACGACCTAGCAGCCCCACTTCTGCTCGCTGCGGCTTCGCCTCTCCTGCGACGTCTCCTAGCTGTGGCCTCGTCTCTAGCTGCTGGTGTTAACCGGCTGACCGTGAGCTTCTAACCGCCTGGTTAGTGTGCCTAGCCGCCCAGGGACATGGATTCCGATTCCACCACTGCTGCGGATTCAACTCCTCCCTCTGACTATCCTCGTACTGCTCCTTCTGAGTTTCGGGATGAGCTGCGCATTACCACTATTTCTCTTCGTGGAAAACAAAACTTTGTGCAATGGGTACACTCCGTACGACGTGTACTTCATACTAAAGGTCTCCTTCATCATCTTACCAAGACATCACCCACTACACCTACTGATGAGTGGATCCGTGATGACAGACGCGTTCAATCTTGGCTCCTCAACTCTCTGGACACCGAGCCCTATCGTATGACTATGTACCATGAGACCACTCATGCTATGTGGACTGATCTTCATTCCCTCTATTCTGGAAAGGACAGTTTACAACACTTGTTTGACATTTTCACTGATCTTCAGTCCCTTGACGCTGGAGTTACCGAAGATATTACCTTCTTTGTTGTGCGGGCTAAAACTCTTGTTGAGGCTTGGATTCAGCATCAGCCTCCCACTACGGACTTGGTGACTCAACCACAGCAGAAGGAGACAGTGGGGATTGCTATGATGATGACGCGTGTCCCCCCACATCTTCATAATATCAGCGCTCATGTTTTATCTTCCGCTGTTACTCTATCCCTCTCGGATGTGTGCTCAATGCTCCTCAAGGTTACTCTACCTCCGGATGTCCAGACCTCGTCTCCCGCTCTTCTTCAGCAACCCGTGGCCACTCTCGCTCCATCTACTCGTGGTCCACCGGCTCGTGGTGGCCGAACCCTCTTTAAGTGCTCTTACTGCGGCGGGGATGGCCATCTGGAGGCCACCTGTTACCACAAACATGGTCTGCCTCCTCATCTTACTGCTACAGTAGCTCCCTCACCTCCCTCCACAACTAGTGATGATATTGCTGCGTTACGGGCTCAACTACAACATCTTCAAGGCGCGGTCAGTCGCTCCTCTGGTTCCGTCGCCTCGATCTCCAATGAAGGTATATCTTGTCTCTCTCACAGCCCTCACTGGATTGTGGCCTCGGGTGCTACACATCATCTCTCTCCACAACGTCCGCCTCAATATTTAGATACTCCTTACCCCAAGAACATCATTGTGGCTAATGGTGACACGATCCCGGTTTCTGGCACTGTCAATCTCCCTCTTACTCCTTCCCTCTCCTTATCCTCGGTTTTTCATGTTCCGGACTCTCCGTTTAATCTCCTTTCTGTTAGTCGTTTTACACAAGATATTGATTGTTGTGTTACTTTCTCACGCTCTTCATTTGTTGTGCAAGATCGACAAACGCAGACTATACTTGGTAGAGGGAGGCTGTCCAACAGGCTCTATCTCCTCGGCGTTTCTCCCACTGCTCTCACCACCGTCTTCACCACCGATTTGTATCGTCGTCTGGGCCACGCCCCCTTCCGATTCTAAAGAAAGCTCTTCCTACTGTTTCTCTTCAAGATTTTTTTTTGCGAATCTTGTATTTTCGGCAAGCAACACCGTATATCTTTCCCTTCCTCATGTACTCAGAGCGATGCTCCTTTATCGTTAATACATTCTGATATCTGGGGACCCTATAAGGTCCCTTGTGTTTTTGGTTACAGATATTTTGTTACATTTATCGATGATTACTCGCGAGGTCTTCTATGCCAAAGATCTAACTCCTCATTCTTGGTAACTAAGCATTTCAAATCAGAAGCAGATATATCCTGAAAGTTAACAGTATAAACATTATGGGTTCTATGGGCGACAAGTAAAACACTAGAGACCCTATAAAGTCCATAGTGTTTTTGGTTATATGTACTTCGTGATCGAACCAAACTCACAGCTAAGTTCCGTACGTTTCTTACCGAAACGCGCACTCAATTTTCTACTTGTGTCAAAACAATTCGTACAGACAATACTCGCGAGTACACCGGTCGCACCTTCTCCAATCTATGCGCAGAGTTCAGTATTCTCCATCAGATTTCATGTGTCTATACCCTCCAACAGAATGATATAGCGGAACGGAAGAATTGTCACCTCCTTGATGTAGCTCGATCCCTTATGATCCAAATGCAGGTTCCTCCCGTTTATTGGAACTTTTCCGTTTCTACAGCCTGTCACCTCATTAATCGCATGTCATCCTCCGTCCTCAACTTTGTCACACCCATCACTCTCCTTTATCCATCCACGATTCTCTTCTCTTTCACACCTCGTGTGTTTGGTTGTACCTGTTATGTCCATCACCTCGATCCCTCCACTGACAAGCTCTCCCCTAGGGCTACCGAGGTGATGTTTGTTGGCTACTCCCGCACTCAGAAGGGGTATGTCTGCTTTGATCCTACAACTGGTAAGATGGTTGTATCTGCTGATGTCTCCTTCCATGAAGACCAACCATATCACACAAGTCCTTCTGATCCCCTTCTTCCTCCTCTACCTCGGCCCTCCGTACCCGTCACATCTCCATTACCACCACTTCTACCTACCCCCCCACCCCATCAGTCCAAATCTCCTATCACTCCGAGCATCCCACCACCAACAGTCCCCTCCAAACCCCCTGTTATTCAGGTGTACACTCGTCGTCCTCCACGTTCAGATGCCCTGCAGCAGCTTCCCTCTCCCGGTGTGCTCTCGCAGCCTGTTGATCCAACATTCTCTTCGACGGCACAGCCCATGGCCAATCACGTCTCTCTACATCGGCTCTCTCCGCCCCTTTGTGTCTTTGCTCTCCCTCTCTCCTCTATTTCTATACCTAACTCTGTGCAGGAAGCTCTCCATCATCCGCGGTGGCGCGCCGCCATGGATGACGAGATGACGGCTCTGTGGGGTTATCACACTTGGGATCTTGTGACCCTTCCTCTAGGTCACAGTTGTGTTGACTGCAAGTGGATCTTCACTATCAAACATGCCGCGGATGGGACAATTGATCGCTTAAAGACTCGGCTTGTGGCCCGGGGCTTTACCCAACAGTACGACCTTGATATGCAGAAACTTTCTCCCCGGTCGCAAAATTGAATTCGGTTCGGGTTCTCCTCTCCTTAGCTGTTCATCGCCAGTGGCCCCTTCATTAGCTAGATGTCAAGAATGCGTTCTTGAATGACGATCTTCTTGAGACAGTGTACATGCATCAACCGCCCGAGTTTGAGACCACGGGGGAGTCTCGGGTCTGTCTACTTCGCAAGTCTATTTATGGTCTCAAACAATCTCCACGGGCGTGGTTTGAGAAGTTCAGCAAGGTCGTTCGTGAGGTTGGGTTCAAACAAAGCTCGGCAGATTCCTCTCTCTTTACTCGTCACCAATCAACTGGGACAGTCATACTTCTGGTGTATGTGGACGATATTCTTATCACTGGTGATGACTCAGCTGTGATACACCATGTGAAACAACATTTGAACTCTACCTTTCAAATCAAAGATTTGGGCAATCTTCGCTATTTTCTTGGACTAGAAGTAGCACGATGACTGGATGACCTTGTCTTATCCCAACGTAAGTACTGTATTGACCTTCTGCAAGATGCTGACCTCTCGGGTTGTAAACCTGCGGAAACTCCGATGGAAGTCAACCACATGTTGTGTGCTCAGGGATCTGAGAATGATTCCCTTCTTCCGAACCCGGAATACTATCGTCGTCTTGTGGGAAAAACTGATATATCTAACAGTTACAAGACCTGACATATCATTTGCGGTTGGTGTGGTCAGCCGGTTTATGCATACCCCACGGGTCTCTCACCTACAGGCAGTGGAACACATCCTTAGGTATCTGAAGACTTCCCATGGGCAAGGACTTGTGTAGAAGCCGTCTTCCTCCCTTTATCTTATTGCATACTCGGATGCGGATTATGCGGGCTCATTGGATGATAGACATTCAACTACTGAGTTCTGTATATACTTTGGAGGAAATCTTATCACATGGCGGAGTAAGAAGCAGACGGTGATCGCCCGCTTGTCTGCTAAGGCCGAGTACCGTGCGATGGCGGCTGTTACATCTGAAATAACCTGGCTTGAAAGTCTTTTAATGGACTTGGGGTTAAATTGTCCTCACCTTCAACTCTATTCTGTGACAGTCAAGCTGTGATACACATTGCAAAGAATCCTGTGTTCCATGAGAGGACTAAACATATTGAGGTGTATTGTCACTTTGTTCGAGAAAAGGTTCAAGCAAAGGAGCTAAAGCTTGAACATGTCCCTGCCTCTGGGCAAGTTGCTGATATCTTTACCAAGGCGCTGCCTCGCAAGTTGTACTACCAGTTCTTGTCCAAGCTTGGCGCATATGACTTATATGCTCTAGCTTGCGGGGGAATGTTAGATAATGTAGAAGAAAATAATGTAAAGGCCCATTTATAGGCCCATTTCTCCTTTCTCTTTTAGTCCCACATCTCCTGTATAGGATTCTTTCTCCCTCTCTTCTCCTATATATTTGTATTCTTTCTTGTATTTCAGACACAAAGAAGTATATACAAGGTTGACCCTTTGTTTTTTACAGCTACAATTACACCTTATTGCAGTTACTGTGTTTGGGACATTTTTTGTAGAATAACGATAATCTGGATCGATATAGTTTGTTGATGTTCATAACGATAAAATGTAAACACATCTTTCTCTCAAAAAATTATGATATTTATTAGCCTGTTTGTCTTTTATTTTTGCAGGTCACAAGTGGAAAACATCTACGTTTCTCTCATCTTGGTTTTCTTGTTGTAAGGAAGAAGTAAACCTTTCACATGGTACTCCACTTTCCACATAGTTAAAGTTGCTATATTTATCTCACCTGAACACATAATTTTGATGCCGAAGCTTTTATTTCTTATAAAGTTTCTTTTATGCCAAGATATTATATATCTTGCAATCATATTACAGTTCATTAATTGAGCTTATTCACCCTATTCAAGCTTCTATTGTATACCACATGAGTGAACTCGAGCCAATTATCAAAACCTGAGCTGTTCATGAATGTTGATTCATGTTTACAACCCTAGGCTCCATTTGAGAGGGTGGTACCGGTGGATCCAATGGAAAATGGAACTCCGTTGAGAAATAGGGCTTCCATAATTTGGCGGGAAATTAAGCTCAAAATGGAGTTTTTGGCATTTCCCACCTCACCGGAGCTTCAAAATGACGGTTTACCAAGCACATCAATTTCTCTGATGTCATTTTTATGCCACGGAAATGGAATTAAAATGTCCAACAAATAGGACCCTAGTTTCGTGCTAAAACTTGTTATCTCCCAGAATTTGTCTTGTAAGTACTAATTTGTAACTTCATTTATTAATATATTCAGTTCAGATGAAACACTTGCGATTGTTGTGTGAAAATTTTATCTCATTCATTAAATTCCGTATTCTACATCACTTGAAGCTCAAGCCCCTGCAACAAATGATATTAAATACTTAACATGGCATGGATCTATGTCGTCGAGGTCCTCTTCAACAAGAATTCCTTTTGGTGCATCATCGAAAGATGAGGCTGAGGATTTGAGCAATATTCTCTTTGGTAGCACATGCATGAATTCAGGCAGTCATGCCTCCACACTGGATAGGTTGTATGCCTGGGAAAGAAAACTTTATGATGAAGTTAAGGTAATGTTTCCATGCCTGTAAACTTCTGTCATGACATGCATTTCTTCATTGGGCAGCATTCTTGCATATCATTTTCTTTCATTTTGTATAATCATTTCCCTATTGCTTTGTTATATTTATAATTGTGTCAACCACTAGGATAGTTTGAGAGATTATGTTAGTCGATTATTCGTGATCTCTCTATCCCATAAATAGATTTGTTAGATCAATTGCTAATCCATGTGTAATGTTTGTCATATTCCCCGTGTTTGTCTCTTTGCTTTAGTTGCTCCTCATCTCTCTGCGTTTGACAACTCTCCTCTACAACTTCTATGATTTTGTCCACTTAGACGATTGTTACGTGCTTTTTTTGGTGGAGGTGGAGATGCGGGGGACTTTAGGGATACATGGGAACCGAGCTCACCCAAAGTGGGGTGAAGGAGAAGAAGAGAGGAGAGTCTTGCTAAACCCTAGCACTAGAAGGAGGAGGGAGAGAAGGAACTAGGGAGGAAGTGACTTGAACATTTATTAATTTTTCCATACCTTCATTCATGACCTCAAATGGTCTATAAATAACATAACACGATGGCACTAACTGATAATTAAATATGTGCACTAACTGATAATTGATAACTTGTCATGTGGGACTACAACATGTCATCCGTCCTTTAAATCTAGCTTGCTCTCAAGCTTGGACGAGACTCGAACGGTTTGATCATCTGGCTCCTTAATTTCCCGCCATAACAACTCATTGTAGCGCGTTGCTATAACGAATGCTGCATCGAGCGCCCAACCTTTCACAAATGTTATGAATGATTATGTTGTCAGAGGGACGTAGATTGCATGGTAATGTGATCGAAAAAGATACCGCAATATCATCATTAGGTGATTGAAGTAGTGGCATGATCCTTTGTATGAGGTTGGCAGAGAAGGGATGTTGTGGGGCTCGATGGAGATGAAGCTCTGACTGTCTAGAGGAGGGGTAACTGAGAGTGTTGGATGGAGGAATATCATATGGGTTGACAACGAAATTGATTGTTGCGGCATAATCGTTGGGCTCGGTGGTGAAGGTGCTTGATGTGTGAACTGCGGAGGGGGTGGGGGACAACCTGTTACGACCTCGGTTGGCGACAAGAACTGTGGAGGGGCTGGAGTGTCTTCGTTCTCTGGTTGGATCGGCGGCTGCTCTAGTGTGGTCAAGTCTCCGCATTGTCCAAACATTGGTAGTCTATCAATGTTGGTGGTAAGTCGTGAATGTGCAACTTGTTGGTACACCGACATCTCTAATAACTTCAGTAGCATTGAACGAAGGAGATTTTACTCATCAAAGTTCATTTTCATGTTGAATGAATATAATAATCACCAATTAATCAATATCTTAATCCAATAATGAATTAATCAATTAATTAATAATTTGTTGAATAAAATATGTACAAAGGCCTCTAGCAAGGCCCAGATTGGGCTCATTACCTCATTAAGATTTAGTCTCATATCTTAGAATGAGATTTTTGCTCCTTCTATATAAATGCACAAATACTTGTATGTATGAATTTATAAGAAAATATAATAAAAAAATTATTGCCTTTATGATGCAGGACAGGCATCAACACCTTCCTGCCACCCCGGCGCCAGGAGTTGGCACCTGCCTAGGGGTCCCACCGGGAGTCCACCCGATAGGCTTTATCAGGCCCGCGGGCCGTACACCCCAACCCATTTCGGCCCCACAACAGAGCCGATAGGTTGTTGAGGCCAGGGCTCGATCCCCCGACCTCCTTGATAAAACATTCTCCTGCAAATGCTTATCACCAACTGAGCCGCGGATCAGTTGGTGATGAACATTCGCAGGAGAATGCTTTATCAAGGAGGTTGGGGGATCGAGCCCTGGCCTCAACAACCTATCGGCTCTGTTGTGGGGCCGGGGATGGGTTGGGGTGTACGGCCCGCGGACCTGATAAAGCCTATCGGGTGGACTCCCGGTGGGACCCCTGGGCAGGTGCTGAATCCTGGCGCCAGGGTGGCAGGCAGGTGCTGATGCCTGTCCTGCATCATAAAAGCGCGACTCAGTTGGTGATGAGCATTCGCAGAAGAATGCTTTATCAAAGAGGTCGGGGGATCGAGCCCTGGCCTCAACAACCTATCGGCTCTGTTGTGGGGCCGGGGATGGGTTGGGGTGTACGGCCCGCGGGCCTGATAAAGCTTATCGGGTGGACTCCCGGTGGGACCCCTGGACAGGTGCTGACTCCTGGCTCCAGGGTGGCAGGCAGGTGCTGATGCCTGTCCTGCATCACTTTATTTTCTTATTTCCTGTTTCTTACATGGTATCAGAGGAAAACGGATCCTGAAAAGGTTTTTTTGCTCTTCTCTCCTCTCTTTCTAACCGTGAACTCCCGATTTTTCGCCTATGTCATAGATTGCTTCCTCCTCTCATCCTTTTATATATTCTTCTTGCTGCCCAACTGGGCCCCGCACCTTCAAGGTCTTCTGCAGCTTCTTTTATCAAGCCACGTTGATCGCCAAGCTCCTGCTCGAAGTTCCTGCTTGTTGCAACTGGTCTCCTCTCCTTTGTTGTGTTTGATCGCAGTCCCTGATCTCCACTCATGCTAGCAGCATTGATTGATATTGCTCTTGTTCGCAGGTCTTGTCTGTCTGAGCTATCTTTCTGTTTGCTGCTTCGCCGGGTCCGTCAGACCGCAACATGGGTTTGTCTGTCTGCTGGACCGATCTCCTATTAGACTCTTGTGTGCTTGCCACGATCTCCTTCTTTGCAGCTTCTCGTGGCCTTTTGTCCTTCAGGCTACTCCCCCTATTTGTAGTTGCTCATAAGTCCTCCGGCCCGCGAAGTCTCCTGATCTCCAAGCTCTCAGCCTCTGATAGACGCTTGCATGTCGTCTCCTGGTCGCCTACACGTCGTATTCTTCGACCAGTGCTCCTAGCCGCACGTGCTCTTCTGTAAGTGCTCTTGCTCGCCGCTGTTGCTCACCCCAGACGAGCTTTACTTCTTGTCCACAACTCCTTTGCACTTGCCACTCTCCTCGCCAAACTCATGCGCTTGCCGCTCTCCTCGCCATGCTCCTTTGCTTGTCTTCAACTCTTCCTAGCCGCGCGTGTTATTCTGTCAGTGTTCCTAGCCACGCGTGTTCATATCCTCTGCGTACTCCATCCATGGATTTGACTGGTGCTCCATCTCTTCTTGCCCTTTCTGCAACTCCCCTTCCTAAAGTTCGTATTGAGCTTCAGATCACCACTATCTCTCTTAGTGGGATGAAGAGTGTGTGCACTCCGTTCAGCGTGTTCTTCTGATTAAAGGTCTCCTTCATTCTATAACCCCTAATTCGTCGAAATCAGAGATGCCTAAGAAGACGCATATTCGCAGACCTAGCCACAAGCAGAGGCGAGCTTGAAAAAACAGAGGAGGGCTTGGGCGAGCAGAGGCGGGCTTGGGCGAGTAGAGGCGGGCTTGGGAGAGTAGAGGCGGGCTTAGGCGAGCTTGGGCGAGCAGAGGCGAGCTTGGGCGAGCAGAGGCGAGCTTGGGCGAACAGAGGCGAGCTTAGGCAAGCAGAGGAGAGCTTGAGCGAGCAGAGATGAGCTTGGGCGAGCAAAGACGTGCAGAGGCGAGTACCTCGCGAGTATGAGCGAGTGGCCCATAATACGTGCCAGTAGAGGCTAGATACTCGCCAATCTCCCCTAGAATTTCTCTATAAATAGACCCCCAGGTGTACTAGAAATGGACTTTTGAAAGGGGCTGAGGTCCCCCCAAGCTGGATACTCGTCAAGTCCATGACTGCATAGTACCTCGCCCAGCTTTTGGTTACGGAGGGGAAGTTTCTCCCAAACTTTCGGGTATGTGGTAGGACCTCCCTGTGAAACCACCACTTTATTTTATATGTTAGGTAAGTGGTGTGGTGTGCCATTAGAGGTTGAAACCGGCTAAAAATCAAGTGAACCGGCACTTCCCGGTTTTTAGCATGCGTGGCGTGCGGGTATTAAGCGGCGCCCGATAGACTTAAAGCAAAGGAAAGCCGCGATCATTCCTATTCTTCTCTCCCAAACCCGCACACCCGCACAGGCGACGAAGGAGCCGGAAACCGCCGATCTTCACCGCGCTCTAATTCCTCCGTTTTTCGTGATTTTTCCTCCGATTGAAAGGTAATCACTTCCTCTCCACTCCTCTTGCTCCTTTTATGAAATTTTAACATCGATTATGAATGATAGAAACTTGAGATTTTAGGGTTTTTTTCGAAAAGTTTTGTTTATTTTCATTTCAAAGTTTCTGTAACGATTTTTATATCTAAATCCATAAAATTAGGGAAACCCTAGCAAATGTTAACTTGATTTTGATCATAGGGTTGAAAGAGATGAAACCCTAAGGGTCCGTAGCATAAATATTATGATGCCTTCCTCTAGAAAACATTAAAGACATTAAATATACAATGAATGAAACTAAAGTAAAGAAAGTAAAGAAAAGAAAAAGTAAAGAACAAAGAAATGAAATGGGCTAAGTTAGGGGTCAACCCAATAGTGGAGGTGGTGTGAATGTCCTCCCAATGATGATGAAATGAAAGGAACGTGTGAATATGAAAAGACACGTTAAAAATGTGTGCGAATATGAAAAGGCACGCAAGCGCGCTATATAAATGATACGAAAGGTTAATATTCTCTTAACACTGTCCAATAACAACATGAAAATGCTAAAAGAGACTAAGAAAGTCCAACCCATGAAACAATATATGTATGTAAATTGATATCTGATATATAAAGAAAAATGATGAGTAAAAAATAAACCAGAGAAGAAAAAAATTCATAATAAGAAAATGATGAAAACGATTAATGTAATATAACAAGAGAGAACGTAATCAATATAAAGTATGGAATCCATAAAATGCAAATAAGACATCATAATAAAAAAGGGAATAATGAGAATTCATTTAGTCTTTGACTAATAGAAAATGTAACTAAACAGGTAAAGGCGGAGGCTTCCCCTGCTAGCTCTAGCAGGCCCCGTACGCGCCGGGAAAAGATGTACAGGATCTGGGTGGATCTCATCACAGCCGTCTTCGAAGTCATGGATGCCCACAAGACGTCTTGTCGCGACCCCGACTGCCCCCACGACGAGTTTCAGTTTTATTTCAAATAGTTACTTATGGTTGTCACATGTTACAGTATACCTTTTGGTTCTGAGTTACATGTATAGTTTTGAGCTGATGTGATAGTATCTGTGTAGTTGTAGCTCGGATATTTTGGTGACTCCTTTTTGTTATATATATGTATCCAGTCACCTGTACTATACTGTATCAGATGTATGATAAATAAGATGAGATGTACTTTTCAGCACTTCTTTTACTCTGTCATGATACTTATTTATATATATAAGCAATGATGATTATATAACTGTCATACTCTGAATTGCCTAGTAAATATAGAAGATGAAAGGAAATTGCGACGGTAGCCTAGTAAGAGGGGCCGTTACAAATAAATGGTATCAGAGACAGGTTTTTGTTTGGATTCTTTAGGAGTAAAAGAAATTCAAGGAATGTAAGTAAAACAAACTGAAGTGTCTAATTTGACGTCTTCCTATTTCAGGAACCCTTTCGCACCTATTTGAGTAGACGACAAAGAAAAGAACTCGAAGGAGAAACTAGTCGCATGGCTGAAGACAAAATTAGGGAAAGATCAAATCCCCCTCTATCCGAAGTCATGCAAGCATTAGCTGAGGCTATTCGAATGGGCCATAGTGCTGTTGCAGTATCGCAACCGTCAATGTCAAGTGAATCTTACGTGAAGCAATTTCTGGAAATGAGACCGCCCTTATTTCGAGGAGGTTTGACCCCAATGGAAACTGAAGGCTGGATCAAGAGGATTGAATTAATTTTCAATGCTATGAAATGCCCCGATGATCAAAAAATTGATTTAGTCGTCTTCCTACTAGGAGAGGCTGATCGATGGTGGGACAGCCTGAGGCAAGGGAAATTTGCTGGGCGAAAAAATTCAGAGATTTACTAGACTGAATTTTTGAAAAATTTGTTAACTGGTTTGTCCCTCTATCTAAAAAACAAATGTTGCAGGAAAAATTTCTTAGATTAATGCAAGGAAATCGTACAGTCCTTCAATATGAAGCTGAGTTTGCACAACTAGCTTATTATGCAGGAGATATGATCGCCAAGGAAAGCGATCGTTGCTTTCGATTTCAATTGGGTCTACGAGAAGACGTACGGGTACATCTCATTTCACAGAGGATTAAGAATTATAATGAATTAGTAGAGACTGCTAAGTTGATTGAAAAGGATGTCGAGAGTTCGCAAAGGCGAATGGACTTTCAGAAGAAAAGACTGCCAGAAGGACAAAATATGGATTACTCGCGAAAGAGTGGAAATTCAAACTGGAAAAGGAAGAAAGGATGTCCTCCATCACAAACTCGAAGTGAAAGTGGGGCTAGTAGTAATACGATGAAGCCCTTATGTTCGAAATGCGGGAAGAATCACTTTGGCGATTGTTTAAAGGGTACCGACGTTTGTTTTAAATGTCTGAAGCCGGGACATCGCCGCCAAGATTGCCCGTTGTGGAAGACAGTATCTGAAAGAGGTGGTCCTAGTCAGATATCAACATTTCATCACCTTGATACCCGCTCAGTTCGTAGAATGGATAAAGGTAAATGAATTGATACATCAGGATCTATGGTAGAAACTAGAGAAGACAGACAGCTGCAACCTAGAGTCTTTAATATGAACCAACAAGGAGCGAAAGCTGATGATACCGTTATCACATGTATGATCTATGTGCACAACCACCTTTTAAAGGTATTATTTGATACAGGGGCTAGCCAATCTTTCATCTCTACAAGAGCAATTAAACAATTAAGGTTGGAACCATATATATCGCTGGAAGAGTTGAGAGTTAAAATGCATAATAATACTGAGATGACTACAAAGCATCGATGTACGGCATGACTAACAATTGATACCAACACAGTAGAAGCAGATGTTGCAGTTCTACCCCTATCTGAGTTTGATATTATATTAGGAATGGATTGGTTATCAAGACATGAAGCTATTATCAATTGTAAAAAGAAGGAAATTACACTTAAGCTGGACAATATACAATGTACTTTTAAAGGACTAAATGAAGTTGCAAAAATTATGATATCTTCATTAAAGGCACTGAAGAAAATACGAAAAGGTTGTGAAGCAACCTTGATCATAATTAAGGGAACCAGTGCGGTGACACGTGAGCCAACTGCAGTTCCTGTAGTATGTGAATTTCTCGAAGTATTTCCCGAAGAATTACCAGGACTGCCCCCATCAAGGGATGTAAAATTCACTATTGATTTAGTGAAAGGAGCTAAGACAGTAACAAAGGCACCATATCGCATGGCTTCTAAAGAATTGGCAGAACTAAAAAGCCAATTGCAGGAACTACTTGATAAGGACTTCATCCGACCAAGCACCTCACCTTGGGGAGCTCCAGTACTTTTCGTTAAAAAGAAAGATGGTTCGTTTCGACTATGTGTCGACTACCGAGAACTGAATAAGTTGACAGTTCGCAATCAGTACCCTCTACCTCGCATTGATGATTTATTCGATCAATTAAGTAATGCAAAAGTCTTTTCTAAAATCGACTTAAGATCAGGATACCATCAGATGCGCATAAAAGAAGACGATATTTACAAAACTGCCTTCAACACAAGATACAGACACTTTGAGTTCGTAGTCATGACCGTTTGGATTGACAAACGCGCCAGCAGTTTTTATGGACTTAATGAACCGAGTATTCAAGGAATATCTAGATAGGTTTGTTATCGTATTTATCGATGACATCCTGATATATTCGGCAAGTAAGGGTGAACATGCAGAGCACTTGAGGATTGTGTTGCAAACGTTGAAAAGTCATGCCTTATACGCAAAATTTTCTAAATGTGAGTTCTGGTTAAATGAAGTTTCCTTTTTGGGACATGTAGTTACAGAACATGGATTATTTGTATATCCAGCAAAAGTAGAGGCAATTATAAATTGGCCAAGACCGACTACAGTCACAGAAATTCGGAGCTTCCTCGGATTAGCAAGTTATTACAAAAAATTTGTAAACGATTTTTCAGCAATTGCACTACCGCTTACAAAACTAACCCGAAAGAACGTTCTATTTCTCTGGACTGATGAATGTCAGGAGGCATTTGATGAGTTAAAAGTAAGATTAACTACTACACCAATATTGGTCATGCCCCGTGGCATAGAAGGTTTTCAAATTTATAGCGATGCATCCCTAAAAGGTCTTGGTTGTGTCTTGATGCAGAATGACAAAGTCATTGCGTATGTCTCGAGACAGTTGAAGGATTCTGAGCGTAATTACCCAACACATGATTTAGAATTGGCAGCTGTCGTATTTGCCCTAAAGATTTGACGACATTATTTATATGGTGCTCAATGTGAAATCTTTACAGACCACAAAAGTTTAAAGTATATTTTCTCTCAAAAGGAAATAAATATGCGCCAGAGACGATGGTTAGAACTTATCAAAGATTACGACGTTGACATTAAATACCATCCCGGTAAGACAAATATAGTAGCTGATGCACTCAGTAGAAAGCATTTGACACAGATGATTGTTCCGCTAACTGAACAAAAAGAGTTATTACGAGAGATACAAAATCTTGAAATGCTTACATGTATAACTACCGCTCAGACTCATGATTTATTCTTCCAACTAATGACATAGCATTCCCTTAAAGATAGGGTCAGGAAGGCGATGAACCAAGATCCTATATTTGTGAAGATTCTAGATAAGGTAAAAAGTGGACAATCAACTGCTTTTACAGAACAAGATGAAGTATTATTTTTAAATAAAAGGTTATGTGTTCCTCATGTTAATACACTTCGAGCGGAAATACTTTATGAAGCACATAACACAACTTATTCAATTCATCCTGGGAGAACGAAAATGTACCAAGATCTCAAGCAGGACTTTTGGTGGCCAGGAATGAAGACTGACGTAATTCAATACATTGCTAAATGTCACACATGCCAACTTGTGAAAGCAGAACATCAGAAACCTGACGGATACTTACAATCACTGCCGTTTCCTGAATGAAAATGGGATGACATAACCATGGATTTTGTCATGGGATTGCCAAGGAGTAAAACTGGGAACAACGGTATCTGGGTAATTATTGACCGATTAACGAAAGTTGCACATTTCATTCCTATGAAAAATGATAACCCAGTGCAAAAGTTAGTTGATCAGTATATCGACGTTATTATAAAATATCATGGAATTCCCCGGTCCATCGTGTCTGATAAAGATGGACGCTTTACATCGGATACTTGGAAACTCGTACAGAAGAAACTGGGCACAAAATTACTATACAGTACCGCCTTTCATCCTCAAACGGATGGTCAGTCCGAGGGAACTATCCAACTGTTGGAAGATTTATTAAGAATGGTCGTACTCGATCTTAAAGGTTTATGGGAAAAATACTTAACGCTGGTGGAATTTTCATACAATAATAGCTACCAGTCGAGTATTCAAATGACACCGTTTGAGGCATTGTATGGACGAAGATGTCGCACCCCATTAAGCTGGGCAGAAGATGGTGATCAAAAGTTATTCCCAAAGAATCAAGTGGATAAGATAAACGATAAACTTACAATGGTACGAAAAAGATTGAAAATAGCCCAAGATAGACAACAAAAATATTATGATGCCAGACATCGAAGAGTATAATTTAATGAAGGCGATATGGTATGTCTAAAGATAAAGCACTTTAAAGGAACTTCACGAATTCAGCGACTTGGAAAGCTTAGTCCAAGGTATGTAGGGCCATTCGTCATCTCTGAAAGGATTGGACCGGTGGCTTATAGCCTAGTATTATCAGATGCTCTTCAAAACCTTCACGATGTATTTCATGTCTCTTCATTAAGAAAATATATAGCAGACCCAGAGAAAATAGTCTCTCCTGAGCAAGTACAAATAGAACCGGATCTATCAAGTCCAACCGAGGCATACAAGATTGTAGATTGGCAAAATAAGCAGCTTCAAAATCGAGAGGTTCGATTTGTCAAGGTCTGGTGGAAAGGGCATGGTATTCGTGAAGCAACGTGGGAAAAAGAAGAAGATATGAGAAATCTCTTCCCTCAATTGTTTGATGTACTTTCAGATTGAGGATTTTCGTGGACGAAAATTCAATAAGAAGGGGAGAATTGTGAACCACCACTTTATTTTATATGTTAGGTAAGTGGTGTGGTGTGCCATTAGAGGCTGAAACCGACTAAAAATCAAGTGAACCGGCACTTCCCGGTTTTTAGCATGCGTGTCGTGCGGGTATTAAACGGCGCCCGATAGACTTAAAGCAAAGGAAAGCCGCGATCATTCCTATTCTTCTCTCCCGAACCCTCACACCCGCACAACGACGGAAGGAGCCGGAAACCTCCGATCTTCACCACGCTCTGATTCCTCCTCCGTTTTTCGTGATTTTTCCTCCGATTGAAAGGTAATCACTTCCTCTCCACTCCTCTTGCTCCTTTTATGAAATTTTAACATCGATTATGAATGATAGAAACTTGAGATTTTAGGATTTTTTTCGAAAAGTTTTGTTTATTTTCATTTCAAAGTTTCTGTAACGATTTTTCTATCTAAATCCATGAAATTGGGGAAACCCTAGCAAAGGTTAACTTGATTTTGATCATAGGGTTGAAAGAGATGAAACCCTAAGGGTCCGCAGCATGAATATTATGATGCCTTCCTCTAGAGAACATTAAAGACATTAAATATACAATGAATGAAACTAAAGTAAAGGAAGTAAAGTAAAGAAAAAGTAAAAGAATAAAGAAATGAAATGGGCTAAGTTAGGGGTCAACCCAACAGTGGAGGTGGGGTGAATGTCCTCCCAATGATGATGAAATGAAAGGAACGTGCGAATATGAAAAGACACGTTAAAAATATGTGCGAATATGAAAAGGCACGCAAGCGCGCTATATAAATGATATGAAAGGTTAATATTCCCTTAACACTGCCCAATAACAACATGAAAAGGCTAAAAGAGACTAAGAAAGTCCAACCCATGAAACAATATATGTATGTAAATTGATATCTGATATATAAAAAAAGGATGAGTAAAAGATAAACCAGAGAAGAAAAAAATTCATAATAAGAAGATGATGAAAACGATTAATGTAATATAACGAGAAAGAACGTAATCAATATAAAGTATGAAATCCATAAAATGCAAATAAGACATCATAATAAAAAAGGAATAATGAGAATTCATTTAGTTTTTGACTAATAGAAAATGTAACTAAACAGGTAAAGGCAGAGGCTTCCCCTGCTAGCTCTAGCAGGCCCCCTACGCGCTGGGAAAAGATGTACAAGATCTGGGTGGATGTCATCACAGCCGTCTTCGAAGTCATGGATGCCCACAAGACGTCTTGTCGCGACCCCGACTGCCCCCACGACGAGTTTCAGTTTTATTTCAAATAGTTACTTATGGTTGTCACATGTTACAGTATAGCTTTTGGTTCTGAGTTACATGTATAGTTTTGAGCTGATGTGATAGTATCTATATAGTTGTAGCTCGGATATTTTGGTGACTCCTTTTTGTTATATATATGTATCCAGTCACCTGTACTATACTGTATCAGATGTATGATAAATAAGATGAGATATACTTTTCAGCACTTCTTTTACTTTGTCATGATACTTATTTATATATATAAGCAATGATGATTATATAACTGTCATACTCTGAATTGCCTAGTAAATATAGAAGATGAAAGGAAATTACGACGGTAGCAGACCCAGAGAAAATAGTCTCTCCTGATCAAGTGCAAATAGAACCGGATCTATCAAGTCCAACCGAGCCATACAAGAATGTAGATTGACAAAATAAGCAGCTTCGAAATCGAGAGGTTCGATTTGTCAAGGTCTGGTGGAAAGGACATGGTATTCATGAAGCAACGTGGGAAAAAGACGAAGACATGAGAAATCTCTTCCCTCAATTGTTTGATGTACTTTCAGATTAAGGATTTTCGCGGACGAAAATTCAATAAGAAGGGGAGAATTGTGAAACCACCACTTTATTTTATATGTTAGGTAAGTGGTGTGCCATTAGAGGCTGAAACCGGCTAAAAATCAAGTGAACCGGCACTTCCCGGTTTTTAGCATGCGTGACATGCAGGTATTAAGCGGCGCCCGATAGACTTAAAGCAAAGGAAAGCCGCGATCATTCCTATTCTTCTCTCCCGAACCCACACACCCGCACAGGCGACGGAAGGAGCCGGAAACCGCCGATCTTTACCGCGCACTGATTCCTCCTCCGTTTTTCGTGATTTTTCCTCCGATTGAAAGGTAATCATTTCCTCTCCACTCCTCTTGCTCTTTTTATGAAATTTTAACATCGATTATGAATGATAGAAACTTGAGATTTTAGGGTGTTTTTCGAAAAGTTTTGTTTATTTTCATTTCAAAGTTTCTGTAACGATTTTTCTATCTAAATCCATGAAATTGGGGAAACCCTAGCAAATGTTAACTTGATTTTGATCATAGAGTTGAAAGAGATGAAACCCTAAGGGTCCGTAGCATGAATATTATGATGCCTTTCTCTAAACCAGTGAAAGTTCATTACGTTGAACCTAGGGCAGCAAAACCCTAAGTATGAAGAGAACATTAAAGACATTAAATATATAATGAATGAAACTAAAGTAAAGGAAGTAAAGAAAAGAAAAAGTAAAAGAACAAAAAAATAAAATGGGCTAAGTTAGGGGTCAACCCAACAGTGGAGGTGGGGTGAATGTCCTCCCAATGATGATGAAATGAAAGGAACGTGCGAATATGTAAAGGCACGTTTAAAATATGTGTGAATATGAAAAGGCACGCAAGCGCGCTATATAAATGATACAAAAGATTAATATTCCCTTAACACTGCCCAATAACAACATAAAATGCAAATAAAGCATCATAATAAAAAGGGAATAATGAGAATTCATTTAGTCTTTGACTAATAGAAAATGTAACTAAACAGGTAAAGGCGGAGGCTTCCCCTGCTAGCTCTAGCAGGCCCCCTACACGTCGGGAAAAGATGTATAAGATCTGGGTGGATGTCATCACAGCCGTCTTCGAAGTCATGGATGCCCACAAGACGTCTTGTCGCGACCCCGACTGCCCCCACGACGAGTTTTAGTTTTATTTCAAATAGTTACTTATGGTTGTCGCATGTTACAGTATAGCTTTTGGTTCTGAGTTACATGTATATTTTTCTCTCTCCCGCGCTAGCAATCTGAATTGTGGCGTCGGACCGCAGAATCAATAACTTTAGACTGCATTGATTCAAATATTTTGGAGTTGGGATTTTCCTGGCTTCAACACTTTAGTGCGGTCTGCGTGGATCGTAGCCGAGGAGGAAATTTTTACTAGAAGACTTCATAGCTTTAGATGGCGAGCTGGATACCAAAGACAACAACTCACAAGCATTCAATAAGGTGGGCGAATTCTCGGCAAGTTGGGCAATTTTCTTCGTTACTCGCTCATAGGCGACTTCAAGTTGGCGACTTTCAAGCACAGCGGCTTCATGAAGCGGGCTTCCCTATTACTCGCTCATAAGCGAGTTCCAGATCGCGACCTCCTTAGGCGGGTTTCAGATGACGACTTCAGTTAACAAGTATACGCAGACGAGTTGCAAATGACGATATGCTTTGGCGAGTTCCAGATAACGAGTTCCAAATGAACTCGCAGGTGTCCTACTCGCAGGTGTCCTACTCGCAGGTTGGCGAGTTCCCTTGTTGCTCGCCCATAAGCGAGTTCCATATGACGACAACCCTAGGCGAGTATATGCAGGATGATGACTTCAAGCAGGTGAGTTCCAGTTGGCGAGTTCCATTGGACGATGCCGGTATTGGCGAGTTCCAGTGGGCGACGCCGGTATTGGCGACTTCAAAGAGGCGTGTTTCCTTGTTACTCGCCCATAGATGAGTTCTGCAGGTGACCTTTTTCAATACAATGTTTTTCATATATGCTCATACTTACAGGTGCTTTAGTAAAGCCCGTGAGTACTTTTTGTATGACTAACAAACAGAGCAATTCACGACGAGTTCACCACGAGGGAAAAACATACGAGGTGTTCTGCGAGCTCCATTCGCGATGATCTTCACTAAGGGCTTATATTCCATGAGATAACTTACTCATGACGTCTTCAAGCTGGTATCCTGCGAGCTCCTACTTGCAATGATCACGTTCGACAACCTATATTTCATGAGACAACATACTCATGATGATGTAAACGCAAACTATGTTTTCAAATTAAAATAATTTTTAAGCAAGATATTTTAATTAATTAATTTTTTTATTAGAAAATAAAGTTAGGGTTTAAAAAGAAGTCGAGCAGGTCCAACTCGAGTCTTAGTGCACAAAATCGCTTCCAATGTCGGAGCTTTGCTTTAGCCACTAATTCAAATTTGAGAGAGAGTTCTTAAGCGTTAAATGTGGTGAATCATTGCGAGTCACGGACATCCACAAGCCAAACCACAATAAAAACTTATGAAATAGCGGTAATAAAAGTAGATCGAACGTTCGATGCAAGGTTAGCAAAATTTAATCAAGACACATAAAATTAAGTTGATGCTTTAAAGCACATGATGAGTGTGTTACCCAGGGGGGGAGTGGACCTCCCAAACTGGATGCGGGCAGAGATGGTTTTAACCCCGACTCAGACCGTCGGTTTGGTTGCTGTAGTCGACGACAGTCTGGAGCAGAAACAGGCCGGTGTAGCAATATTTGAAGTCTGACCGCACGGCTTGCGTGGTTGGTTGCTGTAGTCGTTGTCAACTGGAAACGACACGGGATCTCTGTAGCAAGCTTTGGTGTCGACCACCCCGTCCATTGAAGAACGTGACCGAGCGGCGCAGGATTCGCCGTGCTCGATCGCAGATATCCGGCTAAATCGAGGAAGGCGTCGACGACATGGCGCTGGACGGGCGGAGGAGACTAGGGTTCGTTTTCCTGTAATTTCCGGTCGCCTTCATTGCTAGATGGCGTTTTTATTTTATATGCTTTGATCTTGTCCGACTGATTTAGATCTTGACCGGATGATTTGCTATATTTTCAAATAATACTTTTCCAAACAGATATTTCCCTTTCCCTCTTATTTTGTTTCCAAAACACTTTTTTCAAAACTGATAGCAGCTGCAATTATTCAAAAGATTAATTCAACGTTTTTGCTGGCTGAAATTTCTCAGACAGGGTCCTACTTTCCAAATGAATAGTTCTGAAATTTGGTTATCGATTCCTCTTAGAGTTTTAGATTTGGATTTTAATTTTATGCGCTCCCCTAAATAAATTAAGCTTCCCCCTAACGCCCTAACAACTCAAATTACCTGACATTTTTATTAAGTCTCACTGGTCGGTCACACCGATGAGTCAAAACTAATAACAAGTGCATGGAAGAAGACATACAAGAAATAAATAACTGTAATGGAAACATTAGAAAATAACAAATAGAAAAATATAATTGGCGCGTGGAGTCGCGCGTCCTCGGATGCGGCGAGGGTTGCATCAATTCCCCCGAGGTTGACAGAGGTCGACCCCGGCGAGAACTCGCAGAAACTAGTACTGTAAAGATCGGACGTCGTGGCTGGTGCTAAATCGGGTGGAAGGTTTGGGGCCTCGACTGGTAGCTCGATGTACTTCGGAATTTGGAATGGACCAATCCTCCTCTAATAAACAAGCACCAAATCTTTCTTTGAAAAGTACAACTCATTGCAATAACGACCGACCGTAAGTTTGTAATGTTCAAATGTTGCTTGCAAATTATCAGTAATAATTCTACACAGCTCTTTTAAATAATTAGCATAAGCTTGCACATCGAGTGAAGTACGGTCATGGAAATGGAGGGGTTTGAAAGTGTGAGTTAGATCTGATATACTCTAGAGGGGGGGGGGTGAATAGAGTATGGTGCTTGCTAAAAACTTTTACAACAGTTGTTGTATTCTAATGTGAACAGGGAAGAAAATATTATAAAGTAAATCTAAACACAACAATTATCTAATCACAGAGCAACCTAGTCACAAACCACAGCCAGAAACAAAAATAAAGTAAGCAACCAGATGACACAAGGAGCTATAGTGGTTCCCCAATCAATCTGAGTACATCCACTCTTCTACCACCCTAGGTAGGAATCCACTGCAGGATGAGTTGATCAGGTGTCCTGGGCACCAATGAGCTTTTGATAAGGTGCTCAAAAACCAAACCAGATTTTTTGATCAGTTGTTTTGCCACCAATGAGCTTTTGATAAGGTGCTCAAAAACCAAACACAAACTTTTGAAGGGAGTTTGAAAAACCCTTTACAGAGGTATGGATGAGAGAGTGATGAAAGTCTTCTTTTCTCAATCACAGTGATAAGACTATGTGGATTCAGTGATGTTGTCAAAGCTCCCCCTGAGATCTGTAGTTGTTCAGGAAGTGAAGCTTTGCAGTCGGGTGATATGCCTTCAGAAAATTGATCTCCAGCAAATGATGATTTCAGCAACAACTGAAATGTGAGGTGTCTGGAGTCTTGAATGATGATGGTCTTGAACACTTGAATCAAAAGAGATCTTAAGATTTCAGTTTGTTGATCTCCTTTTGGTGTTGGTGTTCTTGTATGAATCTTGAGACTGAGAATGTTTGGAACTCTCTTTCTTTCTCTGTGTAATTGTTGTTTTTAGAGTTGTTGCAGAAATTGTTGTTGCAGAGAGTTTTTCTAACTTCTTGTTCTTCTTCTTGTGTCAAGAATAAAAAAATCTTGTCTTTAAATAGAAATGATCCATTGTCCAAGATAGCCGTTGGCCTGTCATAAATGACTTCCTTAATTGCTTTTGTCTTCTGAAGGAAGGTCCAATAAAACATTGCTTGATAATTTCTTGAAACTTGCTCCAGATTAAATGAAAAACGGCTACAAGATCTCTGAATTAATTGCTGAGAATAATTCCACTGCTGTCCAAATTTGAATCTTGAAAATCGTTGAACTCTTCAGAAAATCGTCGAACTGAGCTCTACTATCGTTGAACTGAGCTCAGAGATTTGGACTTATACAGAAACAGAGATCGTCGATTTGAGCTCAACTATCGTCGAACTGAGCTCAGAGATTGAGAACCAAACTGAAGTCAAGATCGTCGATCTGAGCTCGAAGATCGTCGAATGGAGTTCGACGACTCGTCGAAGTTGAGCTCAGAGATCGTCGAATGGAGTTCGACGACTCGTCGAAGTGAGCTCACCGATCGTCGAATGGAGTTCGACGATTCGTCGTACTGAGCTCGACGAAATGACTTGGTCTTCTGAAACTGAAAATCCTGGTCTTGAGGGCAGCTTCCAAACCTAAGTACTAACCCTTAGACTCAATTCTAATTGACCTTTAGATCTATACAATGAGGTCAAAACAGATTTCCTAAGAGACATAGTGATCCTGACCCAAATCAGTAATAGGGTGTTCCAATAATCTCCCCATATTTGGGTTAGGATTACTATTTACAGATATTGAAATAAAAACAACAATATACAAAGCAAAAATGCAATAAACAAGACATTGCAGAATCACAGATATTATCTCAGACAGATCATAAAACAACATATATTGTCACATTACAGAATTACTCCTTTTCCTTGCTCTTTATAAGTACTATTTCCCTGTTTGGATTAAGAGCTTTCTTTTTAGATCTTCTGTCATCAGCTGCACCTAAAGAGGTTTGTTGCTTAGGCCTGGACACTACAGCTTCAGGATGCAGCTTCATGTAGCTTTCAGAATCAAAGAACTTGCTGAAAGAGTATCTTTCAAGTTCCTTTTTCCTTTGATCAGATAAAGTGGTTATATTGGAAGTGTCTTTGCCTTGTTCTCTAGCTTTCTTAATCTGATCCAAAGCAGATAACTCTTTCATCCTGGCTGTCCATGAGGTTGGATTGTTCTCTGGATCCTCAAAAGGAACTGGAGGGTCATATCTGTTGGAGGAATTGTCTGCAGGAGCTCTGGAGGAGACTAACTCTTTCAGCTTGTAAGAAAATGGACCTGAAGTTGTATCAGATGAAGCTTGTCCTTGCCTTGAATAAGGGTGTTGCCTGGAATGTCCTTTGGAATAAACTTGAAATTCTCTTTGGTTTCCTCTATAGTTTCCTCTCCTTGATTGGTAGCCTCTGGATTGACTTCCCCTGTATTGAGATCTACCTTGAGGTTGATAAGGGGTTTGGCTTCTGGCAGAGGGTTGAACAGCTGAACTACCACCTGCACCTACATCAGGTGAGGGAGGAGGAGGAGGATGGAACTGAGAGGAACCTTTCTCATACTTTCTCTTTTTCTTCATGACCTTCAATTGACTCTTGGAGTATTGCATCCAGTGCTCTGTGATGGGGCAGTCATGCAATATGTAGTAAGGAATATCATTGGTATCTTTGACTTTAGCTGGAGGAACCCTTTTCATTGCCTTGCTTCCGGCCTTTGTTTTCCTTGCTATAGTAGCAGAAGAATCATCTGAATCAGTTCTGAACTGATCACTTTCTGAGCTTTGTTCATCATACAGTGCATCAATCCTTTTGAGATAGTCTTTCTATTGTTGTGATTGAGCAGGAGAAACAGTAGTGACAACAACAGTAGCAGCAGCAACAGAAAGAGTAGTAGAAACAAAACTGACAAAAGTTGTGACAGCAGAGTAGATACAGCAGTAGATACAGCAGATTCAGATACAACAGTTACAGCAGTTTCAGAAACAATACTTTCAGATACAATAGTTTCAGTAACAGAAATATCATCAGCAATAACAGCAGGCTCAAGGTCAAATGCCTCTGTCATATGTATATCCTCAGATATTAAATCATCAGAAATGTCAGCAATATCAACAATATCAGTACTTGCAACAGAAACTGAAGAAGCAGCAGCAGAAAAGGACTTTACAAAAGAATGAATTACACTGGTGTCACAGCTTAAAATAGACACAATGGCCTTAGACAGATCTTCTGATGGCTGGACTGCAGTATGCTCTGGAAGACAGCTGAAATATATATAATCAAAATCTGATAAAAGTGACCTGAGGTCTACTGAGAAAACTGCAACTTGAGATGGTGAGGCTTAAGCTTGAATTGAAGATACAGCAGCAGCAGCATGCAATCCATCCACTTCATGAGGCATCTCCCCCTGCCTAGATTCAGTCAGGACTGGATCAAGACACCCAGATGAAGGGATTGTCTGAGGAGGAATAAGAGAGGAGAGCCTGGCAGACATGTCTGCAACTGACTGTAGAAGTGGAGCCAAGGAGGTCTCCAACAAGAGTGATAGCCTGGGAGCTATCAGCTCATACAGTCTGTCTGCTAAAGCTGGAAGATCTACATGCTCAAGAGGGATTTGAGCAGAGGTAGAGACTGAAGGTGGAGCAGCTGGAGATGTGGGTGGAGAGCTGGTGGATGGTGGAAATGAAGGTTGAGATATGAGGATTGTGGAAATTGAAGATAATGAGATGGAAACAGAGGGTATGAAGGAGGGTTGTGCAATGATATCTTGAAGTAACTGTTGGTAGGATGTGGATGAAGAGGGTAGATCAGGAGGGGATGAAGGAGAATCATCCATAAAGGAATCATCTATCAGATTGAAAGATGGAAGATGAGATGATGAATCAATTTCCTGATGTGGGTAGTGATGTAAAGGATGTAAGAGTTCTTCTGTTAGTGGAAGAGTTGGAGAATGGATAGAAGTTGGAGATGAGGTTGAAATTATGATGGTGGAGGAAATTTGAATGGTGGAGGTGACTGGTGGAGGAGGAGAAGAAGATCTAAGCAAGTCTTCTGCAGGGGCAGAGACTGGAGGGGAAGAGACTGCAACATCCCTTGTGCCTGAAGTGGTAGATGCAGAGGGCCTGCTGTGCTTCACTATCTGCCTGTCCCATTTGCCAAAGAGGGCACAGGTGAGCCTCTTAGAGGCATTGATGTGCATCCCAGTTGAGACTAGCAGGGCAGGGCATCTGTTATGAAGAAACAGCTCTAGTATCCTTCCAAAGTTAACAAAATTCTTGTTGATCTTCTTCTTAATCAAGTCAAAGAATACTTCTCCCAAGTTCAACTGTTTCTTATCTACAAGAGCACCCATCAAACACATCTGATACCTGGAGATGGTATCATGGGCTGAGTGCTTGGCCAATAAGACCTTTCCTACAACATCAGCCAAGAATCTGTACTCAACAGCCAAATTCTTTTTCAGCAGCTTGTTAGGGTTTGCATCAGAATGACCCATTCTATCAAGCATTGTAGAAAATTCTTCTCCAGACATCTCAGCAAAGTCCTCTCCAGAATTTAATCCAAAAATTTCTGTCAGAATAGTAGGTGTCAGAGGTACCTGGGTTCCAGAAATTGAGCCAACAACTGTAGTTTGATCCTGGTTGTGGGCAGTATATACCTATTCCTTTATTTCATCAGCAGGTAACTTGATTCTGGTGGACATGATAGTAACTAGCTTTTGTTCCTTGAAAAGTTCTAGAATTTCTTGGAAAATCTGATCACTGTTATTGAAAGAGTCCATATCTATATCAAATCCTGCATCAAATTTCATGGCGGCTAGGACTGCAACTGAGACGGCCATTGTTTCCTGCAAAAATCAACAAACAAACGACCAAGTGTAGAGAAGTTTGGAGGGAAAGAGAATTTTTGCAGAAAGTATGAAAGCACAAAGAAGAACGACGACCGAAAAAAGAGTTTTATATTAGGGTTCGACGCAGAAAAGGAAAGATCGTTGAACTCAGTTCGACGATCGGGGCTTGTAAAGGAAACTGAAAGGTCATCAACATCGTCGATCTCCGTTCGACGATATTGGAGAGCGTCGAGCTCCGTTCGACGATAGTTCAAAAAACAAAATCGTCGAGATTCGTTCAACGATCGCTGACCTAGAGAGATAGTTGAACACTATCTGAGAAGAGCTGAACTCTGGTCGACGATTACGGAAAGCGTCGATCTCCGTTCGACGATCGGGGGGAAAATCGTCGAGCGCAGTTCAAAGATCAGAAACACTCTATACACTTAGAAAAATTAAAATGTTTGCCTAGTCATGGTCATTTTTAGAGTTTTAAAATCTTGGAACTTAATTTAGACTTCCTCCATCTAACATTCCTAACTGATTTAGGAAGAATGTATGTTTCTTTTCATACAAGGGTTTGGTGAAAATATCTTCCCTTTGCAAATCAGTTGAGATATATTGAAGTTCAATTTTATTTTTCTCAACATTATCCCTTAAAAAGTGATGCCTAATTTCTATGTGTTTTGTCCTACTATGGAGGACTGGATTTTGAGCTATAGAAATAACACTGGTATTATCACAAAATATTTTTGACTTCTCTAAGTTGTAGCCATAGTGTAGAAGTTGGTTTTGAATCCACAATATTTGTGAACAACAACTACCTGCAGCCATATATTCAGCTTTAGCAGTTGAAGTTGACACAGATGTTTGTTTCTTGCAAAACTAAGAGACAAATCTGTCACCAAGAAACTGACAAGTTCCACTGGTGCTTTTCCTGTCAATTCTGCATCCAGCATAATCAGCATCAGAAAATCCAGTCAAGTCAAATGCTGAATGTTTTGGATACCAGAAACCTAGATTTGGACAACTTTTAACATACCTGAGAATCCTTTTAACTAATGTTACGTGTGATTCTCTAGGGTTCACTTGGAATCTAGCACATATGCATGTAACAAACATTATGTCAGGTCTATTGGCTGTAAGATACAATAAAGAGCCAATCATTGCTCTATATGTTGTCTGATCAACAGGTTTCCCATGTTCATCAGCATCCAATACAGCATTAGTAGGCATAGGTGTTTTCATGCATGATGCTTCAGACATACCAAATTTCTTAACCAATTCTTTTGCATACTTAGTTTGAGAAATAAATATGTCTTCATCATGTTGCTTGATTTGCAATCCTAGAAAGAAGGATAGCTCACCCATGCTACTCATTTCAAATTTAAAATGCATTAGATTGGAAAACCTTCTACACAAATTTGAATCAGTAGAACCAAAGATAATATCATCTACATAGATTTGTACTAGTAGGGTATGAGACTTATGAGTTCTAATAAAAAGAGTTTGGTCTACTCTACCGCTTATAAACTCATTTTTCAGGAGAAAGCATGCTAGGGTCTCATACCATGCTCTAGGAGCTTGCTTGAGAACATATAATGATTTATTCAATTTAAAAATATAATCAGGATAAGTTGAAGAGATAAAACCTGGAGGTTGTCTAACATAGACTTCTTCTTTGATGTCTCCATTTAGAAAAACACTCTTTACATCCATCTGATATACTTTGAAACCTTTGTGTGTTGCATATGATAAGAAGATTCTAATAGCCTCCAACCTTGCAACTGGTGCAAAAGTCTGGTCATAATCTATGCCTTCTTCTTGAGAGTACCCTTGAGCAACTAGCCTTGCCTTGTTCCTTACAATGACTCCTTGATCATCCAATTTGTTTCTGAAAACCCACTTTGTTCCAACAATGGAGTGATCCTTAGGCCTTGGTACTAGTTCCCAAACTTTGTTCCTTTCAAATTGATGCAACTCTTCTTGCATTGCAATGATCCAGTGTGGATCTTGCTCTGCATCTTGAATGGATTGAGGTTCAATTTGAGATATGAAGCAAGTGTGCAACAGGTTTTGGTTGACCTGATTTCTGGTTTGCACACCAGTTGAGATGTCTCTAATTACTTGAGAAATTGAATGGTCTCTTGATGTTACTAAATCAATATGGGGTGTTGATTGTTCACCAACCTGTGTTGTTGTTTCCTCTTGTGGTACAACAACTGGCTCTTCAAGAGGTTTCTCTTCAGGATGTTGAATGTCTTCTTCATATTCACTGCTTTCCTCTTTTTGAATGATTTGTAATCTGTCCAAGTCTTCAGCAAGAGAATGTACCTACAAAGGTTCTATGGTAGAAGTGTTCTTCTCCTTGAAAGACATGTTAGTTTCATCAAAAGATATGTGAACAGATTTTTCAATTTTAAGAGTTGATTTATTATAAACCCTATAAGCCTTACTGATCATGGAGTATCCCAAAAACACTCGTTCATCAGCTTTATCTTGAAATTTTGCTAAGTACTTCTTGTCATTATTGTGTATGTAACAGATACAACCAAAAATTCTAAAGTAATCTACTTTAGGTTTCTTCCCTTTGAGTAATTCATAGAGAGTCTTGCCCTTCAGTTTATGTATTAAACTTCTGTTCAGCACATAGTTGGAGGTGTTCACTGCCTCTGCCCAAAAAGATAGAGGAAGATGAACATCTGACAACAATGTAGTGACAGATTCAGTAAGGGTTCTATTTTTTCCTTTAAGCTACCCCATTTTGTTGAGAAGTTCTAGGAGCTGAGAAAGTGTGCTTGATCCCTTCACTATGACAGAACTCTTGCATAAGAAGAGAATCAAACTCTGTCCCATGATCACTTCTGATCAGGGCAATGTGAGTATTGAACTCAATCTGTATGCATTTGAGAAACTCTGTCAAACACTTAAAGTTATCAGACTTTTTCCTCAGAAAGAACACCCATGTGAATCTAGAGAAGTCATCTACAACTACTAAAGTGTAAGATTTCCCTCCTAAGATTTGTACTGTAATGGGTCCAAAAAGATCCATGTGTAACAGATACAAAATCCTAGGTGAATCACTCTTATTAAGTGACTTGAAACTATTTTTAGTTTGCTTGCCTAATTGACAAGCCATGCAGAGTCTTTCCTTCTTGTAGGGGCCAGAAGGTAGTCCTCTAACAAGGTTGTCCTTGGATAGCATAGCAATGATTCTAAGGTTTATATGTCTTAATCTCTTATGTCATAGTACATTAGGTCTACTAACAGAGTTAAACAGACAAATATCTACTTCAGTTGAAAGAAAGTTTACTAAATAGATGTTACATTTCCTTTTACCTGTCAACACAGTTGTGTTGTCCTCTGATTGGATCCTGTATAAGGATTTGCTGAAAGTCACATGGTAGCCTTCATCACATAGCTGACTGATGCTGATCAAGTTGTGCTTCAGTCCTTCCACATATGCTACTTTCTTGAATGTGACTGTGTCAATTTGGACTGCACCATATCCTTTTGTTAGTCCAAAGTTTGAATCACCAAATATGACTTTGGGTCCAAGCTTGGCTTTAAAGGATGTGAGATTGTCCTTGCTTCCTGTCATGTGCTTTGAGCACCCACTATCCAAATACCATTGTTGGTTTGATGTTGGATAGGTCTTCACCTGCACATAAAATAATTTACTTGTTTTTGACCCAGTTTACCTTGGGCCTAGGTTGATAACCTTTAAATTCAGAAATAAATGACATCCCTGATTGACTCTTATAACCTTCAGTATGATATCTCCTTGGAGGAATTATCCATTCAGTATAAGGGTTAAGTCTGGATGAAGGACCCCTAGGATTGGAATTTGATTTACCCTTGAAGAAGTTTTCAAATCTCTGATCTTTGCTCGATGATCGTTGAGCTGCGTTTGATGATCTTGGATCAGATCGTCGAGCTCCGTTCGACGATCGACTGTGACAGAGTTCAGAGTTTAGAGATCGTCGACCTGAGTTCGACGATTTTGCCTGAGATCGTCGATCTGCATTCGACGATCGTCTAGCTCCGTTCGACGATTTTTGTTGAACACTTGTTTTCTTGGATAAGTCAGAATTTTTCCTAGCTACCTCTACAATTCCCTTCCCTTTATCAGAAATAAACTTAATTGTGGTTGTTAGTACTATAGGTTGGCTGGATGAAGCACTCAAGCCCAGTGTACTGTTAAATCTAGAGTTCACTGTGCTTGTGATGTCCATTAGCTTGATGCTTCTCCCATTAAAGGATTCTTCAAGCTTTTTGACCTCTGATAGCTCACCATTCAGTGAAGCTATCTGCTCCCTACAACACTCCAACTCCTCAGAGAGTTTGAGGTTTTCTGATTTTAAGGTACTATGTTCAGACAATTGATTTCTGAGAGAGATAATTTCATTCTCAGATTTTAATAGGTCTAAACACAGTGCTTTAAATTCATACTTAAAGTCCTCAGAATTGAAATCAAAAGAACTTATCACCTGGTGCTCTTCAAGTTGAGTCTCTGAGTCTGACTCTGAATCTTCTGCATCAGAATTGTGTTGTGAGGCATTGATAGTCATCATGCAGAATTCCTTTTCTTCAGCATCATCTTCATCATCACTTGAGCTGGGTGAAGCTTCTGATTCCTCTTCAGTCTCACTCCAAGATTCAGCAACAAATCACTTCCTTGTGTGTTTGTTCTTGCTTGAGAAGGGTTTGTCATTGCTGTTCTTCTTGAAGTCCTTGTCTTTTCTTCTTTCTCTCTTGTCCTTTCTGTCCTTGTTTTTGTTCTCTGGACAGTCAGACACAATGTGGCCTGCTTTCCTGCAATCAAAACAAATAATTTCTTTATTATTTGACTTATCATACCTTGGCTTGTCATGCTCTTTGTATGATCTCTTCTTGAAGTTCTTTCTGGCCATTTTGTAGAATCTTTTGGCCAGTAGACTAAACAGCTCATCATTGCCTGTGACCTTGTCTTCAGGCTGATCTTCAGTGGCTTTGAAAGCTATTGTATTTTCCTTTCTTGTGGCTGGTGAGGCAGCCTTCTGCTCTTCTTCTCTATTTTTGATGAGCTATTTATAAAACTTGAGCTTGCCCAAGAGAGCTTCTGTTGTGATTTCATTGAGACTTCTGACATCCTTGATTGGCCAGATCCTTGAGTCCCAAGTGCTTGGGAAGCACATTAGGATTTTGTCATTTAGCTCAGTCAATGAGATCTCTTTATCCAAAGTTTTCAGCTCATTGACTATCAGACTGAGTCTGTTATACATTTCAGCTACTGACTCAGCTTCTCATTTCTTGAAATTCTCATATTGGGATATGAGGTGGGATCTTCTGCCTTTTCTTTAATCAGCTGATCCTGAGACTATTTCAGTTAGCTTATCCCAGATTTCCTTTGCTGAGTTGCATTCAGCTAACTTTTGGAAAATTTCATCAGACATAGTCTGGGCTAGAATGTTCATAGCCATTGCATCTGCAACTTTCCATTTCTTGATGTCAGCATCTGTTCCTGAGGGAGGTGGAACAGCATTTGTGCTTGTATTCTCTGGAGGTCTTGGACACACTGTCAAAACAGAATTAAAAATGTCCTCATCAATAGAATTCATGTAGAGTCTAATCCTTGCCTTCCAAAGTGCAAACTTGGATAGATTACACACTGGAGGTCTGGTGCTAGCATAATCTTTGTTTTGGGTCATGATTTGTGAAAAAATAATTCGAATGACAAACTTAAAACAAGCAGATCTAAGTAGGGATGTTTGGGTTCAGGTGTTAGCCTGTGCAATCACTGGGATGTGGTATTTTTAACCAACCCGCCTCTGATACCAATTGAAATTGTGAGTTAGATCTAATATACTCTAGAGGGGGGTGAATAGAGTATGGTGCTTGCTAAAAACTTTTACAACAGTTGTTGTATTCTAATGTGAACAGGGAAGCAAATATTATATAGTAAATCTAAACACATCAACTATCTAATCACAGAGCAACCTAGTCACAAACCACAGCCAAAAACAAAAATAAAGTAAGCAACCAGATGACACAAGGAGCTATAGTGGTTCCCCAATCAATCTGGGTACATCCACTCTTCTACCACCCTAAGTAGGAATCCACTGCAGGATGAGTTGATCAGGTGTCCTGGGCACCAATGAGCTTTTGATAAGGTGCTCAAAAACCAAACCAGATTTTTTGATCAGGTGTCTTGCCACCAATGAGCTTTTGCTAGGTGCTCAAAAACCAAACACAAACTTTTGAAGGGAGTTTGAAAAACCCTTTACAGAGGTAGGAATGAGAGAGTGATGAAAGTCTTCTTTTCTCAATCACAGTGAGAAGACTGTGGATTCAGTGATGTTGTCAAAGCTCCCTCTGAGATCTGTAGTTGTTCAGGAAGTGAAGCTTTGCAGTAGGGTGATATGCCTTCAGAAAATTGATCTCCAGCAAATGATGATTTCAGCAACAACTGAAATGTGAGGTGTCTGGAGTCTTGAATGATGATGACCTTGAACACTTGAATCAAAAGAGATCTGAAGATTTCAGTTTGTTGATCTTCATTTGGTGTTGGTGTTCTTGTATGAATCTTGAGACTGAGAATGTTTGAAACTCTCTTTCTTTCTCTGTGTAATTGTTGTTTTTAGAGTTGTTGCAGAAGTTGTTGTTGCAGAGAGTTTTTCTAACTTCTTGTTCTTCTTCTTGTGTCAAGAATAAAAAAATCTTATCTTTGAATAGAAATGATCCATTGTCCAAGATAGCCGTTGGCTTGTCATAAATGACTTCCTTAATTGCTTTTGTCTTCTGAAGGAAGGTCCAATAAAACATTGATTGATAATTCCTTGAAACTTGCTCCAGATTAAATGAAAAACGGCTACAAGATCTCTGAATTAATTGCTGAGAATAATTCCACAGCTGTCCAAATTTGAATCTTGAAAATCGTTGAACTCTTCAGAAAATCGTCGAACTGAGCTCCATTATCGTTGAACTGAGCTCAGAGATTTGGACTTATACAGAAACAGAGATCGTCGATCTGAGCTCAACTATCGTCGAACTGAGCTCAGAGATTGAGAACCAAACTGAAGTCAAGATCGTTGATCTGAGCTCGAAGATCGTCGAATAGTGTTCGACGACTTGATGAAGTTGAGCTCAGAGATCGTCGAATGGAGTTCGACGACTCGTCGAAGTGAGCTCACCGATCGTCGAATGGAGTTCGACGATTCGTCGTACTGAGCTCGACGAAATGACTTGGTCTTCTGAAACTGAAAATCCTGGTCTCGAGGGCAGCTTCCAAACCTAAGTACTAACCCTTAGACTCAATTCTAATTGACCTTTAGATCTATACAATGAGGGCAAAACAGGTTTCCTAAGAGACTGTTAGAGATATTAATATTTTAGTGTTATTATGTTTAGTCCCACACCGCCTATCGGTGTTGTGAGTCATGTTGTAGTTCCTATATAAAGCCCCTTTGTGGAAGAATAAAATCGCACTTCTTATTTTCCTATTCCTTTCTACATGGTATCAGAGCCTAATATTCTGAGACCTAAAATTTTTTCCCGGCTACTGTTTCCCCCGCTCCCGTCCCGACCAAAATCCCGCCCGCACCCGACCCGTGCTTCTTCCCCGACCCGTATTTCCGCGACTCCGGCAGCTAGGGCTCACGGGAGGTCCTTTCCCCCTCGCTCCCGTCGACGGAATCGTCGCTTGATTCCGAGACGGGAGCGGGACCTTCTCCCGTCGTGTTGACGACTAATTTCGCCGCTGCTGCCCCGTGCGGCCTTCGTGAACGACTTCGTCGACGGCCCGTGTGGCTTCTTTCTCTTCTCCCGTCAACTGCAGATGGTGCTGCTCCTGGCGGATCTATCCTCTTCTCCTGGCGGCGACTCTTCTCCTGTTGGCCTCCGCTCCGCCCGGGCCTGCTTCTTCTCTGGATTGCTGCGCTGCAGCTGCTTCTTCTCCGGCCTGCTGCGCTGCAGCTGCTTCTTCTCTGGATTGTTGCGCTGCAGCTGCTTCTTCTCCGGCCTGCTGCGCTTGTGCTGCTTCCTCTCCGTCTGCCGCTGCTTATCCGGCCCGCTGCTGCTGCAGCTGCCTCTTCTCCGTCTGCGGCTGCTGCTCATCTTCTCCGGCCCCTTAGATATTTGATGTTGTTTTTTTTTACAAGTTGTTGTTTGGTTGTTGTATTGCGTCTCTGTGATTTCCGCCTTCTTGCACGTGATCTACGTGAGGGGGAGTGTACGTCACGGCCTCTAGGCGTAGTCTATACCTTCATGCACGTATTACACGTGAGGGGGAGTGTTTGTGATATCAGCGACTCGGATGCTTCTTGTTGGAACACCCTATTACTAATTTGGGTCAGGATCACTATGTCTCTAGGAATTTATGCTTTGACCTTCTGTATAGATAATATGTCAATTAGAATTGAGTCTAAGGGATCAGGAGTCTAGGTTTGGAAGCTGCCCCTGAAGACCCAAGTTTTTCTGGAGACTAAGTCCAAATCGTCGAGCTCAGCACGACGTTTCGTCGAACTCCGGTCGACGATCGTCTAGCTCAACTATTGACAGATCGTCGAGCTCCATTCGACGATCGCTGAGCTCAACCCTCATAATATCGTCGAGCTCTGGTCGACGATCGCTGAGCTCAACTTCTCAATATCGTCGAACTCCATTCGACGATCGCTGAGCTCAGGTCGACGATTTTGACTCTGCACTGGATCCTTATCTCTGAGCTCAGTTCGACGATCTTTGAGCTCAGATCGACGATTTCTTTGCTGCTTGCATTTTCCAGTTCGCTGAGCTCAGCTCGACGATAGCAGAGCTCAGTTCGACGATTTCAGTTATCTTTCAGAATTCAAATTCAAATCAGATAGAAGTTATTCTGCATTTAATTCAGAAGATCTGCCAGCCATTTTCATTTACTTCTGGAGCAAGTTTCAAGGGATTTTTCAAGGAATAATTCAGTGGACTTTCCTTCAGAACATTTTATGCAATTAAGGCTGTAATTAATTCAGACCAACGGCTATCTTTGACAGAGCAATTTTCTATTCAGACTCAGAGAATAAAAGATAGAATGTTTTTGAATCAGACAAGAAGGAGATAGACAAGAACAAGAGAATAGAGATTGACAAGAACAGGGACACAACTCAATACACAGAGACCCTCTCAATCGTCTGTCAACAAGAATTCAGAAGAACACTCATCAAAAAAGAGATCAAGCTTTCAAACATTTTTCAGATCTCTTCAGCTCTCAAGTGTTCAAGGCCAACATCATCTCAAGACTCCAGACACTCAACATTTCAGCTTGCTGAAATCATCTTTTGCTGGAGATCTATCTTTGAAGGCCTATCACCCTCAGCAAAGCTCATCTTCCTGAAGATTTCAAGGACTCAGGGGGAGCTTTGACAACATCACTGAATCCACATAGTCTTCTCAGTTGCTTGAGAAAGAGAAGACTGCCATCACTCTCTCACCCCCATTCTGTAAAGGGTTTTTCAAACTCCCTTCAAAAGTTTGAATCTGGTTTTTGAGCACCTTGTCAAAAGCTCATTGGTGGCAAGACACCTGATCAAAAAATCTGATTTGGTTTTTGAGCACCTTATCAAAAGCTCATTGGTGCCCAGGACACCTGATCAACTCATCCTGCAGTGGATTCCTACCTAGAGTGGTAGAAGAGTGGATGTACCCAAGTTGGGGAACCACTATATTTCCTTGTGTCATCTGGTTCTGCAAGTTTTCTTTTTGTTTCTGGCCTAGATTTTCTTGTGCTTAGTTTCTGCATAGCTTAGTTTTATTTCTGCTTCCCTGCTTACACTCATTACAACAATTGTTGTAAAGCTTTGCAAAAGTTTTTCTTTGTATTTTAAAAAGCACCATATACTCTATTCACCCCCCCTTTAGAGTATATCAGATCTAGTTTCCCCTTTCAATTGGTATCAGAGGGAGGTTGGTTAAACATACCATATCTGTTTGGTTGTACAGGCTAACACCTGAACCCCAAGATCCCAAACTAGATCCTTCTTTTGTATTCTAGTATTAGATTTAGCCTGCACAAATCATGGCCCAGAACAAAGATTATGCTAGCACCAGACCTCCAGTGTGCAATCTGTCAAAGTTTGCACTTTGGAAAGCAAGGATTAAACTCTACATGAATTCTATTGACGAGGACATTTTTAATTCTGTTTTGACAGTGTGTCCCAGACCCCCAGAAAGTACAAGCACAAATGCTGTTCCACCTCCATCAGGAACAGATGCTGACATCAAAAGGTGGAAGGTAGCTGATGCCAAGGCAATGAACATTCTAGCTCAGACAATGTCAGATGACATTTTTCAAAAAGTAGCTGAATGCAACTCAGCCAAGGAGATCTGGGACAAGCTCTCAGAAATAGTTTCAGGATCAGCTGATGAGAGAAAGGACAGAAGATCTCATCTCATCTCCCAATATGAGAACTTCAAGAAGGGAGAAACAGAGTCAGTAGGAGAAATGTACAACAGATTGAGTCTAATTGTCAGTGAACTGAGGACATTAGACAAAGAGATCTCACTGACAGAACTGAATGATAAGATCCTAATGTGCTTCCCCAGCACTTGGGATTCAAGAATCTGGCCAATTAAAGATGCCAGAAGTCTGAATGAGATCACGACTGAAGCCTTGTTGGGTAAGCTCAAATCTTATGAGCTACTCATCAAGAACAGAGAAGAAGAACAGAAGGCTGCTTCTCCAGCCACAAGGAAAGAGAAGACTATAACATTTAAGGCAGCTGAGGATCTGCCTGAAGAAAAAGGTACAGGCAATGATGAACTTCTCAGCCTGTTAGCCAAAAGATTCTATAAGATGGCCAGAAAGGACTTCAGAAGAAGATCATACAAGGAGCAGTACAAGCCAAGGTATGACAAGTCCATTGGCAATAGCAAAGACATTATTTGCTTTGGTTGCAGGAAACCAGGGCATATGGTTCCTGACTGTCCAGAAAACAAGAACAAGGACAGAAGGGACAGAAAAGAAAGAAGAAAGGAGAAGGACTCCAAAAGGAATGGAAATAGCAAACCCTCCTCCAGCAGAAATAAGCACACAAGGAAAGGATTTGTTGCTGAATCCTGGAGTGAGACTGAAGAGGAGTCAGAAGCCTCTTCCAGCTCAAGTGATGATGAGGATGATGCAGAGGAAAAGGAGTTCTGCATGATGGCAATCAATGCCTCACAACACAACTCAGAGGAAGAGGAGTCAGAGTCAGACTCAGAGACACAACCTGAAGAAGATCAGATGAAGACCTATCCAACATCTAACCAGCAATGATATTTGGATAGTGGGTGCTCTAAGCACATGACAGGGAACAAGGACAACCTAAATTCCTTTAGAGCCAAGCTTGGACCCAAAGTTATCTTTGGTGACTCCAACTTTGGACAGACTAAAGGATATGGAGAAGTCCAGATTGATTCTGTAACCTTCAAGAAGGTAGCATATGTGGAAGGACTGAAGCACAATCTAATCAGTATCAGTCAGCTATGTGATGAAGGCTACCAGGTGACCTTCAGCAAAACCTTATGTAAAATCAAGACAGAGGACAACACAACTGTGTTGACAGGTAAAAGGAAAGGTAACATCTACCTAGTAGATTTTCTTTCAACTTCTATAGATATCTGTTTATTCAATTCAGTTTGTAGACCAAATGTTTTATGGCATAAGAGACTAGGACACCTAAACCTTAGAACTATTGCTAGGCTATCCAAGGACAATCTTGTTAGAGGACTACCTTCTGGCCCCTACAAGAAGGAAGGACTCTGCAAGGCTTGTCAATTAGGCAAGCAAACTAAAAACAGTTTTAAGTCACTTAATAAGAGTGATTCACCTAGGATACTGTATCTGTTACACATGGATCTATTTGGATCCATCACAGTACAAAGCCTAGGAGGGAAATCCTACACTTTAGTGATTGTAGATGACTTCTCTAGATTCACTTGGGTGTTCTTTCTAAGGAAGAAGTCTGATAACTTTAAGTGTCTGACAGAGTTTCTCAAATGTGTAAAGATTGAGTTCAATACTCACATTGCCCTGATCAGAAGTGATCATGGGACAGAGTTTGATTCTCTTCTTATGCAAGAGTTCTGTCAGAGTGAAGGAATCAGGCATACTTTCTCAGCTCCTAGAACTCCTCAACAAAATGGGGTAGCTGAAAGGAAAAATAGAACCCTTATTGAATCTGCCACTACATTGTTGTCAGATGCTCATCTACCTCTATCCTTCTGGGCAGAGGCAGTGAACACCTCCAACTATGTGTTGAACAGAAGCCTGATACATAAACTGAAGGGAAAGACTCCTCATGAATTACTCAAAGGGAAGAAACCTAAAGTTGACTATTTCAAAATTTTTGGTTGCATTTGCTATATTCACAATAATGATAAGAAACATCTAGCAAAATTTCAAGCCAAAGCTGATGAAGGAGTGTTTCTGGGATACTCCATGATCAGCAAGGCCTATAGGGTTTATAATAAATCATCTTTGAAAATTGAGGAATCTGTTCATGTTTCTTTTGATGAAACTAACATGTCTTTCAAGGAGAAGATTTCTTCTACCATAGAACCTTTGCAGGAACACTCTCTAGTTGAAGATATGAACAAGCTACAGGTTGCTCAAGAGGATGAAAGTAGTGAAGATGAAAGCAATGCTCAACATATTGAAGCTCAACCGGAAGAGCCAGTTGTTGTACCACAAGAGGAAACAACAACACAGGTTGGTGAACGATCAACACCCCCTGTTGATTTAGTAACATCAAGAGACCATCCAATTTCCCAGATAATTGGAGAAATCTCAGCTGGTGTGCAAACCAGAAATCAGGTCAACCAAAACCTGTTGCACACCTGCTTCCTTTCTCAAATTGAACCTCAGTCCATTCAAGATGCAGAGCAAGATCCACACTGGATCATTGCCATGCAAGAGGAGTTGCATCAATTTGAGAGGAACAAAGTATGGGAACTAGTGCCCAAGCCTAAGGATCATTCCATTGTTGGAACAAAATGGGTATTCAGAAACAAACTGGATGATCAAGGAGTAATAATAAGGAACAAGACAAGGCTAGTTGCCCAAGGATACTCTCAAGAAGAAGGAATTGACTACGACCAGACCTTTGCACCTGTTGCAAGATTAGAAGCCATCAGGATTTTTCTAGCTTATGCAGCTCACAAAGGCTTCAAGGTTTATCAGATGGATGTCAAGAGTGCCTTCTTAAATGGAGACATCAAAGAGGAAGTCTATGTCAAACAACCTCCAGGTTTTATCTCTCCAACTCATCCTGATTTTGTTTTTAGATTAAATAAAACATTATATGGTCTCAAGCAAGCTCCTAGAGCATGGTATGAGACCCTAGCATGCTTTCTTTTGGAAAATGGTTTTATAAGGGGTAGAGTAGACCAAACTCTTTTCATTAGAACCCATAAGGCCCATACCCTACTAGTACAAATTTATGTAGACGATATCATTTTTGGTTCTACTGACTCAAAATTGTGCAGAAGATTTTCTAACCTAATGCATTCTAAATTTGAGATGAGTAGCATGGGTGAGCTATCCTTCTTCCTAGGATTGCAAGTCAAACAACATGCTGAAGGCATCTTTATTTCTCAAACCAAATATGCTAATGAGCTGGTTAAGAAATTTGGCATGTCTGAGGCATCTTGCATGAAAACACCCATGCCTACCAATGCTGTATTGGATGCTGATGAACATGGGAAACCTGTTGATCAGACAACATATAGAGCAATGATTGGCTCTTTACTGTATCTTACAGCTAGTAGACCAGATATAATGTTTGCTACATGTATATGTGCTAGATTCCAAGTTAGCCCTAGAGAGTCACACCTCACATTAGTAAAGAGGATTCTTAGGTATGTTAAAAGTTGTCCAAATCTAGGTCTCTGGTATCCAAAAGATTCAGCATTTGAGTTAACTGGATTCTCTGATGCTGATTATGCTGGATGCAGAATTGACAGGAAAAGCACCAGTGGAACTTGTCAGTTCCTTGGTGATAGACTTGTCTCTTGGTTTTGCAAGAAACAAACATCTGTGTCAACTTCAATTGCTGAAGCTGAATATATGGCTGCAGGCAGTTGTTGTTCACAAATATTGTGGATTCAAAATCAACTCCTAGACTATGGTTACAACTTAGAAAAGTCAAAAATCTTTTGTGACAATACAAGTGCTATCTCCATAGCTCAAAATCCAGTCCTCCATAGTAGGACAAAACATATAGAGATTAGGCATCATTTCTTAAGGGATAATGTTGAGAAGAATAAAATTGAATTGCAGTATATCCCAACTGATTTACAAAGGGGAGATATTTTCACCAAGCCTTTGGATGAAAAGAAACATACCTTCTTCCTAAATCAGTTAGGAATGTTAGATGGAGGAAGTCTCAAATAATACTCAAGATTTTGAAAGCTAAAAATGGACCAAGACTAGGCAAAATTCTGATTTTCCTTAGTGTCTAGGATTTCTCTGATCTCTGAACTGCGCTCGACGATTTCCCCACAGATCGTCGAACGGAGTTCGACGATTTCCAGAATCGTCGAACTGAGTTCAGCGCCCCTCAGACAGCATGAACTGTCTCCTTCGGTCAACGATCGTCGAACGGCGCTCGACGATTCTGTTCACTGAACGATCGTCGAACGGAGCTCGACGCCTTTCCAGATCGTCGAACGGAGATCGACGATTTTGGAGTCTCTTCAGATTCCTTTAGAAGCCTCGATCGTCGAACTGAGTTCAACGATCCTTCCTTTTCTGCGTCGAACCCTAATATAAAACTCTTTTTTCGTCGTCGTTCTCTCTTGCGCTTTCAATTTCTCTGCAAACTTTTCTTCCCTCCAAACAGTTCTACCTTGGTCGTTTTGTCTGTTGATTTTTGCAGGTACCATGGCCGTTTCAGTTGCTGTACTCTCTGCAATGAAATTTGATGCAGGCTTTGACATCGATCTCGACTCATTCAACACAACCGATCAAATCTTCCAGGATATTCTCACCTTATTCAAAGATCAGCAACTGTCTGCACTGATGACAACCAGAATCAAACTTGCATCTGATGAGATTAAAGAATGGGTATATACTGCCCACAACCTTGACAACAATACCATAGTTGGTTCTATTGGTGGCACCCAGGTACCTCTGACCCCAACAGTACTCACAGAGGTTTTTGGTTTAAGAAATGGTGAAGATTCTGCTGAACTCTCTGGAGATGAGTTCTCTGATATTCTTGCCAGGATGGGTCATCCTGAGGGGAACCTTAGCAAGCTGTTTAAGAGGAACCTGTCTGTGGAATACAGGTTTATGGCTGATGTAGTAGGCAAGGTTCTCTTGGCCAAGCATTCTGCTCATGACACAATCTCCAGATATCAGCTCTGCCTTATGGGAGCTCTGGTAGATAGAAAAAGCTTGAACTGGGGAGAAGTATTTTTTGATCTGTTGAAGAAAAAGATAAACAAGACTTTTGTGAATTATGGAAGAATACTGGGAATCTTCCTCCAGGCTAAGTGTCCTACCCTGCTAGTCTCCTCTGGAGTGCACATCAATGCCTCCAAGAGACTCACCTGTGCCCTTTTTGGGAAATGGGACAGGCAAATCTCCAAGCCCAGCAGGCCCTCTTCTTCTGGCCCTTCAGGCACTAGGACTCTAAGAGTCACTCCACCCCAGGTCTCTGCCCCTGCAGATGACCTGCCTGCTGCTAGTGCTGCTGCTTCTCCTCCTCCAAGCTCAACCCTACCTCCAGCTCCATCCACCACTCCAGCCTCATCCACCATTACAATCTCCAGCCCTTCTCCAACCTCAATTCCATCCCCAGCAACTATTTCCTCTCCTCCAGCAGACCACTTCCATCCCCTATTCTCTTATCCTCCTCCAGATGTCACCTCATCCCCATCCCTTCCATCCTTCACTCTCTTGGATGAATCCTACATGGAAGATTCCCCCTCTTCTCCTCCAGAATTGCCATCCTCCTCCACAACTTTCCAAGACCTTCTCCACCAGATTATTGATCAACCCACCTTCACTCCCTCCATATCCATCCCTCTATCCTCCATCTCTACCATCCCCTCTCCTGAACCATTCATTCCACCCTTCAGCCCTCCTCCTCCAGCATCCTCAGCCATCCCTCAACCCTCTACCTCTGCTCCTCTCATTGAGCATGTAGATCTCCCAGCCCTTGCTGATCAGTTGTATGAGCTCCTTGCACCTAGGTTCTCTCTTCTTATGGAGGCCTCTTTAGCTCCTCTACAACAATCAGTGGCAGCTCTCTCTGCCAGGCTTTCCTCTTTCCTTACTCCTCTAGCAGCACCCCCAGCAGTGTGCCTTGATGCACAGGTATCTGCATCCAGGCAGGGGGAGATGCCCTATGAAGCTGTTGCTGCTGTTGCTGCCCCTGCTGTTGTTTCTGCTACTACTGCTGCTGTGTCTGTTTCTGCTGCTGCTGCTACACCAGTACTAGCAATAGACCTAAGGTCCTTGCTATCTACTTTTGATACTGCTTACTTCAGCTGCCTCCCAGAGCCATATGCTGTCCAGCCCCCAGAGGTTCTTGCTGCCCAGCCCTCAGAAGATCTGTCTAAGGCTCTAGTGCCCTTCTCTTGCTGTGATCCCAAAATCATTTCTGATTTTCTTCTGTCAGTGACTACTGCTTCTGATGTTACTGCTGCTGCTGCTGCTGAAGACAATGCTGTGTCTACCTCTGAAGTTATATCTGCTGCTGAAGAAATTGTTTCTGATGAGCCCTTATCCCAGGATGTTTTGATGACAGAGGCTGTTGATTTTGAGCCTGCTGTAGAAGTTGTTGTTTCTGAAGCTGCTGCTGCTGCCCTCATTCCTGAAGTAATCTCTGTTGTAACATCTGCTGCTGCTCCTGTTGCTCCTCCTGCTTCTGTATCTTCTGCCCCATCAGCTGCTGTTAAATTAAAAGAGGATTTGATGAAGAAGATTGATGCCTTGTATGATGCACAAAGTTCTGAATCTGAGGATTATAACACTGCTTCTGATGACTCATCTGCCACAATTGCAAAGAAAAGAAAGGCAAGAAGTAAGGCCTTGAAGAGAGTTCCTCCTGCCAAAGTCAGAGATGACAATGATGTCCCCTTCTATATTCTGCACAATTGCCCAATCACTGAGCATTGGATGCAATTCTCTAAGAACCAGTTAAAAGCTATGAAGAAGAAGAGGAAATATGAGAAAGATTCTTCTCAGTCCAAGCACCCTCATCCTCCTCCACCACCTCCACCTGATGCAGGTGCAGGTGGCAGCTCTGCAAGATCAGGCCCTGCTAGAAGCCAGGCTCCCTACCAACCTCATGCAAGAACATATCAAAGGGAAAGCCATTCTAGGGGCTCTTACTCCAAAAGGGGAGGATATAGGGGAAACCAAAGAGAAACTCAGGTTTACTCCAAAGGACACTCCAGGCAGCATCCTTACTCTAGGGGAGGACATGTTTCTGCTGATACATCTTCTGGTCCTTTCCCCTATAAGCTCAAAGATACTGTGACTGCCAGGACTCCTCAAGATACTTCTTCCAACAGGTATGAGCCACCTGTTCCATTTGAGGACCCTGAGAAAAATCCTATGGCTTGGACTGCAAGAATGAAAGAGCTGGCTGCTTTGGATCAGATAAAGAAAGCAAAAGAACAAGGGCTAGACACTTCCAATATCTCTACCATGTCAGAGCAAAGGCAAAAAGAGTTAGAAAGATATGCCTCCAGTAAGTTCTTTGATGCAGACAGATACATGGAGTTGCATCCAGCTGCAGTGGTTCCCAGGGCTTCAAAGCAAATTTATTTGGGTGCAGCTGATGATACCAGATCCAAACAACAAGCTTTAGATCCCAACAGAGAAATTAAAATGGTAAAAGGCAAAGAAAAGGAGTAACTCTGTAAGGTGACAACTTTTGGTTTTTCTGACTGCCTTCTGGATAACATACATATATATATCTCTGTGATGGTTCTGCTCTGTGTCTTGTTATTGTTGTTTTTATGTTTTTCTGACTGTATGATGTTGTTTGTTTTTTTTTAAGTCTGTAAATAGTTTTCCTAACCCAAATAGGGGGAGATTGTTGGAACACCCTATTACTAATTTGGGTCAGGATCACTATGTCTCTAGGAATTTATGCTTTGACCTTCTGTATAGATAATAGGTCAATTAGAATTGAGTCTAAGGGATCAGTAGTCTAGGTTTGGAAGCTGCCCCTGAAGACCCAAGTTTTTCTGGAGACTAAGTCCAAATCGTCGAGCTCAGCACGACGTTTCGTCGAACTCCGGTCGACGATCGTCTAGCTCAACTATTGACAGATCGTCGAGCTCCATTCGACGATCGCTGAGCTCAACCCTCATAATATCGTCGAGCTCTGGTCGACGATCGCTGAGCTCAACTTCTCAATATCGTCGAACTCCATTCGACGATCGCTGAGCTCAGGTCGACGATTTTGACTCTGCACTGGATCCTTATCTCTGAGCTCAGTTCGACGATCTTTGAGCTCAGATCGACGATTTCTTTGCTGCTTGCATTTTCCAGTTCGCTGAGCTCAGCTCGACGATAGCAGAGCTCAGTTCGACGATTTCAGTTATCTTTCAGAATTCAAATTCAAATCAGATAGAAGTTATTCTGCATTTAATTCAGAAGATCTGCCAGCCATTTTCATTTACTTCTGGAGCAAGTTTCAAGGGATTTTTCAAGGAATAATTCAGTGGACTTTCCTTCAGAACATTTTATGCAATTAAGGCTGTAATTAATTCAGACCAACGACTATCTTTGACAGAGCAATTTTCTATTCAGACTCAGAGAATAAAAGATAGAATGTTTTTGAATCAGACAAGAAGGAGATAGACAAGAACAAGAGAATAGAGATTGACAAGAACAGGGACACAACTCAATACACAGAGACCCTCTCAATCGTCTGTCAACAAGAATTCAGAAGAACACTCATCAAAAAGAGATCAAGCTTTCAAACATTTTTCAGATCTCTTCAGCTCTCAAGTGTTCAAGGCCAACATCATCTCAAGACTCCAGACACTCAACATTTCAGCTTGCTGAAATCATCTTTTGCTGGAGATCTATCTTTGAAGGCCTATCACCCTCAGCAAAGCTCATCTTCCTGAAGATTTCAAGGACTCAGGGGGAGCTTTGACAACATCACTGAATCCACATAGTCTTCTCAGTTGCTTGAGAAAGAGAAGACTGCCATCACTCTCTCACCCCCATTCTGTAAAGGGTTTTTCAAACTCCCTTCAAAAGTTTGAATCTGGTTTTTGAGCACCTTGTCAAAAGCTCATTGGTGGCAAGACACCTGATCAAAAAATCTGATTTGGTTTTTGAGCACCTTATCAAAAGCTCATTGGTGCCCAGGACACCTGATCAACTCATCCTGCAGTGGATTCCTACCTAGGGTGGTAGAAGAGTGGATGTACCCAAGTTGGGGAACCACTATATTTCCTTGTGTCATCTGGTTCTGCAAGTTTTCTTTTTGTTTCTGACCTAGATTTTCTTGTGCTTAGTTTCTGCATAGCTTAGTTTTATTTCTGCTTCCCTGCTTACACTCATTACAACAATTGTTGTAAAGTTTTGCAAAAGTTTTTCTTTGTATTTTAAAAAGCACCATATACTCTATTCACCCCCCCTTTAGAGTATATCAGATCTAGTTTCCCCTTTCACTTCTTTCCCGACTCCTGCCTTAGTCACACCCGGCCCCTAGGTATAACCTATGTCTTCTTGCACATGATCCACGTGAGGGGGAGTGTTTGTGATCATGGCGACTCAGATACTTCTTTCCCGACTCCTGCCTTAGTCACACATGGCCCCTAGGTTGATTTCATATGTTGTTTGTGTCTCCTCGTCGTTTTCTCTGGATTTGGTAGGGTTGGTTTGGTCTTGCGTAGTTGACCTTGTTTCCGCTCCGAGTGTATCCAGCGTTGTCATGGTCGGTTTGCGGACCAACGTCGTGTGGCTCTTGCCCGGTTGAAGTATCCCCAGTGACACGCGGTTGGGCCTCGGTGGTTGTTGCTTTGTCCCACGCTGCCTTCCTTCTTTTACCCTCTATTTTATGTTGTGTCCAAGCTGTAGGCTTCCCCTTCAGCTTGAGGGGGAGTGTTAGAGATATTAATATTTTAGTGTTATTATGTTTAGTCCCACACCGCCTATCGGTGTTGTGAGTCATGTTGTAGTTCCTATATAAAGCCCCTTTGTGGAAGAATAAAATCGCACTTCTTATTTTCCTATTCCTTTCTACAGAGACATAGTGATCCTGACCCAAATCAGTAATAGGGTGTTCCAACAGGGTTGGCGGTCATGAAGATAGTGTAACAAAAGCAAACAAAAAATCTCGAAAGGAGATTTATTATGAGGCCGATTTCTAGAATTATTACATGTGAGTTGTGCCCGTGGATGTACAAAATCTCATTGCTTTACATCCGCCCCAGATAGACGCTTAAGAAGGCCTCTCATACGTCTTTCAACGACATTAGTCTGCTCATCAATTAGAGTGTGATAAGCGCTACTATTCTCTTGTTTGGTTTTCAGTCGACCACATGATATATTCCGCAAATATGATAAATTTTTTAATATATCGATCTAACTCCATAAAGATGTCTTTAATCAAATGATAGTGAGGTGAAATAAAAGTGTAATCTCTAAATATAAGATCGACAGAGTATGGTGTGCGAAGTGCATGTTCTTCGGATATGATATCAAAAAGCTGAGAAATATCAGGTGGGATATCGGGATTCGTCAAATGTGGGGAGAGCGATACATCTGGGTCACAAATTAATTCATGGGTTGGGGGATCAGGCGGGAGTGCGGTAAGCAGAAGTGTAGTGGAGGCAACAACAAGTGAACTAGAAGGCGCAGAGGTCCTCCCGTGAGCCCTTGGAATCAGGCAGTTATCCTCGATTTTTCCGACGCGATTTTCCATTTTAAAATTTGTTTTTTAAATAAAATAAAGATATTTTTTAACTTTTTTTTGAAAATAAATTATAAATATTTTTAAATAGATTTGTTTTAAAAAATGAAATTCGAATCGCGTGATTCGCGATAGAGTGAATCACAGACCATTTGATACCAAACTGATGTAAACACAAATTAGGTTTTCAAATTAAAATATTTTTTAAGCAAGATATTTTAATTAATTAAATTTTTTTTATTAGGAAATAAAGCTAGGGTTTGAAAGGAGGCCGAGCGGGCCCAACTCGAGTCTTAATGCACAAAATCGCCTCCAACGTCGGAGCTTCACTTTAGTCGCTAATTCAAATTTGAGAGAGAATTCTTAAGCGTTAAATGTGTTGAATCATTGCAAGTCACGCACATCCACAAGCCAAACCACAATAATAATTTATGAAATTGCAGTAATAAAAGTAGATCGAACGTTTGAAGCGCCTTACCAATATTTAATCAAGACACATAAAATTAAGTTGATATTTTGAAGCACAAGATGAGTGTATGTTACTCAGGTGGGGAGTGGACCTCCCAAACTGGATGCGGGCAGAGATGGTTTCAACCCCGACTCAAAGACCGTCGGATTGGTTGCTGTAGTGGACGACAGTTTGATGCAGAAACATGTCGGTGCAGCAATATTTGAAGTCTGACCGCACGGCTTGCCAGGTTGGTTGCTGTAGTCGCCGTCAATTGGAAACGACACGGGATCACTGTAGCAAGCTTTGGCGTCGACCGCTCCATCTATGGAAGCATGTGACCGAGCGGCGCAGGAATCACCGGTCTTGATCGCAGATATCCGGCTAAATCGAGGGAGGTGTCGACGGCAGGGCGCTGGATGAGAGGAGGAGACGATCCAGGGGCGGGCTGATTACAGGGAAAATGACTCGGGTTTGTTTTCCTGTAATTTCCGGCTGCATTCATTGCTGGATGGCGTTTTTATTTTATATGCTTTGATCTTGTCCGGTTGATTTGGGATCTTGACCGGTTGATTTGGGATCTTGACAAATAATACTTTTCCAAAACAGATATTTCCCTTTCCCTCTTATTTTGTTTCCAAAACACACTGTTTTTCAAAACTTGTAGCAGCTGCAATTATTCAAAGATCATTTCAACGTTTTTGCTGACTGAAATTTCTCAGGCAGGGTCCTACTTTCCAAATGAATAATTTTGGAATATGGTTATTGACTCCTCTTAGAGTTTTAGATTTGGATTTTAATTTTATGCGCTCTCCTAAATAAATTAAGCTTGCCCCTAACACCCGAACTACTCAAATTATCAGACCTTTTTATTAAGGGTCTCACTGACCGATCACACCGATGAGCCGAAACTAATAACGAGTGCATGGAAGGAGACATACGAGAAATAAATAACTGCAATGAAAACATTAGAAAATAATAAATAGCAAAATATAATTGGCGCGTGATGGGGTCACGCGTCCTCGGATGCGGCGAGGGTTGCATCACATGACATATTCAAACTAGTATTCTGTGAGCTCCTGCTCGTGATGATCTTCATGTTTAATGAGTGCTCTTTTCAAATCCGCGAGTCTCATACTCGCGAGGTCATCTCTTGAGCAACTATGATGCTCTCCTTTAATTATATGAGTTCCATACTTGCGAGGTCATCTCTTTAACAGCTATGGTGCTCTCCTTCAATTCCGCGAGTTTCATACTCGCGAGGTCATCGCTTCGACAGATAGGGTGCTCTTCTTTAATTCCGCGAGTTCCATACTCGCGAGGTCATCTCTTCAACAGCTGTGGTACTCTCCTTCAATTTCGCGAGTTTCATACTTGCGAGGTTATCGCTTCGACAGATAGGGTGCTCTCCTTTAATTCTGTGAGTTCCGTACTCGCGAGGTCATCTCTTCAACAGCTATGGTGCTCTCCTTCAATTCCGCGAGTTTCATACTCGCGAGGTCATCGCTTCGACAGATAGGGTGCTCTTCTTTAATTCCGCGAGTTCCATACTCGCGAGGTCATCTCTTCAACAGCTGTGGTACTCTCCTTCAATTTCGCGAGTTTCATACTTGCGAGGTTATCGCTTCGACAGATAGGGTGCTCTCCTTTAATTCTGTGAGTTCCGTACTCGCGAGGTCATCTCTTCAACAACTATGATGCTCTCCTTCAATTCCACGAGTTCCATACTCGCGAGGTCATCTCTTCGACAGATAGGGTGCTCTCCTTTAATTTCGCGAGTTCCATACTCGCGAGGTCATCTCTTCAACAACTATGATGCTCTCCCTTAATGTCGCGAGTTCCATACTCACGAGGTCATCGCTTCGATAGATAAGGTGCTCTCCTTTAATTCCGCGAGTTCCATACTCGCGAGGTCATCTATTCAACAGTTATGGTGCGAGTTCCATACTCGCGATATCATCACTTCGACAGATAGGGTGCTCTCTTCAATTCCGCGAGGTTCATACTCGCAAGGTTATAACTTCAACGTCTATGGTGCTCTCCTTTAATTCCGCGAGTTTCATACTCGCGAGGTTATCACTTCAACAGTTATGATGCTCTACTTCAATTCCGCGAGTTCCATATTCGTGAGGTCATCGCTCTGACAGATATAGTGCTCTATTCAATTATTCGAGGTTCATACTCGCGAGGTTATCACTTCAACGTTATGATGCTCTCCTTTAATTCCGTAAATCCATTCTCACAAGATCACCGCTTCAGCAACTATGGTGTTCGCTTCAATTCTGCGAGTTTATACTCGTGAGACTATCGCTTCAGCAACCAGACCGCTTTGTTATTCATTTCTTCTCCTCAAACACCAGGAGCTATGATAACCTGAAAAGGTTCTACCCCTAGGAGGGAATGATACGCTTGTTTACACTTATACATCGATGATATTTCTCTGACACCCTGAAATATGAAGACTTTAGCTTATTTTTTGAGTGCGCCTCGAGCAGGCATGGTAGGAAGGAAGTGATCTCCACGGTCGAGTTGGGAAACGAGCATCTGACTTGACTCTCATAACACCCAGAGCAGGTGATGGAGCAGTGTGTCGGGACTTACCGCGTTCTTATAAGACCAAGCCCCTGCAACTTCACTCGAGGCTCTCAACGCTAGACAACACAAGCGTTGAGTCATGCTGCTACAGTCAACGCCTAATAAAGAAGACAGACAAAGGCAAAAGCGTTGAGTGGTACCAGCTCACTCAGCGCCTTCAGACAGGTGAAGAGTTGGCTAAGTACAGAGACGTCGAGTGAGGAAGACTCACTCAACGCTCTCAACGCCTAAGATGCAGAATGGTTCAGAAAGTTGATTAAGGGTTTTGGCGTTGAGTGAAGCTTGTTCACTGAACGCACTCAATGCCTGAGGAAGCAAAAGATTGGCTAAGTCCAGAATCGTTGAGTGAAGCTTGTTCACTCAATGCACTCAATGCCTAAAATGGATCTGAGAAATTGGCTAAGTCCATAACTAATGACGTCAGCCAAAGTCAACAAAAGTCAACAAAGTTCAAATAAGTTGTGGGAAAGCTACAAAACACGACAAATAGCGTCAACACTCTACTTTGCATCTTCTTCAGTTAAAGCAAGTTGCAGCTGTCAACTGCAGGTGGTCCCCACTGCTTCTTGGAGCCGTTAATCGGCGGAAGATAAAAGAGACAGCTTCAGAAGGAAGAACTTAACTTTTTAGGTTTCATTCTTTTCACAAAGTGCGGCTGAACTTCATCTTCCTCGCCATTACTGCTGAGCTAAAAGCTTGAAGTCGATCCAGCTGAACCAAAAAGTTCATTCCAGATAGCTGTAACAATTTCTTCTGCTACAACAAGTTCAGATTAACTTCTGATAAAGAAAGAGAAGAAGCGCCTTCAGTTTTCTGCAGGTTCAGGTTAACTGTTTGAAGAACTCAAGATCAGTCAAATCTTCAATCTTCTACAGCAAGTTCAGAAACATATTTCTGAGATACTTCCAGCAAAGGCAACTATTTACTGAAGATCATCTTTCTGCTGCTGTGAATATAGTTAGGGCTGAGATAACTCAGCTCAGTAAGCTGATACAGAGAAATATCTCTGTGTCAAATTAACACAAATCAATTTCATTTATGTAGGATCCATTTGGATCTGAGTTGTAAGGCCTTTGTGCCTGAGGTAGGGCAGATTTGCCTGAGTGTAGGATCCGGTTTTGGATCTGAGTGTAGGACCTTTGGGTTTGAGGCAGGATCATGTGTGGATCTGAGCTATAATGCTTTTAAGCCTAAGGTAGGGTAGTTTTGCCTGAGCTGTAGGAGAGTCATACTCTCTGAGTGTAAGACCTTTGAGTCTGAGTGTAGGATCCAGATTTGGATCTGGGGTAGGGCCTTGTGCCTGAGCTGTAGGAGAGTCATTCTCTCTGAGATAGGCTATCCTCCATAGCATGAGCTGTAGGACTTGGATTCAAGTCTGAGGTAGGTGATCATTTGATCACTGAGTTGTAGGAGCAAGTTTGCTCTGAGGTAGAGTTTTGTGCCTGAGTTGTAAGTCTTGGAGGAGACTGAGAGATCCTGCGGGATCTGAGGTGTAAGCTCTTTGGAGCTGAGTTTTTGGAGAAAGTGTCTTGTCTGACTGGAAGTTAGAAAGGTGTGAGGAGAGTGAATGTACTCATAATCTGGAGAACCACTATAAATTTTGTGTGTGCTTGTGTGGTGTGTCTTAAAAGCTTTAATCTACTAACTAACTACACACTAAGTTAATAATACTAATAAAAAAAACCAGAAAACCTATTCACCCCCCCTCTAGGTTGTTAGCTAGCTTGAAGACAAAGACTTTCAATCGGCCTCCAATAACGGACCTCTCCGCACAACATGCACAGAAAGAAGCAGTTGAGATCGCCATGATGGTGGCCCGTGTCCCACCACATCTCTACAACATCCGGGCTCAATTTTTCTCCTTTTTTACAATTCCCTCTCTTTCGGTTTGTGTTTTATGCTATTAAAGGTTACACCGCCACTCGATGCTCCTGGAACTTTATCTCTGGGCCTCCTACAGCAATCTTTGACATCTCCCCTTGCTCCTTTGGCTCGTGGTGGTCGCACCACTTCTTGGGGGAAGGGGACATCACAGAAGGCCTCGTCTTAAGTGTTCTCATTGTGGTCGAGATGGTCATCTTGAGGTAACATACTATTGTAAGCATGGTATGCCTCCATAACAGCATGCATCCATTGTGGTTGATACTACCTCCACCACCCATAACGACATTGATGTCTTGCGCACCCAGCTCCAACATCTTCAGGGGATGATCAGCCGTTCATTTGGCTCGGTTGGGTCGATCTCCATCGAAGGTATCTTATATCTATTCCATAGCTCTACTTGGATTGTGGACCCGGGTGCCACACACCATCTTACTCCGCAGAAACCGCCTCAGTACTTACAATCTGCATATCCCAAGTTCATCACAGTGGCTAATGATGAGACCACCCCAGTTTCTTGCTCTACTGATCTGCCCCTTTCTTCAACTTTCTCTTCGTTCGATCTTTCATATTCCGAGATCTCCTTTCAACCTTCTTTCCACTAGCGGTCTTACTCAGAACCTTGATTGTTGTGTAACCTTCTCTTCCTCATATTTTGTTGTGATGGATCGACAAATGCACAATTTCATTGGTAAATGGTGACTGTCTAATGGATTCTATATCTTGGATGTTATACCCACAATTCTATCATCTGTCATTTCTGTTGATTGACATTGGCGTCTCGGGCATGCTCTCCTCCCGATCCTCAAGAAAAATTTTCCTGAATCTCCCTCAATGACTTTACTTGTGAATCATGTATTTTCGGAAAACAACTTCGTTCGTTTTTTCTTCCTCATTGTACTCAGAGCAATGCTCCTTTTGCTTTACTGCACTCTTATATTTGAGGACCGTATAAAACATCTAGTGTTAATGATTATCGTTACTATTACCTTTATTGATGATTACTCTTGCATGACATGGTTGTATATACTTCATGATTATTTTGAATTAACTTCTGTCTTTCATGCTTTTATTACTGAGACTCATACTCAGTTTTCAAGTTCTGTTAAGACACTCCGCATCGACAATGCACATGAATATACAAGCCGTGATTTTGCTAATCTTTGTACTAAGTTTGAGATCATCCATTAAGCCTCATGTGCTTATACGCCCCAATAAAATGGCGTGTCTGAGCGCAAAAATCGTCACCTTCTTGAGGTCGCAAGCTCACTGATGTTTTAGTTGCAAGTTCCCAAACTCTACTGGAACTTCACGGTTTCTACAACCACCTTATCAATCACATGCCCTCCGTCATTCTCAACTTTACGACTCCTTTTAGTCTTTTATTTACTTCCACACCTCCTTATTTCATCACACCCCGCGCCTTTGGATGTGCCTGCTATGTCCATTATCTTGGTCCTTCCACTGACAAGCTTGCACCTCGTGCTACAAAATATATGTTTGTTGGTTACTATTGCACTCAAAAAGGGTGGGTGTTACTCTCTCGACAATCATAAAGTTGTCATTGTTAGAATGGGCGTGCGACGGTTAAACCCACCTCGCAAGGTATCTGGGCTGCCTTTCTTAAACTCCCTTAGAGGGTTGCAGCCCAACCGACTCAACCCATCTTCATGCCCACAGGCAGATTTTTGGAGGACACATCCTCCCTTAGATGAACGAAACTCGATAGTCAATCGCACACCACGGGAACTTCCTAGGAGGTCACCCATATCGTGACTCCTCCGGCCCGAGCACGTTTAACCATAGAGTTTTTCCATTTCTCATCACCAATTCAACTGCAGCTGAATTGGTGATGAGAAGTGGAAAAACTTTATGGTTAAGCGTGCTCGGGCTGGAGTAGTCTTGAGATGGGTGACCTCCTGGGAAGTTCTCGCAGGGATGCTTAAATGGATCACTTCTCATCGAAAGGCGGTCATGGGAGCAAGACCAGATGACAACGCCTTGGTGACTTCAACAACTCGTGACAACCGTATTAAGTCGGGTCCTGGGTGCCCGAAATGGGCTAGGCCGCATGCGGTTGTGGAGAGCGGGTTGTGGCCGGTGGACTGCAGTCCAGCTGGGGGCGGCCCGGGATACTCACATGAGTGGGTCAGCCCCCTTTCAACAAAAAAACGATTTTTGTTAGAAGGGGCGTACGGCGGTTCAACCCACCTCGCAAGGTATCCGGGCTGCCTTCATTAAACTCCCTTAGAGGGCTGCAACCCAACCGACCCAAACCCATCTCCATGCCCATAGGCTGGTTGTTGGAGACCACATCCTCCCTTAGATGAGCGAAACTCGATAGTCAAACGACCGAAAATTGACGTCCGGCTATGTTTTCACATGTGGATCAACCTGCATATCGTGGTCTAGCAAAAAGCAAGACTCGGTGTCCGTCTCTACTATGGAAGCGGAGTACGAGGCTTCGACCTTGTCAGCTCGGGAAGCTATTTGGCTCAGGAGGCTAGTAGTGGACGTACATGAAGAAGTGCGGGGTCCCACTCTGTTACGCGGTGACAACGAGAGTGTCCTTAAACTGGTTAACAATCCAGTTTATCACGCGTGGACCAAACATATTGAGATCGAACATCATTTCATTCAGGAGAAGGTGCTGGAGGGATCTCTTATGCTCGAGCATGTGCGGAGTGAGGACAATATCGCGGATATCTTCACAAAGCCGTTGTCGAAGGGATGATTTGAAAGGTTACGGGGACTGCTAGAGATGATTTCTACTTCTCATTTCAAGAGGGAGTGTTGAAATTTTTGAAGTGAAAGTGGTGGCCTGGGCGGACTGTCCGCGCGGACTAGGCGGACAGAAGCGGTGACCTGAGCGGACTGTCCGCGTGAACTGGCGGACAGGAGTGGCGAATATCCAGGTCGGCAAGGATCAACATCAGCTTGTTCCCAAGTTGTAACCAGACGGATAGGATGTTTATCCGCGGGAGTGCGGACTCATCTGGAGTTCGCCGAGTCCGGCGTGATTGCAGACTCTTCTGGAACTCACGAGTTCGACATGTACTTGTGCACTTGGACTTGCTTTGGTGGAGCGGTTTGGTGTAACCGCGGAGTTCGCCGGTTAGTGCGAACTGGTTCTTGAGTCGTCGGTTTGGAGTCCGCACTTTGGACTCTTGGTGGTGTGGACTTGGTCTTGATTTGTACCAAGTCTGGTGTTGCTCAGTCCGCAGAGTTCGCCGGGCAGTGCGGAATGCTTTTCTATCCGTCGAGCTCGGCAGTTTGGTACTCTTGTTGCGGGCTTGGAGTGTGCGGACTGGAGCAGTGTCCGCAAGATGTGCGGACTGGAGCTGTCCGCAGGATGTTGCGGACTGGTGGTGGTATCCGCAGTGTCTGCAAGTTTGGCAGACTGGTCTTGGCCTTGTCCTTGTGGTGTTTAAGGCGGATAAGGTTTCTATCCGGCCTTGATGGTGCGACAAGGCGGACTGGTTTCATGTTCGCGCTATGCGGATACGCTTTGTGCTTGCCGCAAGATGGGTGGTGATCCTATCGGCTAGGGCGGTGACCACACTCCTCTCCGCGCCTATAAATAGGACCCCCTGTCACATCATATAAACAACCGACTAAGCAGTAAGTGAGCTCGGTCGATTGCTGCGGACAAATTTTTGTATCCGCGCGGTTTGAGAAGTTAACCGGTGTTTACTGTTGCAGATTGTGTGGATAACGTTGAGAAGCCAGAGACTTTTTTCTGACTTGCGTCAGGGATCAGTGCGGACTCTGCGGATACAATCGGCGGTTAGCAACAGGTCACGGCTTGCGACCAGGCAATCTTCTCTTTGGCAATTTTCCCAGTTCAATAAAGTTGTCCGCTTCCGGAGGTCTGTTCTGTTCGGCAGCAGCTGTTCGCAGATAATCTGGCGTCTAGGCGACCTCGCGGTTAGGCGTCTTGCAAATTGCGGACAGAGTTCTTCAGCATTGGAATAACGGGGTGTCCGCGCGGTTATGTTGCGGTCTGACGACTTGACGGCTTCAGCGGACTCCTTAGTGCAGCTCGACAGAGTCGGTGGTTACTCTTTCAGTCCGCGTGGCTAGCTTTTACCTTGTTGTTTTTTGCTTCTATCGGGTACATTGATGAATCATGTATCGTCATGTATGCCTCGCACTGTATAGAAGATTGATAGTACAGGTTTTTCTTGTTCTTCTATTTGCATCTGATTTACTTGACTTGGTTTGGTTGAGTGTTTCTGCGACCTGGTTATCCTTATTCTGCGTTTCACTAATTTTTGCAGTCATTTCTGCGGTTGAGACTTTAATCAAAGACCAACCTATTCACTCTCTCCAACCATCTCCTCCTACACCTCCATTATTACCACATCCTACCATCCCTATTATGTCTCATCTTCCACCACTTGATTCTCGTACCCTCCAAACAATCTCTTCTTCGAGTGTACACTCGTCGCTCTCCTCATTCTGATGCCCTACGACTGTTACCCTCTACTAGTGATGCATCGTGGCTTGAAGATCCGGCACTAGTATCTACTGTTATTCCCTTGGCTAATTATGTATCCTTACATTGCCTCTCTCTGATACTTCTCAAATTTGCTGGTGAAAAGCTATTACATCCGTATTGAGAGACCAGGTCTTCAACAGTGCTTTGACATTGATTTACTCGTTCTACAGTTAGGGCTATAGGTCAACTTAGGAACAGAGGATCAAGCTTGACATTACAATAAAATTAGTTCAATCAAAATGTTGTACTCATCCACTATAGCAGAAATGTTGTACTCATCCACTATAGCAGTGTGATTTCTGTGACACGCTCGAGAGACTTCTTGGAAAATACATGGTAAACTAAAAAATGGAAAGAGAAACAATTTGGGTGAGCAATACTCCAAATGCCAATTATGCTTCCAAGTCCATTCAAGAATGTGCAAACGGATTATTTTCTGAAGTGTCGTCATATTCATCATTAGGTATTGAGATAACTTGCTGGAACGCCTAGGTAATTATTTTTTTACTCTATTTTTTTCATAGTTCGTTGTTCCTTGGATCATTGGTTCACGCTCTCGGGATCATATGCCAAGTATCTCTTATTTATTCATCTCTTATTCCATTGTTTTAGCGCTGAGAAGATTATAATAGTTGAAAGATGTTTCTCACCAATTGTTGGCAAAGGCCAAATTAAAATTTTCTAAAAAAATTACCCTTAAATCAATTTTTCATTGCTCCTAAACTTGCCTGCAATCTTCTTTCTGTTATAAATTTTCCTATGATTCTGCCATTTCTTTTCGTACTAGAGCTTACAGAATATTATTCAGTGTCAAAGCAATGAATAAGCTTTACTACTTTAATGAGATTATTTTCTGGAATTAAGAAATGTTAAGTTTAATACTTGTTCTACTTTTGTTTATGCTAACATAATGTTAAGGAATCTTTGATTAGAGCATCCAAGCTTTTCCATTATCTTAAACAATTGTTTCCTAATTTGTTCAAAGAGGAAATTTTCTACTCTTCAAATTGAAATTTCTCATTTATCAGAAGAACACCTTGCTATCTTATTATGCATCAAAATCGTATTATTTGATTCATAGTGATGTTTGGTGGAGGCCATCTTGAGTCAACAATCTTTATGGAAAGACGTGATTTCTGATCTTTATTGATGACTCAAACGACATATGTTAAGTAAAAATATGAAGCTGCTTAAATTTAATTTTTTTACAAAGTTGAAATCCAATTAAAATTGTATTCTTCATATTGTTAATTAAACTAATATTTTATTGAATTACAAGGAGATTATTGAAAGAAAAATAAGACGATTGTTATTAGCACTACACTTTTGGACATTCACACAACTTTTACTCCTAATTTTCTGCGCCTTTGAAAATACTCCTTGTACATGCATTTTTAGGAAAATTGTTCAACACGAAAGTTGTAGATCTCGTCGAGATCTACAACTTTCGTGTTGAACACTTTTCCTAAAAATGCATGTGTAAGACGTATTTCTAAAAGGCGCGAAATCTGAGCGTATTTCCTAATGTACGTCTTGTACATGCATTTTTAGGAAAAGTGTTCAACACGAAAGTTGTATATCTCGACGAGATATACAACTTTCGTGTTGAACACTTTTCCTAGAAATGCATGTACAAGGAGTATTTTCAAAAGACGCAGAAAATTAATAGTAAAAATTGTGCGAATATCCAAAAGCGTACTGCTAATAACAGTCCCCAAAAATAATCATACATCAATTAGCATGTCGAGGAATATCTCAATTAATGGTATTATTGAACGAAGAAATAGACACTTACTTGAAGCAGCACATGCTATTATGTTTCTATGCATATCCATAAATATATTTTGGGAGAAACTATTTTAACTGCATCTTATTTGACAACTAGAATGCTCTCTTATATCAAAATTTGAGACGCCTGTAAAATGTGTTGGAAAAAGTTTCCCTACTTTCAACTGTGATCTACCTTTAAAACTTAAAAGTGTTCAAATATGCTTGCTATATTTTCATACTCAACATTCTTGATCTAAATTAGACCTTAAAGCTAAACGATATGTTTTTCGTATGCTCCTAAGCGCAGGCATAAATATTTTGAATATGTAGCTTTCCTTGAAAAAGTCAACCTTCTTAAAAAAACCTTCATGGGGGTGGGGGGGGGGGGGGGGGCGTATAAAGGTGATTGAAGATATTTTTTGAGCATCACCGTTAACTAACATTATATCTCCTTGAATATTTGTGTTGAAAGTATGAAAATGAGGATAAAGGTTATGTTTGGGGGTGTGGTGATGGCTGTGAATGCAGTGGTATGCAAGTACCATCATATTCATCCAAGTGCGGTCAGGCATGAATGTAAGACTGCCCCTTCCAGGGTGCTTGACCAAACCGAAAAGTCTTATTCTCAATGCACTCAACTTGACTATGATGGCGTAAGTAGTGCAGGAGAAGAAATATAACCACTTCTAACTTGTGCACTATCCAACTCCAACCTGTATTCAACTTTGATGCATTGCCAGACTGATATCATCATTTCACATTTCAAGTAAAACAGAAGAGTAATAAATAGCATAAGTCAGTAAAGCATGCAATCATTTAACAAAGTCAAAATGATGAGTCACAGAGTATTATACTGGAAGTAAAGTGTAGAAAGCACGAAAGTACATGGACATGAAAATGTCACAACACAGAGTACATACAATGTACAAATCTTCATCCAAGGTTTACAAGCAGAACTGTAATTGGATGGAACAACTAATCAATAAGAGTGTAACTTATGACCTCACAATCTAAAAGTATATTCTATAGTGACACTATTCTCATCGAGTGCATCGAACAACTCACCCTACTGTATCTCCTGGGGTACTGAAAGTATTGGGTTAGCCTAAAAAGACTAATTGACCCCCTCCCCCCGAGCTCTTACATGCTCAAAGAACGGTGGAATCAATTGCCGAGCTGCAATAAATCTCAGCACAACTCAATATATATAATAGCATAACCAATAGTTAAGTAACAAGTTATGCAAGCCATTATAATATATTGAATATTAAATATGCAATAATATAAACATTTATTCTAAAAGCTCAACCCTATCAGTTCCCACTTCTCACAAACACTCATACAATGCATGTATGTCTAAACTATAAGATGAAACTGAGTTATACACTAAAGAAATGGAACAAAATTACCCTCTGTATTACACTGTACTTCATTCACCATTTTTTCATACATTACATGATTCATATCAAACCAAATTTGCTAAGTCGACATTGAAGTAACCAACTTTTTTGTGGGTAAACGATGATAGTGGATCAATAACTTCCACTTCTAAAAAAGTGCCATACTATAAAGCTAGGTCTTAGCGTGCAACAGGAGGCCGGTTACCACAAGGAAATTACTTTCAATAAATTCGATGAAAATCACAAGGTATAATTGTGCCTAACCTCAGGAGGTTGGTTCCTCCTAAAATTCCTTCTCCAAATGAGAAATCTCAAAACCCTAAACATCAAAGATAACTAAAACTCCCCATGTCTCCTCCTTATTTGGATGGGGGCTCGCAAACATTTTACCCTAATAACCTACAAATTAAAGATACAAAATATAAATATGTTGCGCGCGTGTGTGCAACAATATCTCCTGCCCGAAAATCATCCTTGACACCATGGTCGTCGTGAAAATTCTAAATAACTGGATTTTTACTTCTCCAAAAAACATAATATTACACAGGTATGACCCCCTATTTATAGAAAGGAGGAGGTAGAGTGAGAATACATTAGACGATGTGAGACCAGAGATAATGAGTGGGCCATCGAGAATGCCATAGGAGATCCATGGAGGTGTTGGTGGTGCTAATTCGCGTCCTTCCTATTCCTTGTCGCCGTCGTCGTTGTTGCCACCTATGGAGGAGAAATTTCATTTTTCGCAATCACACAAGCAATCAAATTTGCAAGATAAGGTCCCATAAACGCTTAGGGTAATTTCTCTCCTACTACATCCTGAATTGTTTTTATTCCATTTTCTTCACTGAATTGTTTAGTATGGATTTTCCCGATAGAGATCCTCCCATTGCCACTAGAGGAGTCCACACATGTATAGAACATATCATTGCCAAATATATATCCTTCAAAAAATTGTTCAATATGGGTGTTGGAAGAAAGAATACAAAAATAGAAGTTGTATTTTATACATCCTCATAGGGGCATTATATAGGAAATAGAACGACACTTACAAACTGAACTGACAATGTGTGACTAATACCCACTCACATACAAATATTAATATAATAATAAACTCCTATACTCCAACACTCCCCCTCAAGCTGAAGGGGAACCCTTCAGCTTGGACACAACAAATAACGACAATGGAGGTAGGTGATGCATGACAAAACATTAGACAAGCCACCGGGGAAAATCCAAACCGGGCAATCAAGCCGGGGACAACCACACACGACGCAGGACCCACACACGACGTTGATTCTCTGCAAACCGGTCAACCAACATCACCTACACACACAACATGCGAAAGAGAACGAAAGATGCAGAGCAAATCGTCAACCGAGCAACCAGGGATAATCTGTCGGGATAATCCGTCTGGGATAATCCTCACAAAGGGAGGCCCCACACGACACAGCTCCGCACGACACGGTCTCACACGAGACAACCTGTTGAGATTAGAACAACGAACATCTGTCGTGTTCCAACACACAACCAATCAAAAGAAATATGAGGAGACACTAACAACATACGACATAAGCCTAGGAGCCGTGTGGGCGAAAGGTTGGGAAATATCATCCGTGGCACCTTTATCCCAAACACTCTCCCTCACCTGGATACCACGTGCATATAAGCATAACAATAACACAATGCAAATATAATAATAAAAACACTGAGAAATGACCGAAAACGCACAAAATTTCATTGATGGTGAGATATCAGCATCCCAGAAAGGGTAGCAGCGGCTGGAAATGGTCAAAGAACGTGGGGCAGTGGTTATAGGCGGCTGGAATCGGTCAAAGCACGAGGGGTGGCGGCTGTAGGCGGTTGGATTCATCGATGGGGCCATGAGCACAGATCGGGAGGCCGGAGCACGTCATCGGCGTAGCAACCGAGCACATCGAGAGAGTATCAGGGTTAGGAGGGATCAGACGCAGGGAATCGTTGACTTGACTGGGAGGATTAGAGAAGAAGTACCTTCATCGTGGTCAGAGGAAAGCTTGAGCAGATCAAAAGGGACCCACGACAGAAGCCAGAGAGAAACGACTTTGTCCCGATAGCTTGACGGTAGCGACAGCTGGAGTGTCAGGCAGGAAGGCCGGGATCAACGACAAGAGATCTCGTCGACTAGACCATCATGCGCGGGAATGGTAAACAGAAGCGACTTCTACGTAGAATGTCGTAGGGAGCAGCAGGACGATCACGAAGCGAGCGACGGGGTTTTTTTTGACGGGCAAGAAGCGAGACGGAAGAAATAGATGAGAGAGTGGAAATCCGAAGGAATCGAGAGCGGAAGCCACACTGAAATGTATGTTGCCCTAATTAGGGTAACCAAATTTCAAGGAGTCAATTCTGCCTCTGATACCATGTTGGAAGAAAGAATATGGAAATAGAAGTTGTGTTTTGTTCATCCTCATAGGGACATTATATAGGAAATACAGCGACACTTACAGACTGAACTGGCAATGCGGGACTAATACCCACTCACACACAAATATTAATATAATAATAAACTCCTACACTTCACAACAATGGGAAACTCTGGTCACCAACCAAAAATGAAAATAGTCTTGTTTGATTACAACTGAAATCGATTTGAGACCACTGAACCAAAAGTACAATAACTTAAACCATGATTGACATTACTTTTCAGAGTAGATAGTCCTGACATTTAACTAATGTTTTTTCATGTTTCGTTAGTATACTGCCCATAATTGTACATTTCTCTTCAATTTATAGGCAAGTGGATTCATCCGAAGGGAGTATGACATGAAGTGTAGGCTACTAAGACTGCAAGATTCACGAGCGGAAAGCTCCTACGGATTGATAAAACCCGTGCTGCGGTTAAGGACTTGCACTCAAGAATCCGAGTTGCCATTCATCGGATCAACTCTATATCAAAATCAATTGAAGAATTAAGGGATAAAGAGCTGCAACCACAACTAGAGGAGTTAATTGACGGGTATGTTCCTCAGGCAATTTCTTGTTTTACTTTTTCACTATTGCCTCTCTTATTTTCTTCTAATGTTGTCTATGTTTGCTTTCTACTTTATTCTATCTCTTTGAGCCTCTATTGGGTTTGAACAAATTTAAGTTGATGAAATGAAGGGAGAGAGAGAGAGAGAGAGAGAGAGAGAGAGAGAGAGAGAGAGAGAGAGTGATCAATAAATTAAATTGATTGTTCACTTATTTGCTTGGTTTAGGTGAAATTGGGTTAAAAAATAAAATCCGTTCTTGTTTGGTTGATAAAAAACCGATTTATATTTATGATGGGACATGATCCATGGTGATAACCTGTAAATTTTTTGTTTAGTTTATAAATTGAGTTTGGTAGGGTCTTTGTTAATGAAAAATATTATTCATCTCCTAGGTTACTTTAATTATCTATTAGTTACAATTGATCCAAACACCTGATATAACGTTTTGAAGCAAAATATCCTTTAATTCATTTAAATTAAAATGATTAGGGGATCATTCAACAAAGAATTGAATATAAATCATTATGCGAGTAGAAATCCCTGTAACAAGTATAATAAACATTGAAATTTGAAGTAAATTACATTTGCAGTTCCTTTAATTATTGTGAACTAAATGATGAGTGGATCAGACAACAAGAGATTGGATGTGAGTCATGGTCTCAATAGAAATCCCTGAACAAATAGGAAAACAAAAAGTCAAATAGTTGTACAACTAAGTACTATCTAGATTTTAATTTTACCCTAGTAGAAGCGCTGAGGTCTTGACTCATCTATATGAAACCTAATTCGAATTCTTTGGCATGGAGTCATTCGTTATGTATTGTTGAACTCATCCAATACTAAGGGGTTATTATGCCCACCAATGCACAGGAGTGTAAAGGCATACAATGTTCACATATCCCGGATTTGTACCTTTCTACATCACACCCGGTCCCACAAATCCTAGCACCTTTGTATCTAGTTAGTAGTTCAGATATATTCTGCCCATGCATTACTTAAGTGGATGTCTTGGCTTTTGTGAGGGGATGTTACAGGTATAGACTAGGGATAGGGATGCCCACCAGTTATATCAGTGCCGCGAAAGGTACGTCGAGGACACATCGCCGGAAGACAGCCATTAGGGTGCACACATCTACTTGGAACCATATGCATTTTCTTTTCGTTGAGGGTGTTATATCTCTCATTGCCTTGTATGAGAGTTATTTTGGAAATACTATGAAATTGGAATCCTAGGAATTTTCTTTCTCCTCTTCTCTCCATTTCTCCTTCTCTCTCCTAGAATCCCCTACTATATAAGAGGGGAATAAGAATGTGGAACTTGGAAGAGAGAACCTGAAAGGAGACAACCAAAAGAGTTGAGCCCTAGGTCTATCTGCATAGTGGTATTAATGGAAGACGATTGATCCCTGACACTTTTTGAAAAAAATTTGGTCCGCCAATCGGTCCTAGAGGAAGGTCCGCTCAAGATCTAGCCGTGCAGTCACTGATCAGACCGCTAGTGAAATTCGCAATTTAAAAAAATCAAAAAATGATATTCGGATGGATTTTAACAGGCGTGATATCCTGTCGGATTTTTTTAAATAAATAATTTTTTATAGGAAAATGAGATCTTAAAATGACGATAAAAAATTCTAATTAACATTTTATAATTTATTTTAGAAAAAAATATTTTGATTGGGTTAGAATCATTTTTTGTGGGATGAGCGGACCTTCCTCTAGGTCCGATTGGCGGACCAATTTTTTTTTCGATACTTTCAGGGATTCTTTGAAACCAAATCATTTTTTATTTAGTTAAGGTATCAACCCCAATAGGTCCTTTTAAGTTGAGCTCCTGGACCAATAACATATTTTAATTGTTGTTATCATGGTAATATTTTGTTATGTTTGTTTTGTATTATCATTGTTCCCGTAGAGAAGGAAAAAGCCAACCTTATATATATATGTTTACTTGTATCAAATACAAAGAATGAGTACAAATATATAGATGAGAGAAAGAGAGAAGGTCCTATACAAGATGTGGGACTAAAGAGGGGGAGAGAAAAACAATAAATGCTAACATAATGAGCGTAGATTAAATGGGCTTTTCTAACACTCTCCCGCAAGCTGGAGCGTATAGGTCATATGCACCCAGCTTGGACAAACACTGGTAGAACAGGGTACTTGATAAGGCCTTTGTGAGAATGTCAGCAACTTGATCAGTGCCCGGAACATGCTTTAATTCAAGTTTCTTCAATTGAACTTTCTCTCGAATAAAGGGACAGTCGACTTCGATATGTTTTGTGCGCTCGTGAAACACCGGATTCTTTGCTATGTGTATGGCGGCTTGACTATCACAGAATAGAACAACAGATGAGGGGAGTTTTACTCCCAGGTCAGTAAGGAGACTTTCAAGCCATGTGAGTTCTGAGACAACCGAGGCCATCGATCGGTATTCAGCTTCCGCAGAGGAACGAGCGACCACAGCTTGTTTCTTACTTTTCCATATAATGAGATGACCACCAAAATAAGTACATAACCCACTTGTTGACCTCCGATCGTCCAGGGAACCAGTATAATCGGCATCAGAATAAGCGACCAATGCGGGAGCCGAGTCGGAGGTTTTGTAACCAGCACTTGACCCGGAGCTCTCTTAAGGTATCGGAGAATCCGTTCAACCGCCTGGAGATGAGAAACCCGGGGGGCATGCATGAACCGACTGACAACCCCAACGGCAAACGATATATCCGACCTCGTGACCGTTAGATAGATCAACTTTCCCACAAGGCGTTGATAGTATTCCGGGTTCTGAAGAAGCAAATCGTCATCAGAAGCATGAGTACAAAGTTTGTGATTTGCCTCCATCGGGGTACAAGCTGGCTTGCAACCAGACTGACCAGCGTCTTTGAGAAGATCGAGACAGTACTTCCATTGGGAGAAGACCAGCCCGTCCGGCCGTCGTGCGATCTCGAGACCAAGGAAGTAGCGAAGATGCCCCAGGTCTTTAGTCTGAAACACAGTGCTCAGATGTTGTTTGACCTCTTGAATCCCCGTTGAGTCATCCCCAGTGAGTAGTATGTCATCAACATAAACCAACAGAAGGACAGTTCCAGTGGCCCGGTGTCGGGTGAATAGGGAGAAATCTGCAGAGTTCCGAGTGAACCCCATGTCCCGAACCACCTTGCTGAACTTGTCAAACCACGCCCGAGGGGACTGTTTGAGACCATAGATGGATTTCTTGAGAAAACACACCCGAGACTCCCCCGTGGTCTCAAACCCGGACGGTTGGCGCATGTAGACGGTTTCCTGAAGGTCGCCATTCAAAAAGACGTTCTTGATATCGAGCTGATGAAGGGGCCAGTGTCAGTGCACCGCCACGGAGAGAAGAACACGGACGGTGTTGAGCTTAGCCACCGAAGAGAAGGTTTCCTCATAGTCGAGGCCCTCCTGTTGCGTGAAGCCACGAGCCACAAGGCGGGCCTTCAGGCGGGCCTTCAGGCGGGCAATAGTGCCATCCGGAGCATGCTTGATGAAGAAACCCATTTACACCCAACAGGGTGCTGACCGGGAGGTAAGGGAAGCAGGACCCAGGTCTGGTTGGCCCAAAGGGCCGTCATTTCTTCCTCCATGGCAGCCAGCCAGCCTGGATGTTGAAGTGCCTCATGCAAAGAGTTAGGGACAGAAACAGAGGATAATGAGGTGGCAAAGTGAAGAAGAGGTGGAGAAAGGCGATGGAGAGAGACGTAATTCTCCATCGGATGAGCGGTGGATGCGGGAGCCGGAGCAACAGGTAGCGGAGCACCAGCGGTCGAAGCCGACTGCAGAGGGGCAACGGGATGAGGAGAGCGACGAGAATAGACCCGGATAACTGGTGGTGGTGGACGGACCAGAGGTAGGGCAGGAGGAGTAGATGAGGAGCAGGGAGCAGGGATGACGGGACGAACGACGGGGTCTGGATCAGGAGCAATATCCAGATCAGAGAAGAAGGGAAGATCCTCACGGAAAGTGACATTCGCAGAGACAGTAACCCTGCGGGTAGCAGGCGAATAACACACATAACCCTTTTGAGTGCGCGAGTAGCCCACAAAGATATGTTTGGCGGCACAAGGATCCAACTTGTCGGTGGAGGGACCAAGTTGGTGAACGTAGCAAGTACACCCAAAAATCCGGGGAGGAACGGGAAAAGGTGGAGTGGAGGGAAAGAGGAGGCTGAAGGAGTAGCATACTGGAGGATGTAAGGAGGGAGACGGTTGATGAGAAAACAAGCCGTGGAGAGCGCGTAGTTCCAGTACGGTTTGGGAACCCACATTTGAAGCATAAGGGAACGGACGACATCAAGAAGGTGACGATTCTTGCGCTCGGCGACACCATTCTGTTGTGGAGTATACAGACACAAGGTTTGGTGAAGAATGCCGAACTCAGAGCAGAGAGTCGCGAAGGTATGACTGGTGTACTCACGCGCATTGTCAGTACGAATGGTACGAATTGGTGCGGAGAATTGAGTGCGAGTCTCAAGTATGAAGGCCCGGAAGACGCGGGGAAGCTCAGAGCGATCCCGGAGGAGATACAACCACGTCATGCGAGAGTAATCATCAATAAAAATAAGAAAATACCAGTAGCCAGAAATACTAGTGATTTTGTACGGACCCCATATATCGGAGTGTATCAAAATAAAAGGAGCGGAGCTCCGAGTACAATGAGAAGGAAAAGATGAACGGGGCTGTTTGCCCAAAATACATGTGTCACACTGAAATGCAGGAAGAGAAACATCTGGAAGAGCCTTCCGGAGGACGGGAAGAGGAGCATGACCCAGACGGCGATGCCAATCAGAAGAGGAGATAGATGTGAGGATAGTAGGAGAGTCGTCAAGAAGGTAGAGCCCATTCTGCAGCCGCCCCCTACCAATGATAGTCCGCGTCTGCTGATCCTGTATGAGAAAAGAAGAGGAAGTAAATGTCATGGAGTAATTAGAATCAGTAGTAATGCAACCAACAGAAAGTAAATTGAAAGGAGAGCCCGGAACGTGAAGAGCCGAGCGCAGAAGGAGAGAAGAGGTGAGGGGAATATCAGCACATCCAGAGACAGGAACAGATGCCCCATTGGCCACAGTAATGTACTTCGGGTGAGGTGAAGACAAGTACTGAGGCGACCGAACAGAGGTGATGTGATGAGTGGCACCAGAATCGAGGATCCATTGCGGGCCAGAGGAGATGCAGACAATACCTTCATTGGAGATGGAGGCAGCGAAGGCAACCGAGGCAGGTGGGCGGCTAAGCAGGCCATGAAGATGTTGGAGGAGCTGAAGACGAACCTCGTCGAGGTCAGTACGAGTGGAAGAGGAGTCGGTGGCAGCAATAGAGGCCTGCGGACGAGGAGGACGACCATGTTTGCCATAGCACGTGGCTTTAAGATGCCCATCTTTGCCGCAGAACGAGCACTTAGGCCGAGGCCGGCCACCCCGACCCCGGCCGCGAGAATCAGAGCGGCCTCCACGAGCAGAAGATGGAAGAGGCAATAAGGGAGCAGGGGCCTGCTGAACAAGAGCCGGAGAAGGGGCCTGGGCACATCCGGAGGCGGGGAGACTTTGAGAAAAATTGAGCACACATCAGAGAAAGATGGGGTAACAGTAGAGGAGAGGATGTGAGCCCGTACACTGTGAAGGTGAGGCGGGACCCGGGCCATCATCATGGCAATACTCACAGCTTCCTTTTGGGCACGTTGGGCAGCAAGATCCAGAGTAGGAGGCTGATGGTGGATCCAAGCCTCGACCAGAGACCGAGCCTGAGCAACAAAGGACGTCAGATCGGTCGCGCCACTGCTATCAAGGGCCTGGAGAGCAGTGATAATGTCATACAGATGGTGGAGACTATCCTTGTCAGAGTAAAGGGTATGAAGCTCGTCCTACATTCCTTTGACCGTCTCATGGTACATGGCCAAGAGATAAGATTCGCCATCAATAGAATTAAGAATCCAAGTCTGCACCCGACCATCATTGTGTAACCAATCATCAGCAGGAGTACCGGTAACGACCTGAGTCAAGTGATGAAGGAACCCCTTGGATTGCAGGACACGGCGAACAGAGTGTGCCCATTCCACAAAATTTTTCTTGCCGGTCAGAGAGATTGTAGTAATACGAAGCTCATCGCGGACTTCCGGGAGAGAGGCCGGGCGGTCAGCAGGAGGAACCGCCGTGCCAACCGAATCAGCAGAGGAGGTCATGGAGAAGAGAGGTGGCTAGGAGAACAGACCGGGCAACAAAGAAGGCCGCGCGACCAGAGCAGAGACCACCCTATCACGATGGGAAGACACCAACAGCGAGAGGAGTCCGCGAACAAAGGTGGAGGCCGGTAGAGAGAGCAGGCCGCAGCGGACAGAGAGAAGCCGCGAGGAAAGGAAAGAGGAGAAGACCGCGACCAAAATGCGGGAAGGCAAGAGGCCGCACGGTCTGGCTGAGTACAGCAGCGGTCCGAGAATCAGGAAGCCGGCGGCGGTCAGAGAGAAGAGACCGCGAGTAGGGAAGACTCAAGCGGAAAGAGAGAAGAGACCGCAACAACCAGGACCAACCCGCAGCAGAGGCAGGCCGCAGAAGAGGCAGGCCGCAGAAGAGGCAGGCCGCAGAAGAGGCAGGCCGCAGAAGAGGCAGGCCGCAGAAGAGACAGGCCGCTGCGAGCTGGAGCAGGCCGCAAGAGAGGAAGGACGCAGCGAGGAGGATCAGGCCGCAGCGAGCTAGGGCAAGCCGCAACGAGCTGAAGCAGGCCGGGAGAGAGGTAGGCCGCAGCAAGGTATAGCAGGCCGCAGCGAACCGGAACAGGTCGCGAGAGAGGCAGATAGAGCAGCATGCCACAAGGTATAGCAGACCGCAGCGAACCGGAGCAGGGCGCGGGAGAGGCAGATAGAGCAGTAGGCCGCAGCGAGCTGTTCCAGGCCGTAAGAGAGACATGCCACAGAGAGAGAGAACAGGCCGCAGGAGACAGCGGTCTGGAGGAGAGAGAGGGAATGTGGACCCGACGGGAGAGAAGGGGAAGGCTATAAAATGCCTGAGGGGAGAGGTGGAACCACGAAGAAGAAGAGGAAGCAGAGGTAGAGGAGCTGAGCGGACAGGAAGGCAGGCCGCAAGAAGCCGAGCGGGTAGCAGACAGAAGACAGACCGCGCGGGTAAGAAAAGGAAGCCGCTCAAGGAGAATCGGTGGCTCTGATACCATGTAGAGAAGGAAAAAGCCAACTTTGTATATATGTTCACTTGTGTCAAATACAAAGAATGAGTACAAATATATAGATGAGAGAAAGAGAGAAGAAGGTCCTATACAAGATGTGGGACTAAAGAGGGGAGAGAAAAATAATAAATGTTACATAATGGGCCTAGATTAAATAGGATTTTCTAACAGTTCCTTATTTCAGAAAATTCTTTATTTCTTTCGTCCTCATTATAGCCATGTTATCTTAATAGAGTAATCCCCAATTTTATTGTTATCCGGTATCTTATTTATATATGCATGCCTCGGTGAATATGTATACTCTTTGACCAACCCTTAGGCCGAGAGAAAACTTGGAGCCTCTCTTTTAGCTTTATCTTTTATTTATATAATATTAGTATGTTAGCTTGTAGTCTTTCATCCTTCCTTTGTCTTATTAGGAGTTCGCCTCTCAATATAAAGAATATGAGTTAATGGTTATGTTGCGACTCTATTGTATCTTGCTTAGAGAGGACTTCTTAAAGATAAGCAGACCATAGGAACGAGCTTACTTCACGAGTTTGTATTTTTTTTCCTATTCTAGTGCAGATTTCAGTTCATATTTATTACCGTACGAGAAGAGATTCGGACTAGAAGGAGAGCCGGCGGAGAGAGGGAGAGAAGAAGGGGGTTAGGGAGGAAACAAGTGAGCAGTCCACTTTTTCATAACACATCCAAGATAAACATCATAATTCCAAACCATTCCCTCTTATAGAGGAGGGGTGCCAATAACAAAAATAATAAAATAACATAAACACAAAACAAAACATAAATTGATTATTAATTGTCCTCTGTGCTCTCCATAGATGCGGTCCCCGGTTCCCCCGCCGCATCCCCCCCGCCGCCTCCCCGCCGCATTGGTCCCGCCGCATTGAGCTTCCCCGCCGCGCTCGCTGTCCCCGCCGCATGCGGTCCCCGCCGCATGCGGACCCCGCCGCATGCGGATGCGGTCCCCCCCCCGCCGCATGCGGTCCCCGCCATGCGGTCCCCGCCGTGGACGCACCTCGCCGTGAATGTTCTTAATAATGCCGCCATATGGAAAATTTGCCTTCTCCTCAAGACAGAAGTCAGGAAATTGACGGCAGAAATCATCTCGCAGTAGTCACGTGGCCTTGGACGGGGGGAGGTGGCGCCACGCCCCAAGGATCTCCTCGAGGCCGCGTCTCTGGGAAGGTGATGGCGGGGGCCTAGAATGATGTCTGGAAATGTGAGGGCGGAGTCGGAATTTTCAAGATCGACCGAAATGTGGTCCAATGTCAGATGTAGGGATGATATCGAGTCGAGTTCGAGTGATTTTGGCTCGGCTCGAAATCTAAATTTTCGACTCGAACTCGGCTCGAAATCGAAATTAATTTCGAGTCGAGTCGGCTCGACTCGAAATGACTCGATTCCGAGTCGGCTCGAAATCGAAACGGGTCGGCTCGAAAATCGAATCAAGTATGCTCAAAATTGAGCAATTTTTCGTTTTATTTCTAGTTTGATCAAAATTAACTTGTGCAACATATAAATTTAGCGAATGAAACACTTAAAGCTTTCATTCTTTTTATTTAGTTTTAAATTTTGTATTTTTAATCTTAAAATAAGAATATATTAATAAATACCTAATTTTTTTAATTAATTCGACTTGATTCGAATCATTTTTCGAGCGATTCAGGGCTGACTCGAAATCGACTCGAAATCAGATTCGAGTCAAATTGAATTCACTCAAATTGAGTCAAATCAATTTTAACCGATTCCGATTCGGCTCAATTTTTGATCGATTTTCGAGCAAATTTCGAGTTTTGAATAATATGCTCAGCCCTAGTCAGATGGTCACCCACTAGGCGGCGAAGCTGAGGGACGTGGAAGACCGGAGATCCGGCTCCCCTCGGGTAGTTGGAGCTTCTTGGCGACGACGCCAATCTGGGCCACGATGGCGAACGGCCTAAAGAACCGCAGCACGAGTTTCGGGAAAGGGCGCTTGGCGACCGTGATTTGGCGGTAAGGATGGAGCTTGATGAAGACCCTCTCGTCGACTTGAAAGGAGAGGTCCCGACATTTGCGGTTGGCGAAAGATGTCATTTTCTCCTGTGCTCGACGGAGGTGGTGCTTGAGACTGCCTAGAATGATGTTCCGATCTTGGAGGTGAGTTGCCAAATACTCAGCATGAGGCACTCCCCGGGTAGGTACCGCACGACATCCAGTGGTGGTGGGCTGTAGACGAACTCAAATAGAGTCGTACCCGCTACATGGTGGTAGGTGTTGTACGAGTACTCAACCCAACCCAACCACTTGGCCCACGTGCTCGGTCTCTTGCCGATGAAACAACGAAGGTAAGTTTCCAAACAACGGTTGAGGGCTTCGGATTGGCCATCCGTTTGCGGATGGTAGGCGGAGCTCATGCGGAGGTGTGTGCTCCGAAGGAGGAACAAAGATGTCCAAAACTGTTCAGAAAGAGGGGATCACAATCGCTTACAATCGACCGCGGAATACCAAGGAGGCGCACGACCCCGACGATGTAACTGCGGAAACTCCCACGGCCGTGTACGGGTGTCGGAGGGGAATGAAGTGCGCGTACCTGAAGAACCGGTCCACCACGACGAGGATGCGATCGAATCCGTTGGACCTGGGAAGGCATGTGATGAAATCCATCGCAATGTCCTCCCAAATGCGATCCGGGATCGGCAGGGGCTGAAGTAATCCTTCCGGAAACATAGCCTCGTACTTCGCCTTCTGACATGGAAGACAGGAGGTCACGTGAGCTTTAACCTGCTTGAACATGTGCAGCCTGTACAGCGAAGCCGCCAAATGCCGGTATGTGCAAAAAGCCTCGACGTGGCCCCCGGCCCCCGATTGGAGTAGCATGAAACTCGGTGATGGGGCGCAGAATGAGAGCCGAGGTCGCGGACATCACGAAGTGGCCCCGGTATAAGAGTTGACTGTCCACAAAAGAGTAAGGATGGTGACCTTCCGGGTCGGCGATGAGGGCTGTTCAAATGGTAGCCAGGTGCGGGTCCATCTCCACATCGTGCTGAATCTCTGTGGCATCCTCCCAGACCGGGCGGGAGATGGACCGGAATTCCGGGGAGTGCACCTGTCAGGAGAGCGTCCGCCGTTCGGTTGGTGCAGCCCGGGAGGAACATGACATAAGTGCTCCTGCCAGGATGAACTATACGCCAAAATATCATCAAAAAAAACAAGAACCGTTGACGGAATATCGCTCGAAAGATGTTCATGGTGGCTTGGAAGGTGGCTGGTGCATTTGTCAGCCCGAAGGGCATGACCAGGAACTCGTAGTGCCCATCATGTGTCCAAAACGCTGTTTTTGGTACATCCTTCGGCCGAACCCGCCCGATTTGGTCGTACCCCGCCCTGAGGAGCTTCGTGAAGAAGGCGGCGTCGTGGAGCTCATCCAACAGCTCTTGCATGACTGGAATGGGATATCTGTCTGAGACCGTGACCTTGTTCAACTCCCCGTTATCGACACAGAATCGTCAACTCCTGTCCTTATGCACGAGGAGGACCGGGCTGGAGAACGTGCTCGCACTGGGGCGGATGAGGCCGCTTATGAGCATCTCCCGCACCAAGCGTTCGATCTCATCCTTTTAGACATGCCCATAGCGGTAAGGCCGGACTGAAACAGCCGAAGTGTGGGGCTGCAGCGGAATGACATGGTCAGTGGCCCGCATCGGGGGCAAGCCTGTGGGGGCCATAAACACGTCCAAGAACTCATCGAGGAGACAACAAAGGTTGGGAGGAAGCACCGAAGAAGCCGTCGGCTTGGCCTGTAGCTGCCAAAACCACGTGAAGAATGCCACATTGGTATTGCGTTGCATGGCACAGAAGGAAACCGCTACTGTTCTCATGCTAGGGGAAGGAGTTACTGTCAGGAAGGAACCCAGAATCCGGACCGAAAGATCGGTGTACGGAGAAGAGTCAAGTCACCGACAAGGTGGCAGGGTGACCCCTCCCATAAGAACTGCATAGAAATCTCGGCTCATATGACCCGAACGTGGTCGTCTAACGTCGCTAGCCATATCACCTATAAAGCACCGGTAACGGTACGAGTACCAGGTATGATACGTATCTAGTACGGTAGTACGTGGAGATCAAAAAAAATAGGATATGAGTACTTATAGGGCACGATGTTAATAAAATTGATATATATATATATATATATATATATATATAATATATATATATATATATATATATATATATATATATAAATACATATATATAAATGTACATGCATATATATGCCATCTTTTTAAAAGAGGAAGAATATAAAATGCAGAAAAAATCATATTGACCAAGTATAAAAAACATCTAATCCTAAAATATTTAGTAAATTAACAAAATAATCAAATTTAAATCAAATTATTCGTAGTTCTAGCAATAACAAGAAACTTTAAGTTAAGATCAAATTTTGTTACTACAACAAACAAATACCGCTAGTTATATTTATTAGTCATTTTTTTTCTAAAATACATTGAGAAGTTTTTTGTTTACTTTAGAAAAACAGTCTTATCACAAAATGCAGTACGACCTATCAAATCCAAGCTTATCCTCGTATTAGAATAGCAAGTGTATATGTCGAGTATCAGTACGTACCAGTACCAAAACATATCCGGTACGGTATACGGCCCTTGGGAAAGTCCGTGCTTCATAGCATGTCACGCCCAGGATGATGTCAACGCCGCCCAACTCAAATTTGTAGAATTCTGCCGTAACTGAACAAGGACCCAATCCACCTGCACAGCGGTGTACGACCGCGTCGGTCGGCGTCGACGACCGTCTCCCAAACAGACAGTGAAGTCCGACAATGGTGTATATGGGATGGTGAGTTGCTGTACCAAACGGTTAGAAATGAAATTGTGGCTGGCCCTCTGTCGATCATGATGAGAAAGGGGTGCCCCTGGATGAGGTCGGCCAACTTCATTGTCCGGGCCCGATGAGGCCGCCCACCGAGAAGTAGGGTAGATCCAGCGGTTGAAGGAGGCTCTGTCGGCCTCCTGGGATTGCGGCTCGTCAGTGATCTCAAGCGCCTCAAAGTCCTCCAATGTGATTTCGGGCCCAAGGTCCCCGATGATTGCATGAAACTACTTCATGATGCACTCGTGATTAGGAGAATAAGGTTGTCGGCACCTGAAGCAGAGCCCCTTTTCCCTGAGCTCGTTGTAGTTCCCGTTGGATAGGCGGTGGGTCGCCGGGGTTCGGCCCGGGCGAGGCCCGCCCGTGGGAGGCGGCCGCGGACCGAAGTCCCGCGACGGTGGTGGACGAGGAGGAGGAGGCCTAGTGCCGGCCCGACGGCCGGACAAAGAGATCCTCCTTCACGACACGCGCTAAATCAAACGCTTCGGAGACTGTCAGCGGATGGTGAGTGCGGAGGAGATAACAGATCGACGGAAGGAGTTCTTGCATGAAAAAGCTCAAATAATGGTCTCAAGGCGAGAACATGTGTTTCCAGGGACGATTCGTCGATGTAGCATCGAGGCCGGCTGATTCGGATGCTATGCTCGAAGGCGGAACCTTAGCAGGGCTCATTCCGTTGGACCATTTCGTGTTTCGTTCCCCCAGGAGAGATGTGGGGCTGGGATTGGCGTTGCCATCGCACCCAATGAAGAACGGATCCGTCAAGGCCGACCACGACAGTGTCAACCTTGTCCTCCTCGGGTGTGAGGTGGAGGTCAAAGTATTGTTCTGCCTTGGCGATCCACCCCATTGGGTCGGAGCCAAAAATGAGGAATGTAGAGAGCGAGGGTCGAGCGACCCGCGAGGGTACGACGAGAGCGAGGGTCGAGCGACCCTCGAGGGTACGACGGTGGCGGGCTGAGGAGGTGTGCTGAGCAGCGAGCCTCCGTCGGCAGAGAGGCGCAACCTCCTGTGGCTGCGAATGCGGGCGGGGCGGGCGTCCAGGCGCACAAGGATGCCCTGCATCGTGGCTTGGATGGAGGCAACTGAGCGTCGTGACCGTCGAGGCGACGATGGACGGTGTCGTCGTGTCCCTCGGCGGCGGAAGCAGGGGAGTGGGCGCGAGTGGTCGGCGGAGCCATGGAAGGGAGAAAGACGCAGGCGGATGTCGCAAAAGCGGAGCAGGAGGATCAGCGGCAAGAGTAGTTATGGCTTGGGCGAGGGTGGATCAAGCGGAGTCTCCGGATCCGGGGACTGCTCGGCGGATCGAAGGCAAGAAGTGGCCTGGGCGATCAACGGAGCCTCGCGCTTCCTGTCGCGGGAACGAACAGCGACACCGGCCAGCACGACTGGGCTAATCGCGCGGAAACGACGAGCCCTCGCGCGTCCTGTCGTGCACGCAGATAGCAACGGGCAGCAAAAACGGAGGTTGGGAAGGACACCAACGACTTCAGTAGCGGGCGGAACGGCAGTCGGCAGGTCGGACCAAATATTGTCGTACGAGAAGAGATCCATACTAGAGGGAGACCGCCGCGCGGAGAGATAGGGAGAAGAATGGGGTTAGGGTTAGAGAAGAAACCAGGGAACAACCCTCTTTTTCATGACACAACCAAGATAAATAGCACAAGTCCAAACCAGCCCCTCTTATAGAGTATGGGTGTCAATAACACAAATAACAAAATAACAAAAACATAAAACAAAACTTAAATTGAATATTAATATTCCTCCGCGCTCGCCATAGGCGGTTCATCCTCATTGGTCCGAGCTTCGCCCGCCGTCTCTGCCGCATGCGGTCCCCGCCGCTTGTAGACCCTCCATGGACGCACCTCGTCGTGAATGTTCGTAACAATATTTGTATCATTGGTCCGACAACCGCTTGCTTCTTCTTTGCTGAAAATTAGCCATCGCATTGTGCCCTTCCTCCCTCAACATATACACCACCGTGGCATCAATGCATCCTCACTATGATGCGCATGATTCATCACAGACTCTTAACTCCTTCATAACCCCCTTCAGCTTCACCGATCACTCCTGTAAGTCAACGCCTCGACGTCCATTGCCATCACCGCCACTCCTATCCCAGCAGTCCTCTAACACCAATTCTTTTGCTCTCCAACTCACATCACACACATCCACCCAAGACAAACTTGCCCAATCTATCAGCACTCAACACCTTCCCACCCATCACCATCGCCTAGACCTCCCGTGGACTCCACACCACTTGCGGACCATTATCGGTCCAATGCTTAGCCCCAATCGTCAATGAAGTTGCCTTCCTCAACCTTGTATCCCTCCCGATTACACTACCACGTCTCCTAAACCCTCACTATTGACGTCTGTTATTACCAACCATGTCTGAACCACTGTAATGATCATTGGCACATTTTTCTTCCCATGCAATGCTCCCCACAACTCAACTACAGTCACTTAGAACTGCTTTCTTCATCTCCCCAGACACTGCCAACAAACTAACCGCGACGTCGTGCACCTAACTAAGTGTCCGTCACCTCGGCTTTTACGTCCCACACCGTACCCAGAGGCTTTGCTTTTTTATCTTCTCCCAACACTGCTTCTCCCCCTCAAATTCCATTGACCAATCATGCCTCCTTTTCCTTCTTCTCATACACGAACAGGTATGCCCAATTTTGTTGCGCCTCACTACCCAGGCAACTAGACAACCTTTCTTTGGCCAACTCGCATGCCAACTACTAAATCGGGTACTCATGATACTTCCCATGTAATAATCATTCAAATCAATTTAACCCGCATTCACCCCTCACTCACAATCTATCCCAATTGAGTCTCAAGCCATTGTTTTACACCCAACAGAAACTCAACTCACACCACCAATTAAATGGCCCACACTCACTCATAGTCAATCTTTTGCCACCATTACACATTCCTCAATTTTCCCCGCCTTCTCTCGCATCATCAACATTTCCATTCTGGTGTTTCTTATTTCTTTGGGTTTACAGCTCCCCCAATATACTAACAGCACATACATTCCGCACCGATAAGATCTCTATTACTTGACTTCTTGATTTTCCGTTTCGCCAAAATCATTAAAAAACTAGTCAAATGTAATCTTTGGCCGTCAAATGCAATCTTTGGCCGTCAAGCGCATTGGACTCTCGTTGCACTTGTTCCACAAATTTCCTTCCATTAAACTAGTGTATGACATTGCACACATTATTTGAAGCTCGATTTGGAGATAAGTTTGTTTTCAGAAAGTGTGTATTGATATGTCTTTTATTAGTTGTTGTCTTTTATTAGTTGTTGTCTTTTATTAGTTGTTGTCTTTTATTAGTTGTTGACTTTTATTAGTTGTTGACTTTTATTTAAGAGAATTGATATTAGCACTCCATAAATGGCTATTCGCAGTCCACTTCTATTCGCAGTCCATAGATTATAATCGTAGTCCAAAATAAAACTCGCAGTCCAAACAAAGTTCTTAGGTAGAATAAAAAATATAAAAGCCCAATTATACAAAAATAAAATCTCAAACAACAAAATTTTTAAAATGAGTGAAAGTGTTGATTTAGAGCACTCGTTGCGATCATCTGCAAGAAGAAACAAACAGAAAAATAAATAAATACTCGCATTTATATTTCAGAGTAACATATACTTTACAATAAAATAGTAAATAATAGAGTAACTCCACCAACATACCAGCACAAACTGCACAGTACGGTTGCTCTTTGTCTAAGCACCGCCAAAAATAATAAATAGTAGAGTAACCGCATACAAAAATGAAAAGACATTTTTATCTACTACAAAATACTGTGCTAGTAACAAAATGACTCCCAACATCTATTTGCGTAGACTTTACATGATTCTCATTATCAATGTCCAATTCAGTAAGAGAACTGGAAGAGCAGGATCATAACAAATCTCATTTTGTAATACATGAAGCATAGCAACAAAAATATTCAGAAAAAAGAAGACACTAAGGTTAGAAATACCAGTTGGCTGCCGTTTCTATCATGTCATTTACTTGTTCTGGTCTCAGATCCCTGCCAGCAGCAAATTGAACCTATTCCAAGAGAAGAGGAGTCGTCGTTTTTGCAGCAGGGGCGGCGACGTCCAGGTGGAAAGACGAGAAGCCGCCGTTCGGGGAGGGCGAAGTCGATTGAGGAGGAGGAGGCGTCCGGGGCGAACAGGGGCCGGCGAGGTTGGGATCGCGAAGGAGACGGCGTTCGGGGGTGAGAAACAGTAAACCCTACGGTGAAATATGGGGTGCGAGCTAAATAATAAGGGGTTTTATAAAGGAGGATTTTCCATTTCATTTTGGACTGCGAATATCCATTTAAGGACTGCTAATATCAATTCTCTTATTTAATTGTGTTTTATTAGTTGTTTTTGTCTTTTATTTATTAGTTGTTGGGAGTTAGAAGTTAGTAGTTATCATTATGAGTCTTGTAAGCCTACTTATAGGCATATAATGAAGGCATGCATGAATTATCCTTTCCTCTTATCTTTGGCCCGACAACTGAAGTCTCAATTTTTCTAATATTTCTTATCTTTATTAATATTGTATTAGTATTGTTGCGGACTAACTCGATGCCCCGGTCGGACCGGATTTGTTCGAACCGTCTTAGCTCACGAGGCGGTCAAGCGCGCACACAGTCAATGAAAATTGAGAGTTGACACAAGATGTGATGACATGGAAAAACCCCTTAAATGGGTAAAAAACCACGTGATCGGGTCTGTGCCGATCAGATTCCACTAGATTCCGGTGATTACAGTGTGTTGGAGAATCGGGGTGACAGGCTGCTCCCGTTACAACTTGGGGGAGAGAGACTACGGCTCCCGACGGGCAACAGACTGCGCCGCGCGAGTCACTTGGGTGTTGAAATGCGTGAGATGATCCTGATGCTCTGGCGCTTGCGGTCGCGTATACTTGCTGGCGGCGGTTGTCTTCTTCCTTTTGCTTTTGGGGGACTTGGGCGTTTCCTGCTGGTGGCGTGTTGGTGGAGCGCGGGTGGCCGCTGGTGGCAACCGGTGGTTCACGACGACAGGAGTCCGATTCGGGGGAGGAGGCATGCGAGCTCTCTCCTGAGGAAGAAGAAGGCAACCCGGAGAAGAGAAAATTTGAAGAATGAAGAGCCCCCGGGGTCTCTTTTATAGCCTCCAGGGGAGGATCATGGCGGGCCCCACCACTAAAGTAGTGGGTTAGTGGGTGGTTACCCTCTTGATTGGACGGCAAGGAGAGCCTCCCCTTGATCGGACGGTGGGGAGTTTTCTCATGGCGACGGGCCGCCACGGCGGCGGTGGTGGTCGGCCCGGGCGGCCGGCCTGGTGGCCGGCGGCGGCGGCCCGCCGTGGCGAGGCCAGCGGCTGGCCGCGGCTTGGCCGGGGGCCTGCCGTGGCCGGGCCGCCGACGGCCTGGTGGCCGGCCACGGCTAGGCCCGGCCATGGCTGGCCGCGGCTAGGTTGGCCGTGGCCGGCCGCGGCCGTCCTGCCGGCGAGGCCGGTGCCTTGCCGCGGCCACCCTGCCGGCGAGGCCGGTGGTTCGGCCGCGGCAAGACCCGGGAGGGGGCCGGCCTCCGGCGGTGGTCAGGACACCCGGCGGCGGCCACCCTCCTTCATGGGGAGAGGGAGTAGGTCCCGCCCCTCCATAATTCTCTCTCATGAGAGTTCATGGGGGGGGGGGGGGGGGGGGTTGGGGAAATGGCCCACCCATGATCCACTTTGGGAATAGATAAGGGGGGGGAATGGCCCACCCATGATCCATTTTGGAGGAGATCATTGGGGGGGGGGGGGGGGGGGGGGCTTTCTCTTCCTATAAAATGATAGTGAAAACCCGTCAAGTATTTTAGCTTGTGTTCCTTCATACTTTTTGGTTTATTAGCAGTATCCTTTATCTATATAAGGAGGCTTAGGAGAGTTAGGGATTATGCCGATCCTTTTGTATCTTTCTTGGAGAGTTCCCGAGGGAATCAACGCTCAAGAATGTAGGAGCGACCGTCTCGCGAGTTTGTATCTCTTTTTTATTATTCTAGTGCATTCTTCAGTTCACGCTTGTATTAGGTATGCACTATGGTTTTGGTTTTCTTGACTTTTGGTTTTGAGGGAGGGGTGGGATGTTATAGTTCTCCGTTGTCTTTTATTAGTTGTTGTCTTTTATTAGTTGTTGTCTTTTATTAGTTGTTGTCTTTTATTAGTTGTTGTCTTTTATTAGTTGTTGTCTTTTATTAGTTGTTGTCTTTTATTAGTTGTTGTCTTTTATTAGTTGTTGACTTTTATTTAATTGCATTTTATTAGTTGTTTTTGTCTTTTATTTATTAGTTGTTGGGAGTTAGAAGTTAGTAGTTATCATTACGAGTCTTATAAGCCTACTTATAGGCATATAATGAAGGCATGCATGAATTATCCTTTCCTCTTATCTTTGTATGAAATTGTGGTCGCTCTCTCCTTCCGAGCACACTCAACCTAGGCAGCCGCGGTTCCGACTCCATAATATCCTCCACCTTTGTCATCCCTGCCTCCGACCATCCTACAACAACTCTACCGACGTTCTACGGTGAGCTCGTAACACAGTTTTATTCCTGTTGGATGCATGCCATTGAGAACATTCAAGAAGTCTATATGTAATTGGGTATATCAATGAAATCTCAGCATCCATACATAATAAATTAGCATGTTATATTCATACCATAACATATGGACAATAAGAACTAGAATTCGTATTGATACCTAAACTCATAGAAATATTTTCCTAGTTGCATGGAACTAATCATTGTTGGAAGTTGGATATAGAGGTCTGGTTGACCGAAGGTACTTTACATGGCTAAGGATGGAGCTTATTGTGAGCTTCATTTTAGGAAGTACAATGGTGGAGATAACATTCACACAATTACAACAACAACAACACTCAAGCCTTTATCCCACTATAGTGGGGTCGGCTATATGGATCCTTTGTCGCCATTGTGCCCTATCTTTTGTCAATGATCGGCTATAATCATTGACAATTCACACAATTACAATTGTCAATGAGTTTTTTGGATGATTTTTTCTAAATAGTATACCCTGGTATGAAATATTACAATTTGTTTCCAATCAAAGCTGACTTCGGAGGTGGTCTATATAGTACATATGATATTACCAGTTTTCACCATCTAGGTCAATGGGAGAAACAATTACAAGTCTAAGGTTGCTATTTTGGGATGAAATGTCCTTACAAGCAGTCATCCTTTTTTTTTAATATTTTACCCACCTAAAGCTCCGGTTTTGGCTTCTATATTTTGATGGGATGAGAATTTTGACAGCTGCCATTCGACAAGCTCGTGAGGAGGTTCCTTTAGAAGACAATAAACTTGATTTCTCCTGGTTTTGTGGGGGAAGCATATTAAATTTACTAACATTCTTCTCGGGTGGACTAAGGTGGTTAGGTTTTGTTTATATATCAAGACTGGTCCGAGTATTTTAATTTTAACATGAAGTAAAATGAAATTCAAAAAATGCGATCAACTAAGAAGTTGCAGAGGATTGATTACAAGAAAAAAAATGTAAACTTCAATCTAAAATAGAACCAATAACGCGGTCAAAAATAAAGCCTTGAACTCCCGGAAAACATAATATCGAGTATGATTCTTACATGATACATGTAGAAGACTCCTATTTATAGGTGTTAGAAATCACAGTGGGGCCTCATCGGGCACATGAACCCAGATCCGGTGGGTGACTACAGTCGAATGGCGAGATCATCCCCGACCAAATCTCCTGGGCGCGTGTGGGACCCTCATCGGGTACATGAACCCAGATCACAAAATAAATTCCCAGATAGGTTGTTGAGGCCCGAGATCGAACCCGGGACCTCCTTTATCAGCTCCTAGGCGGAAAGGAGGTCCTAGATTCTATCCCGGGTCTCAACAACCTCCCTGAGAATTTATTCCGCATGATCTGGGTTCATGTACCCGACGAGGGTCCCACACGCGCCCAGGAGATTTGGTTGGGGATGTTCTCGCCATTCGACTGCAGTCGGCCACATGATCTGGGTTCATGTGCTCGACGAGGGCCCCACCATGGTTTCTAACAATAGGCTTGAACATGGGTGGCGAAAAAAGATGGAAAATAGAAGAGGGAAGTCATGTTTTTTTTTGAGAAAGAAATATTTTTCAAACAAGTCCCCCACAAGTGGATTGCTTCCCAAATTACCCAAATATAATAAAAATGCGCAAAATATAATAATGCAATTAAATACAATCATTAATTAAGTAGATAATATCAGGCGGGTTGTCTCGACTGCGACCGTAACGTGAATCCACAATGAAGTGCCTGTGGTCGAGGAATCAAGTGGCAAATGGATTGGATGTGAATAATTCTCCAAACTTATATTCTTGGATAAGACTTAATGCAAACATGAATTTGAATAGAAGAGCCTAATTCAACATGAGCAGTTTTTGCTGGGGTAAAATATAGCGCTTGGGTCTAATATTTCCCAAGTATAACTATGCCCAAGCAAAAGCGCCCGACTTATTTAATGCGAAACCTATCTTCATGTGCCACAATCTTCTGAATCCCGGCGCCTCCATGCCTCTTTAGGATATTTTGTGCTTGTTCTATAAAGGGGATGCGCCGATTTGGGGGAACAAGGGCTCACTTACGAAAAAGTGAACATGAAACAGAAAACCAGGGAAGCGCTGAGATAGAGAGACCGCAAAAACTTAAATGAAAGAAGGAAGATTCACAATTCTATCTCCGTATTATGATGGTGTGAATCTTTCAAAAAGAACATCATGATTCTGTTATCAGTTTAATGTGTTCCATCCTTCTGTAAACAAAAAACTCTTGAACTTTAAGAGTATATTTCTTTGTAGGAGTAGATTTCGATTAGGCTACTGATGAAGGGCAATTTGGCTTCTTTCAATCTCAAGTTTCTGACTTTTTCCCGATCTCTCCCGATGCAGCTTAACTCGAATGTGGGCGATGATGGTCGAGTGCCACAAGAGCCAGTATGAAATTATCTCAAAAGCTGGCAGCAAAGCTGGCTGCAAAGTCCCGACGCAATCGGAGTCCAACAGGCGCTCGGCCATGCTCCTCCAGCTCGAGATCAGCTCCCTTTGCTCGAGCTTCACGAAATGGATGGCCGCGCACAAATCCTATCTCCAAGCCATCAACAATTGGCTCCTCAAGTGCGTCCTCATGGGGCCGGCGCCCAAACAAAAGCCTACGCGGAGAAAGCAATCTCAATTCTCTCCACGGAAAGACGTCGCTCCTCCCATCTTCGTAGCGTGCCGCGACTGGCTCGCCATGCTGGACGAGCTGCCCCGAAAGCAAGTCGAGGATTCTCTAAATGATCTAATTGAAGTCGTGGCTCTCTTCATTCCCCGCCCCCAAAAAAGTGCCCGCTTTTTAACATCTTCCTTATCCCTTTCTCGGAGAGTTAAAAATGACGAACGGTATGAGGAGATTCGGCAGAGTGAAACATCCGTCGATTGGAGCTTGAACTATGATAGCTTGCAGTCTGGCTTAGTCGTCTTTTTCAACCGGTTGAGGTCTTTTGCAGAGTCCGCTCTGGTGAAGTATGAAGCTCTCCAGGACACCATCAACGAAGCTCGGGTTCGCTACGATAATTACGATGTTCGCAGGTAATTTGTGCAGTAAGAGATTCTGTCCACACCAAACTTCAAATTTTTTTTTTTCTTTCAAGAATAATGTATGGCGAAATAAATGGGGTTAAGGTTTCATTATTAAGATTATTATGGGAATAATCACAGTAATAAATTGATGCAGGTTTTATACATGTAGATGCCCAGCTGAGTTGGACTGTAGGTTCAGTTGTAAAGGTTTATAGTAGAATAAATTGCTCATGGCTTCTTTTGTTCTGTTCTTTAAGTTCTTTAACAATTTTATCTTTCTATTAATTACTAAACATTCCTTGGGAGTTAACATAATTACAAATTGCACCTCTCTATCTTTTTAAATTACAAAAACCTCCCATGTAAGTTTACACTTAATAACATCCCTGCACAGAAATTGCATTTTGGGGCTCCTCTCCATAGGTATTTTTGTGCATACATGTTATATAGGAAAGGTTATAATTTTATAAGATAATAAACTTATTGGGGAGGTCCAAATATGAAAGTGGCAATTTACAAAAAATGACAAGGATGCATACAATTGATTTAAAAAAAGAGGTTATTTACGGGGACCTCCCTTGAACTTTGCATAATTATAGCTTGCAGCTCTCTAACTTTTGAAATTACAAAAGCCTCCCCCCTCAATGTTTATATTTCATTACATAGATGCACAAAAAGACCCTCCCGAAGATTTATTTCAAGAGAATACTTTTGTACATGGACTTTTTAAATTTCAAAAGCCTCCCAAAAGAATGGTGACTACGCTCGCATGTTGGTAAAAAGTTGTGGTTAGAGAAGCATTGAACCATTATGAGCAATGTTGGAGGAGCTATAAGGAGAGGGGGGACTTCTCCTAGACAACTTTTTACCAACATGCGATCCTTATAATAAACCAGCCTATGCCGGTCCCAAGCCCGATTGAAAAATGGTGAGGGTTGTGTTAGGTAGACGACCGGCGTAAAATTTAGCACCCTTCTGAATATTGATTATTTGAAAAATTGGGCAAAAACTAGGTTGTTCCCCTTAAGGAACACGTCGCATAATCCGAATGCGACGTCTTGGCAAGGACCGTTGCATCTCCAGAACTTGGGTGTATTGCTAAATTTGAAAGAGTCCTTGTCGTATGGTCCGAATGCGACGTCTTGGCAAGGACTGCTGCACCTCCAAGAGGACTTGAGTGTGGTATTAAATAGGCAAAAGTCTTCACATATTAGATGTCCTACGGAAGTATGTCGTAGAAATTGTAATCGGCTTAGATTTGGAAGTTGGAATATAGGCACGCTAACGAGAAAAATGATGGAAGTTGTGGATGTAATGATTAAGAGAAAAATAAATATTTTATGCTTGCAAAAGACTAGATGGGTGGGTAAGAAAGCTAAATTTTTAGGTAATTTAAATTTAAATTATGGTACACAGGAAAAAATAAAACAAACAGTAGAGTATGTATTATTGTGAATACTACTTGGAAGGATGAAGGTGTTTGGGCAAGTAGAAAAAGTGATAAAATCTTAGTTCTTAAATTGGTCATAAGAAAAGAAACTATTAATGTGATCAATATTTATGCGTCACAAGTAGAATTAAGTAAACCTATTAAAGTGCAATTTTGAGAAAACTTAAATGATTTAGTCAGGGAAATCTCACAAATAGAGAAGTTTTTCATAGGAGGAGACTTAAATGGACATATAGAGAAGAAAAATGTAGATTACATAGTCATTCATGGATGATATGGATATGAAAAAAGGAATGAAGAAGGACGAATCATTTTAGACTTTGTCGTAGCACATGAGCTAATTGTATCAAATACGTTTTTCATAAAGAGGCAAGAACATTTAGTAATATTTAAAAGCGGATCAAATAAATAACAAATTGATTATTTTATGACTCGCAAAATGGATAAAATGATTTGTAAGGATTGCAAAATCATACTAGGAGAAAGTTTGACAACACAATATAGGTTAGTGGTGTTAGATGTGCAAATTAAATATAATAAATTTACAAAAATGTTGTAAAAACTTCGGCGGTGGAACTTGAAGATGAAAAAGCATGTTGCTTTCAAGAAGACAGTTATGAAACAACTAGCTGATAACCCTTATGTTAGTCCTAATATCTCATGAGAAGTTATGTCTTCAAATTTATGGATAAGTGGAAAAACGTACTTGGAGTATTAAAAAATCGTGCGCTCATAAATACAGAATTTTGGTGTTGGAAAGAGGAAGTGCAAGATAAAGTGAGGGCAAAGAGGGTTAGCTATAAATCACTCTACGCTTGTAGGAATGATGAAAACTTAGTAAGTTATAAAATCATAAAAAAGAAGCTAAACAGACAGTAAGTAAAGCAAAAAGTTAAGCTTATGAAGAATTTTATAAGCGATTAGATAACAAAGATGAAGAGCATGACATATATAAAATTGCTCGAGCTAGAGAAAGAAAGACAAGAGATTTAATTGAAGTAAAATGCAAAAAAGATGAGACAGATATAATTTTGACGGTTGATGTGGATATTAAAGAACGATGAAAAAGATATTTTTATCAACTCTATAATAAAATAAGAGACAATGAATTGAACTTGAAAGAGTTAAGTAAATCAGAGAAGTATAAGAACATAATGTTTTATTGTAAAATTCATGTGTTAGAGGTAAAAGATGCTTAAATAATATGAAAATGGAAAGACGGTTGGGCCAGACGATATACCCATCGAAGTAGGGAAATGTCTAGGAAATGAAGGAATTTTGTGTCTTACATGTTTTTTCAATAAGATACTGAAGTCAAAGAGAATGTCAGACCAATGAAGAAAGTATTTTGGTACCTTTGTATAAAAATAAATGAGATATACAAATTGTGTTAATTACAAAGAAATTAAATTGATGAGTCTTGCCATAAAATTATGAGAATGAGTAATAGAAAGAAGATTAAGACGAGAGACTAACATCTCAGAGAATCAATTTGGATTCATGTCAGGGAGGTCGACCGTGTAAGTTATACATTTATTGAGGAGACTCATTGACAACTATCGAGAAAGAAAACAAGATTTGCATATGTTATTTATTGATCTTGAGAAGGCTTATGATAGAGTTCCAAGAGAGATCTTATGGAGAGTCTTAGAAAAGAAAGGTGTAAATTTATCATATATTGACACAATCAAAGATATGTATACGAATTCAGTGACAAGGGTAAGGACTTCTGGAGGATTAACACAAGAATTCCATATCACTGTCAAGGTTCATCTTTAAGCCCTTATCTATTTACCCTTATCTTAGATGCGCTCACCAGACATATCCAACAAGCAATACCTTGGTGTTTATTGTTTGCGGATGATATCATTTTGGTTGACGAGACGCGCGAAGGTATAAACACAAAACTTGAATCTTGGCGAGATACTTTAGAAAAGAAGGGTTTTAGGTTGAGCATGACAAATATGGAGTATATGTAGCTAAAATTTAGCAGTACAAGAAGGACAGATGACTTCATTATTAAGTTGGGTGATCAAGATATTTCCCGTAGTGAGTGTTTTAAATATTTTGGATCGATAGTTCATAATGATGGAGGAATTGATAAAGATGTGACATAGAATCCAAACGGGTTGGTTGAAGTGGAGAGGCGCATCAAGGATCTTATGTGATCGTAAAGTACCACTAAAACTTAAGGACAAGTTTTACTGTACTGCAATTAGACTCGTGATGCTCTATGGTTCTGAATGTTGGGCAGTGAATTATGTACATGAGCAAAAAATGGGAGTTGCAGAGATGAGAATGCTTAGGTGGATGTGTGTACACACGAGATTGGATAAAATTAGGAATGAAAGTATCAGGGATAAGATAGGAGTAGCACCAATTGCATAGAAGATACGAGAAGCTCGTCTAAGATGGTTTGGGCACATACAAAGGAGACCATTAGAGGCACCTGTTATGCGTTGTGAGAGTCTAGTCACTAGGCATGTTAAACGAGGATGGGGTTGACCAATAAAGACTCGGAATGAAACTGTAAGGAAAGACATGATGTACTTAGGTATTAATGAGATTATGACAAAATATATGGCACAATGGCGACAAAGGATCCATATAGCCGACCCCACTATAGTGGGATAAAGGCTTGAGTGTTGTTGTTGTATGCAATCCTTATAATGATGTCGTAGTCGTGAATTCACTTTTATGAGCAATGTACGAGGAGCTAAGAAGAAGGGGGACTTATCCTAGACAAATCCCCTTCATGCTTGTTGCGGTTCGCTCAAGGCTCCGGTAGACCGGACTAAATTGAATTGCCTTAGCCTGGGAGTGGTCGAGCGTGCAAACAGTCACAAAAAGTAGAAAGCTAAAAAAAATAACGTGGAAAATCCTTCAACTAGGTGAAAAACCATGTGACCAGATCTATGTCGGTTAAACTTCCACTATTTGTTGGTTGTTGTACAGAGCTTTGTTGAAGAACTTGAGGGCGATAGACCGCCTCTCGTTATAATTTGAGGGAGAGAGAGAGAGAGCCGCTCGGGGGGGTGACAAGCCACCACTCACGGAGCTTAGTATTTAACTTGCTGTTGTTGAGAGCTTCACGCACTGGATGCTCTGGAATCTTTGACTCTTTCTTGGAGGCGGGCGTTGCTTGCTTGGTTTGTCTTGGACCTAGCGGCTGGTGATTTTTCTTGCTAACAAGTAATAACTCAATGCGATTTCATTCTACATTCTAATACAATTATGTAGATGGACTTAAACTAGATTGAATTAGCATTCAGGCAAACACACCTATCAATCGTAATATATGAGAAATCTACATCTCGTGTCGTATTCCACAGGGTCGTTTCAACTATTCGTACTCACCCTCCATTTATTATCATACCTCTAAACAAAAGTGATATTTAAACTACATTAACCTAACTATGACCATTTGGATGATTCAGTATTGGAGAAGTAAAAACGATAAAAACATGAAGCTTTTAACCAATTACATGAACAAATTCATTTATTAGTTTAATTCTAAGTGATCATGACATGAAAAGACTGTTAAATTTGTGCAATGTAAAGGTTAATTTTTCATCAAAATTCTCTCTCGAGCAATTCCAAATCTAAACCTAAGATAGTAAATTTTCTCTCGAACAATTCACAACACTCAAGTTCGCATTAAGTAAAGTATCTTTATTACTACATAAATTCATGAATTTTATCTCTAAATTACCATGAATCCTTTCATTCGTGTTCTAATTTTCCAAATAAAATATCTCTCGATCATAGAGTTTGAATTACAAATGGAATTATCATCACAATATGAACATACCAAAATCATTGCAAAGAACCAATTTCTCAATCTAGCCAATTGCAATTTGTGTAAAACAATTAAGTAATTCATAAGGAGGATTAAACTCTTTGTTTGCAAGCATAAACACAAATAAAATACTACAAATGTAACATAAACAAAGTGATACATGATTACTAGAATGTTCAAATAGAAGTTCATGCAAATTAAAACGAAATTTGAAGATGGATCATCAAGAGAAAGAAAGGATTCAAAGGGGTTAATGATTAAATAAAAATACATATGAAATACCCTTCAATCCTCCTTGTCTTGGATGCTCCCCTTCGGCCTCCAGCAGTTCTCCAATCCAGAAATGATCCAAAAGTTCTAAACAAATTTTTCTACAGGAAATTTATAGTCCCCTTGCAAACAGGTCGGACACGGGGTCGCATACGGCCGTGTTGCAGGCCGTGTGGACGGTTCCTAGGCAGTTCCTGGGCGGTTCCCCACGAGCAGGCGTGTCTGGTCGTGGGCCGTGTCAGATGACACGGGTATGGACACGGCCGTGTGTTCGGCCGTGTTCCCCAGACACGGGTTGGTCGGCAGTCGTGTGCAAAGATGACACGGGTATGCACACGGGCGTGTGCCATACCCGTGTGAGGTTCCATCGTCTGCGCCCAAATTCTTCAGCTCCATGTGCATAGGACACGAGTAGGCACACGGCCGTGTGTCTGGCCGTGTGCACCAAATTTTCGTCCTGTCATCAGCCATGTTGACTCCGTGAACTCCTCTGTTTGCTCCGAGACTTTTAGGTCCATTGGTTAGCATTACCTGCAATAGAAAAATGATAGACTCAGTAAATAGTTTATTACCAGAACTGCCAAAGACTTCTAAATACGCTCTTCTATCTATGATACGACAATTTCTTTACTATTATCATGAAATCATCACAAAAGAGGTAGGAAATAGTAGACATGATTACAATTATGATAGTAAAAAGCCTATCATAATCGTACTCATCAGCGGCTCAGAAGTTTAGGCCACTCGTTATGCACGTCTTGTCCTCTGCGGCTTGTTTTTTATTGTCTTTTGGAGGAGTCTGGTGTGGTTGTCTTGTCAGTGATTGGAGTGCTTGTTCTTGAACGTACAGGGTGCTTGCCAGCGGAGAGCGCACAATGCGCTTGCAGGAGGAAAGTGCGCAGAGCGCTCGCTGGAGGAGTGAGCATGAAGCGCTTGTTGGATGAGAGCGCACTTAGAGCTTGCTGGAGGAGAGCGTGCGTAATGCTTGCTGGCGCGCGCGCGGGGCGTATGTTTGGGTGTGAGAAGGCGCGTAAGTAGGTGGCACACGTTAAAGCGCGTGAGGGGGCGCACACTGAAGTGCGTGAGGGGGCGCAAGGAAGAGGTGTGTGCAAGAGTGCACAAGGAAGAGATGCGCGCGAGAGCGTGCAAGGAAAAGACGCGCGCAAGGAAGAGACGTGCGCGGGAGCACGCAAGAAAGAGGCGCACAGGAGCACGCAAGAAAGAGACGCGCACAGGAGCGTTCAAGAAGGCGGAGCGCACGAGGGCGCGCAAGGAAGAGGTGTGCGCAGGAGCGCGCAAGGAATAGGCGCGCTAGGAAGAGGCGCCTACGAGAGTGCGCTAGGAAGAGGCGCCCACGAGAGCGCGCTAGGAAGAGGCGCCCACGAGCGTGCGCTAGGAAGAGGCGCGTGCGGGAGCACACTAGGAATAGGTGTGTGCGGGACTGCGCAAGGAAGAGATGAGCGCGAGAGCGTGCAAGGAGGCGGAGCATGCGAGGGCGCGCAAGGAAGCGGTGTGCACTGGAGCGCGCAAGGAAGAGGCGTGCACGAGAGCGCGTTAGGAAGACGCGCGCGCAGGAGCGCGCAAGGAAGAGGCGTGTGTTGGAGCATGCTAGGAAGAGAAAAGGAGGAGAGAAATTAGTAGGAGAGGAGAGAGAAAATTCGTAGGAGGATTTTTCGACGGAGGAAAAGATGAAAATGAAGAGTAATGAGCCATATTTTTAGATTTTAAGAGGGGCAAGCCGGTAATTTTCCCCTGTAACCATCGGCCGGACGAATAGAATTTCCCCGTTTAGAGCACACAGATCGGCATATTTACGCAAATGACGAAAATGCCCCCGATCGGAAAATAATCGCCCTCACTGGAAAAATAATCGACCCTCCCACGAGGGGAGGGGTAGCTTGACAAGGCCGGCAACCGACCGGAAAGGGCCACCAACACCTTCTCCCGAATGAAATGATGCTCGATCTCGATGTGATTCTTTCGCGCGTGACAAACTGGATTGTGGACCAGTTTGAGAGCACTCTCATTGTCACCGCGAAGCAGAGTAGGACTTCGCACCTCCTCATGGATGTCATCTACTAACCTCCTAAACTAGATGGTTTCCTGAGCAGCCAAGGTCGAAGCCTTGTATTCCGCTTGTGTAGTGGAGACGGACACTTAATCCTACTTCTTACTGCACCACGAAATAGCTATTGATCCCGTGAAGAATACATAAGAAGATGTCGACTTTTGATCATCTGTATTTCTCCCATAATCAGCATCTGTGTAGCCATGCAGACAGAAACTTGTGCCCCTCTTATACAAGAGACTCAACTCCAAGGTGGACTTGACGTACTTCAAGATACCTTTAGCTGCCACCAGATGAGGTTTCCGAGGCTCCGTCATATATCAACTCACCCGGGCCACCGTATAAGCAATATCCGGCCTAGTAATTGTCGATATATAAGACTCCCCATAAGAGCCCAAAACACCAAAGGGTCTGGAAGAACCCTTGCCTCATCCCGCCAAAGTTTCAACCCGACCTACAGAGGAGTAGAACTGCTTTTCTCTTCCCCCATGCTGAATCACTTGACGATCCTCTCCACATAGCCCTTCAAGGAAACAAGCACATGTTCTTCTGGCTCTCCACCTCGAGCCCAAAGAAATGGTGGAGCTCACCCAGATCCTTCAGCTCGAACTAGATCGCTAGATCAGTCTGCAGCCTAGCTACTTTCTCCTCCGAGTTACTCGTGACGATCTTGTCATCAACGTACAACAGAACGAGGGCCTGAAGCTCCCCCTGCTTCTAAACGAACAGACTGGAATCGAAGTTTGAAGAGAAGTAACTACAAAACTTGAGATATTCTACGATCTTCCCATACCATGCCCGAGACGCCTGCTTCAGACCGTAGAGGGCCTTCTTCAGCTTGTAGACGTGCCCTGAATGTTCTTCAGAAACATAATCAGGTGACTGCACCATGAAGATGTCCTTGTCAATCTCGTCGTAAAGAAAAGCATTCTTCACGTTGAGTTGCCAATGTTGGAACCGAGATTTGGCTCCACATAGAGTTCGGACCTAGGGGTGCAGCTCACACTTACTTCTCTCAAGCTGTCCCTTGGTGAGAGAATTGAATTTGGAGAACGACCCTTGGCTCTAGCGTGGAGGTCCCACCTCACACCCGGAAGACCTTTGAGATCTCCCTCTCCCTAGCCAATGCTGAGCTAAGTGCCTTGGAGGATGAAGGAAGAGGATGAGGAGTGGTGACAAACGGATCTCCCTCAAAGGCACCCCAAGGGTCTATTTATAGATTTTTGGAGATGGCCTGCTAATCGCGCAATCCTGCCGCTCTGAAATTTCTGAAATACCCCAAGGCTGGTCTGCCAACAGCCAAACTCCGCTATTCTGAACAGCTATTCGCAGCCCACCAGGGATAAAATAGCAGACCCTCAAGCCGGGCGAGCTGCTCAAGTCAGGCGAGCTGCTCAAGCCGGGCGAGCTGCTCAAGCCGGGCGAGCGCTAGGGTCGGGGCGGGTGCCGGCCTCGCGCCGTACCCTCCCCCCAAAACAGGCCGGGGCGGGTGCTGGCCTCCAGCAACACCCTCCCCTAGAACAATGCTGGGGAGAGTGCCGACCTCCCGCCGCACGCGCCCCTTGAAGAGGGGCCGTGGAGGGTTCCGGCCTCCCTCTGCACCCGCCCCCTAGAACAACGCCGGGGCGAGTGCCGACCTCCCGCCGCACTCGCCCCCTGAAAAGGGGTCGGGGTGGGTGTCGGCCTCTCGCCGCACCCGCCCCCTAGAACAAGGACGGGGCAAGTGCCGACCTCCCGTCGCACTCGCCCCGTGAAGAGGGGCCGGGGCGAGTGCCGACCTCCCGCAGCACTCGCCCCCTAGAGGAGTACACCAAGCACTAGCAAGGTAGGCAAATTTTTCCTCTCCCTACTAGTATATCAAACAGATCAACAATAAATTGGCCCTCAGGAGTGCAAAACCCCCGAAAAGCTGAAAAATGTATAGCAAGTCTTACGCTTTCCTGGGGACCCCACTCTGCGAATACGAGGTTGTACACAATCCCCGCTCTTTTCGAGCGAGTTCCACGCTCAGAAAGAAACATCCAACCCAACATATTCGCTGAGTATAGCTCTCTCGCGACCGAAAATACTTGGCCTCTTCGAGGGGTCAACCTGCCATGCCAGCTAATGGAAGCCTGGGTGGCGAGATCCCCTCTGGGTAGAATTCACTTAACCTCCCCGAGGGGTCAACCTGCCATGCCAGCTAATGGGAGCCTGGGTGACGAGATCCCCTCGAGGGTTGGAACTTACTCGCCACCGAGGCACATTCGACCCATCCAGCTAGTGGGAGCCTGGATGAGGAGATCCTCTTGTGACAAGAGCTTACTACCGTGGCACATTCGACCCATCCAGCTAGTGGGAGCCTGGATGAGGAGATCCTCTCGGGGTTGGAACCTTCTCGCCACCGAGGCACATTCGACTCATCCAGCTAGTGGGAGCCTGGATGAGGCGATCCTCTCGGGATGAGCTTACTACCGAGACACATTCGACCCATCCAGTTAGTGGGAGCCTGGATGAGGAGATCCTCTCGGGATTGGAACCTTCTCGCCATCGAGGCACATTCGACCCATCCAGATAGTGGGAGTCTGGATGAGGAGATCCACTCAGGACAAGAGCTTACTACCGAGACACATTCAACCCATCCAGCTAGTGGGAGCCTGGATGAGGAGACATCTCGGGGTTGGAATCTACTCTCCACCGAGGCACATTCGACCCATCCAGCTAGTAAGAGCCTGAGTGAGGAGATCCTTTCGGGTTTAGAACTTACTCTCCACCGAGGCACATTTGACTCATCCGGCTAGTGAGAGCCTGAGTGAGGAGATCCTCTCGGGGGTTGGCATCTTCTCTTCACCGAGGCACATTCGACCCATCCAGCTAGTGGGATCCTGAATGAGGAGATCCTCTCAGGGGTTGACACCTTCTCTCCACTGAGGCACATTCGACCCATCCAGCTAGTGGGAGCCTGGATAAGGAGATCCTCTCGGGGGTGGCACCTTCTCTCCACCGAGGCACATTCGACTCATCCAGCTAGTGGGAGTCTGGATGAGGAGATCCTCTCGGGGTTGGAACTTATTCGCCACCGAGGCACATTCGACCCATCCAGCTAGTGGGAGCCTCGATGAGGAGATTCTCCCAGGACGAGCTTACTACCGAGGCACATTCGACCCATCCATCTAGTGGGAGCCTGGATGAGGAGATCCTCTCGGGATTGGAACCTTCTCGCCACCGAGGCACGTTCAACCCATCCAGCTAGTGGGAGTCTGGATGAGGAGATCCTCTCGCCGTAAGAGCTTACTACCGAGGCACATTCGACCCATCCAGCTAGTGGGAGCCTGGATGAGAAGATCCTCTCTGGGTTGGAACCTACTCTCCACCAAGGCACATTCGACTCATCCAGCTAGTGAGAGCCTGTGTGAGGGGATCCTCTCGGGGTTAGAACTTACTCTCCACCGAGGCACATTCGACACATCCAGCTAGTGAAAACTAGGTGAGGAGATCCTCTCGGGGGTTGGCACCTTCTCTTCACCAAGGCACATTCGACCCATCCAGCTAGTGGGAGCCTAGGTGAGGAGATCCTCTCGGGGTTGGAACCTTCTCTCCACCGAGGCACATTCGACTCATCCAGCTAGTGGGAGCCTGGATGAGGAGATCCTTTCGGGGGTCGGTTCCTTCTCGCCACCGAGGCACATTCGACCCATCCAGGTAGTGGGAGCCTGGATGAGGAGATCCTCTCGGGGTGAGATTGGGCATGTCATTCCAACCATACTAAATTCAATATCCTCAAACGTAGAAATTTTTAGGATACCTGACTTCCTGACTCAGTTCGTCATCCTGATGCACTTTATTTCTGATCTGTCTTCCTGTTGCACTTTCTCCTATTCCTCCTGGGGTCATCTCGTCTAGATCCCTGGTAGCTGTCTCGCTGAGACTCCTGAGATCTAGTTCCTGGGAGGGGGGGGGGGGGGTGGGAGTTGAGTAGTCACCCCGAGGGGCATTACTTCGCAACATCTCCATGATGCCTTTGATGGATGCTATGAACTCTTCCCTCCCTACAAAGGGTGTTGGGTTGGGGAGCTGGTTGGGGTCATCACCACCTCCATGATCTCCCGCCATGGAACCTGCTTGGGAACTTCTGCATGAGCCGCGATCCACGCTCATCGCACCAAAATGTTGGAACTGAGATTCGGCTCCACCTAGAGTTCGGACTTAGGGGTGCAGGTCACACCTACTTCTCTCAAGCCGTCCCTTGGTGAGAGAATTGAATTTGGAGAACGACCCTTGGCTCTAGCGTAGAGGTCCCACCTCACACCCGGAAGACCTTTGAGATCTCCCCCTCCCTAGCCAATCCTGAGCTAGGTTCCTTGGTGGATGAAGGAAGAGGATGAGGAGTGATGAAAAACGGATCTCCCTCCAAGGCACCCCATGGGTCTATTTATAGATTTTTGGGGATGACCTGCCAATAGCGCAATCATGCCGCTCTGAAATTACTGAAATACCCCGAGGCTGGTCTGCCAACATCCAAACTCTGCTGTTCTGAACAGCTATTTGCAACCCACCAGGGGCAAAATAGCAGACCCTTAAGCCGGGCGAGCTGCTCAAGACGGGCGAGAACTAGGGCTGAGGCGGGTGCCGGCCTCGCACTGTACCTGACCCCCAAAACAGGCCGGGGCGGGTGCCGGCCTCCCGCCGCACCCGCCCCCTAGAACAAGGTCGGGGTGAGTGCCGACCTCCTGCTGCACTCGCCCCTTGAAGAGGAGTCGGGGTGGGTACCGGCCTCCCGCCGCACCCGCCCCCTAGAACAAGGCCGGGGCAAGTGCTGGCCTCCCCCCGCACTCGCCCCCTAAAGAGGGGCCGGGGCGGGTGTCGGCCTCCCGCCGCACCCGCCCCCTAGAACAGGGCCGGGGCGAGTGCCGGCCTCCCGCCGCACTCGCCCCCTAGAGTAGTACACCAAGCACTAGCAAGGTAGACTAATTTTTCCTCCCCCTACTAGTATATCAAGCAGATCAACAATAAATTGGCACATAGGAGTGCAAAAGCCCAAAAAAGCTTTAAAATGTATAGCAAGTCTTACGCCTTCCTGGGGACCCCACTCCACGAATACGGGGTTGTACAACCAAATCTTCCACCCTTGGCAAGCCGCCAAGGCAACCATCACCTGAACTGAAGTCATCTTATCCACCAGGCTAAACTTCTCCTCGTAATCATCCTCGTACTGTTGAGAGAACCCCAAAGCTACAAGGCGAGACTTGTACCGCTCAATATTTCTGTCAGCCTTCTTTTTTAGCTTATACACCCACTTGCACGCCACAGGAGTGATGTCATTGACTTTGGGCACAAGTTCTCAAGTCTCATTCTTTCTTATAGCGGTCATCTCCTCATTCATGGCATCTTCCTACTCCTTGACTCCAGTGGTGTTCTCAAAGCAATAAGGCTCACGTTTATCCAAGGGACCTACAAAGAAACATGAGATGAAACTCATCATGTTTTCGTCCCTATACCAAGCTGGTGGAATAATTGTCCTCTTGGACCTCCGTAGGGCTTGACCCTGATCCACCACTCCTGCTACTTCTTCTGTACTAGCTCTAATCTCGGGCATACCAGGAGCATCGCTCCCCCTACTTCCTGATCTAGAAGCCTCCGCCCCAGAGCTAGACGTCGTCGAAGCTCCTATCGATACAGGCAACTCCACCAGAAGATCCCGAGGAGCTTCTCCTTGGCCACGCCTGACATGCTCTCCTGTAGTTCCACAGACGAGCTACCCTAGTACGATGTAAGTTCGTTGAAGACAATGTCTCTCGACACGATGAACGTCTTTGTTGTAGGATCCATGCACTTTCATCCCTTCTTCCACTCATCATACCCGACAAAGACTAGCTTCCGCGTGAAAGGGGAAACTAGATCAGATATACTCTAGAGGGGGGTGAATAGAGTATATGGTGCTTTTTAAAACACAAAGAAAAACTTTTGCAAAGCTTTACAGCAATTGCTGTAATGAGTGTAAGCAGGGAAGCAGAAATAAAATTAATCACAAAACCAAGCTATGCAGAAACTAAGCACAAGAAAATCTAGGCCAGAAACAAAAAGAAAACATGCAAAACCAGATGACACAAGGAATTATAGTGGTTCCCCAACTTTTGTACATCCACTCTTCTACCACCCTAGGTAGGAATCCACTGCAGGATGAGTTGATCAGGTGTCCTGGGCACCAATGAGCTTTTGATAAGGTGCTCAAAAAGCAAAACAGATTTTTTGATCAGGTGTCTTGCCACCAATGAGCTTTTGATAAGGTGCTCAAAAACCAGATTCAAACTTTTGAAGGGAGTTTGAAAAACCCTTTACAGAGTGGGGGTGAGAGAGTGATGGCAGTCTTCTCTTTTCTCAAACAACTGAGAAGACTAAGTGGATTGATTTCAAAGCTCCCCCTGAGTCCTTGATCTTCAGGAAGATGAGCTTTGCTGAGGGTGATAGGCCTTCAAAGATAGATCTCCAGCAAAAGATGATTTCAGCAAGCTGAAATGTTGAGTGTCTGGAGTCTTGAAATGATGTTGGCCTTGAACACTTTAAGAGCTGAAGAGATCTGAAGATTTTTGAAAGCTTGATCTCTCTGATGAGTGTTCTTCAGAATTCTTGTTGACAGAATATTTTCAAAGAGTCTCTGTATATTGAGTTGTGTCCTGTTCTTGTCAATCTCATTTAGATTCAAAAACATTCTCTCTTTTATTCTCTGTGCCTGAATAGGATATCTCTCTGTCAAAGATAGTCGTTGGTCTGCATTGATTACAGCCTTAATTGCATAATTTCTTCTAAAAGAAAGTCCACTGATTTGTTCCTTGAAAAATCCCTTGAAACTTGCTTCAGAAGTAAATGAAAACGGCTGGCAGATCTTCTGAATTAAATGCAGAATAACTTCTATCTGATTTGAATTTGAATTCTGAAAGATAACTGAAATCGTCGAACTGAGCTCTGCTATCGTCGAGCTGAGCTCAGCGAACTGGAAAATGCAAGCAGCAAAGAAATCGTCGATCTGAGCTCAAAGATCGTCGAACTGAGCTCAGAGATAAGGATCCAGTGCAGAGTCAAAATCGTCGACCTGAGCTCAGCGATCGTCGAATGGAGTTCGACGATATTATGAGGTTTGAGCTCAGCGATCGTCGAATGGAGCTCGACGATCTGTCAAAGTTGAGCTAGACGATCGTCGACCGGAGTTCGACGAAACGTCGTGCTGAGCTCGACGATTTGACTTAGTCTCCAGAAAAACTTTGGTCTTCAGGGCAGCTTCCAAACCTAAACTCCTGATCCCTTAGACTCAATTCTAATTGACCTATTAAGCTATACAGAAGGTCAAACACAGATTCCTAGAGACATAGTGATCCTGACCCAAATTAGTAATAGGGTGTTCCAACAATCTCCCCCTATTTGGGTTAGGAAAACTATTTACAGACTTTGGAAAATCAAACAACATCATACAATCAGAAAAATACAAAAACAACAGTAGCTAGACATTACAGAACCATCACAGAGATATATATATGTCATCCAGATATCAGTCAGAAAAACCAAGAATTGTCACCTTACAGAGTTACTCTTTCTCTTTGCCTTTTACCAACTTGATTTCTCTGTTAGGATTTAAAGCTTCTTGTTTGGATCTGGTATCATCAGCTGCTCCCAAATATGTTTGCTTTGATGTCCTGGGAACCACTGCAGCTGGATGCAACTCCATGTACCTGTCTGCATCAAAAAATTTACTGGAGGCATATCTTTCTAGTTCTTTCTGTCTTTGTTCTGACATTGTAGATATATTAGAGGTGTCTAGGCCTTGCTCTCTGGCTTTCTTTATTTGATCTAATGCAGCCAACTCTTTCATTCTAGCAGTCCAAGCAACAGGATTCTTCTCAGGGTCCTCAAATGGAACAGGTGGCTCATACCTGTTGGAAGAAGTATCTTGAGGAGTCCTGGCAGTCACAGTTTCTTTGAGCTTATAGGGGAATGGACCTGAAGATGTATCAGAAGGAACATGTCCTCCCCTGGAATAAGGGTGCTGCCTGGAATGCCCTTTAGAATAAACTTGAGTTTCTCTTTGATTTCCCCTATATCCTCCCCTTCTAGAGTAAGAGCCCCTAGACTGACTTTCCCTTTGATATGTTCTAGCATGAGGTTGGTAGGGAGCCTGGCTTCTAGCTGGGCCTGAACTTGCAGAGCTGCCACCTGCACCTGCATCAGGTGGAGGTGGTGGAGGAGGATGAGGGTGCTTGGACTGGGTGGAACCTTTCTCATACTTCCTTTTCTTCTTCATAGCCTTTAGCTGATTCTTAGAGAACTGCATCCAATGCTCAGTAATTGGGCAGTTGTGCAGAATATAGTAAGGAACACCATTATCATCTCTAACTTTGGCAGGTGGAACCCTCTTCATTGCCTTACTTCTTGCCTTCCTCTTCCTTGCAATGGTGGCAGAAGAATCATCAGAAGCAGTGTTGTAGTCATCAGATTCAGAGCTTTGAGCATCATATAAAGCATCAATCCTTTTCATCAAATTTTCTTTCAGTTGAACAGCAGCAGATGGGGCAGAAGCAGGAGCAACAGAAACAGATACAGCAGTAGATATAACAACTGATACTGGAGCAGCAGTAGAAGCAACACTGGTTATTTCAGGAATTATGGCAGCAGCAGGTTCAGAAACAACAACAACAACATCTACAGCAGGCTCAAAAACAACAGCCTCTGTCATCAGAGAATCCTGGAAAATGGGCTCATCAGAAACAATTTGATTTTCAGCAGCAGTTGGAACATTTTCTTCAGCAGCAGCAAGAACAATTTCAGAAGCAGATTCAGCCTTTTCTTTATCAGCAGCAGCAGCAGTCATCACTGAGAGTACAAAGGATGAAAGAATGTTGGGGTCACAGCCAGAGAAGGGCACCATTGCCTTAGACAGATCTTCTGAGGGCTGGACAGCAATGGCTTCTGGAAGGTAGCTGTAATATGCAGTATCAAATGCAGATAGCAAAGACCTTAGGTCTATTGCTAAGACTGGAGTAGCAGCAGCAACTGGAGCAGAAGATACAAGCACAGCAGCAGCAGCAGCAGGAGCAGAAGATACAAGCACAGCAGCAGCAGCAGCAGGAGCAGAGGCAGCAGCAACAGCAGCATGAAGGCTGGCTTCATAGGGCATCTCCCCCTGCCTGGATGCAGATACCTCTGTATCAAGGCACACTGCTGGTGGGGCTGCTTGAGGGAGGAGAGAAGAAAGCCTGGCAGAGAGGGCTGCCACTGACAAGTGTAGAGGAGCCAAAGAGGTCTCCAAGAGAAGGGAGAGCCTGGGGGCAATGAGCTCATACAACTTGTCAGCAAGGGCTGAAAGATCTACTTGCTCAAGAAGAGGAGCAGAGGTAGAGGGTACAGGGATGGCTGAAGAAGCTGGAGGAGGAGGGCTGAATGGTGGAATGAATGGCTCAGGAGAGGGGATTGTGGAGATGGAGGACAAAGGGAGGGATATGGAGGGAGTGAAAGTGGGTTGGTCAAGGATGTGGTGGAGGAGATCTTGGAAAGATGTTGAGGTGGAGGGTAATTCTTGAGGAGAAGAGGGGGAATCATCCATGTAGGATTCATCCAGAAGTTGGAAGGATGGTATGGATGGAGATGAGGTGACATCTGGTGGTGGATATGAGAATAATGGGTGGAAGTGGTCAACTGGAGGTGATGAAGTGGTTGCTGGAGATGGAATAGAGGTTGGAGATGGGCTGGAGATTGTAATGGGAGATGAGGCTGGAATGGTGGATGGAGCTGGAGGTAGGATTGAACTTGGAGGAGGAGGAGAAGCAGCACTAGCAGCAGGCAGGTTCTCTGCAGGTGCAGAGACCTGGGGGGAGTGACTCTTTGAGTCCTGGTGCCTGAAGGGGCAGTTGAAGAGGGCCTGCTGGGCTTGCTAATCTGCCTGTCCCATTTCCCAAATAGGGCACAGGTGAGTCTCTTGGAGGCATTGATGTGCACTCCAGAGGAGACTAACAGAGCAGGGCACTTTGCCTGAAGGAAAACTCCCAGAATTCTTCCAAAATTCACAAAGTTTTTGTTAATCTTTTTCTTTATCAGGTCAAAGAAGACCTCTCCCCAGTTCAAGCTTTTCCTATCTACCAGAGCTCCCATGAGGCAGAGTTGATGTCTGGAGATGGTGTCATGTGCAGAATGTTTTGCCAACAGGACCTTGCCTACAACATCTGCCAGAAACCTGTATTCAACTGACAGGTTCCTCTTAAACAACTTGCTAGGGTTTCCCTCAGGATGACCCATCCTGGCAAGTATATCAGAAAATTCTTCTCCAGAAAGTTCAGCAGAGTCTTCACCATTTCTTAAACCAAAAACTTCTGTTAAGACTGTTGGGGTCAGAGGTACCTGGGTGCCAGCAATAGATCCAACAATGGTGTTGTTGTCAAGGTTGTGTGCAGTATATACCCATTCCTTTATTTCATCTGAGGCAAGTTTGATTCTTGTGGTCATGAGGGCAGATAAATGCTGATCTTTGAATAAACTCAGGATGTCCTGGAAGACTTGATCAGTGGTGTTGAAGGAGTCCAAATCAATGTCAAACCCTGCATCAAACTTCATGGCGGCGAGGACAGCAACTGAGACGGCCATGGTACCTGCAAAAACTTAACAAACAAACCGAACAAGCGTAGAACTGTTTGGAGGGAAGAAAATTTTGCAGAGAAATTGAAAGCGCAAGAGAGAACGACGGCGAAAAATGAGTTTTATATTAGGGTTCGACGCAGAATTGGAAAGATCGTTGAACTCAGTTCGACGATCGAGGCTTCTAAAGGAATCTGAAGAGACTCCAACATCGTCGATCTCCGTTCGACGATCTGGAAAGGCGTCGAGCTCCGTTCGACGATCGTTCAGTGAACAAAATCGTCGAGCGCCGTTCGACGATCGTTGACCAGAAGAGATAGTTCATACTATCTGAGGAGCGCTGAACTCAGTTCGACGATTCAGGAAATCGTCGAACTCCGTTCGACGATCTTTGGGGAAATCGTCGAGCGCAGTTCAGAGATCAGAAAATTCTAGACACTAAGGAAAATCAGAATTTTTGCCTAGTCTTGGTCAATTTTTAGCTTTCAAAATCTTGGATATTATTTAAGACTTCCTCCATCTAACATTCCTAACTGATTTAGGAAGAAGGTGTGTTTCTTTTCATCCAAAGGCTTGGTGAAAATATCTCCCCTTTGTAAATCAGTTGGGATATATTGCAGTTCAATTTTATTCTTTTCAACATTGTCCCTTAAGAAGTGATGCCTAATCTCTATGTGTTTTGTCCTACTATGGAGGACTGGATTTTGAGCTATGGAAATAGCACTTGTATTGTCACAAAATATTTTTGACTTCTCTAAGTTGTAACCATAGTCTAGGAGTTGATTTTGAATCCACAATATTTGTGAACAACAACTACCTGCAGCCATATATTCAGCTTCAGCAGTTGAAGTTGACACAGATGTTTGTTTCTTGCAAAACCAGGAGACAAGTCTATCACCAAGGAACTGACAAGTTCCACTGGTGCTTTTCCTGTCAATTCTGCATCCAGCATAATCAGCATCAGAGAATCCAGTTAACTCAAATGCTGAATCTTTTGGATACCAGAGACCTAGATTTGGACAACTTTTAACATACCTAAGAATCCTCTTTACTAATGTTAGGTGTGACTCTCTAGGGCTAACTTGGAATCTAGCACATATACATGTAGCAAACATTATATCTGGTCTACTAGCTGTAAGATACAGTACAAGAGCCAATCATTGCTCTATATGTTGTCTGATCAACTGGTTTCCCATGTTCATCAGCATCCAATACAGCATTGGTAGGCATGGGTGTTTTCATACAAGATGCCTCAGACATGCCAAATTTCTTAACCAGCTCATTAGCATATTTGGTTTGAGAAATAAAGATGCCTTCAGCATGTTGTTTGACTTGCAATCCTAGGAAGAAGGATAGCTCACCCATGCTACTCATCTCAAATTTAGAATGCATTAGGTTAGAAAACCTTCTGCACAATTTTGAGTCAGTAGAACCAAAAATGATATCGTCTACATAAATTTGTACTAGTAGGGTATGGGACTTATGGGTTCTAATAAAAAGAGTTTGGTCTACTCTACCCCTTATAAAACCATTTTCCAAGAGAAAGCATGCTAGGGTCTCATACCATGCTCTAGGAGCTTGCTTGAGACCATATAATGCTTTATGTAGTTTAAAAACATAATCAGGGTAAGTTGGAGAGATAAAACCTGGAGGTTGTCTGACATAGACTTCCTCTTTGATGTCTCCATTCAAGAAGGCACTCTTGACATCCATCTGATAAACCTTGAAGCCTTTGTGAGCTGCATAAGCTAGAAAAATTCTGATGGCTTCCAATCTTGCAACAGGTGCAAAAGTCTGGTCGTAGTCAATTCCTTCTTCTTGAGAATATCCCTGGGCAACTAGCCTTGCCTTGTTCCTTATTATTACTCCTTGATCATCCAGTTTATTTCTGAATACCCATTTTGTTCCAACAATGGAATGATCCTTTGGCTTTGGCACTAGTTCCCATACTTTGTTCCTCTCAAATTGATGCAACTCCTCTTGCATGGCAATGATCCAGTGTGGATCTTGCTCTGCATCTTGAATGGACTGAGGTTCAATTTGAGAAAGGAAGCAGGTGTGCAACAGGTTTTGGTTGACCTGATTTCTGGTTTGCACACCAGCTGAGATTTCTCCAATTATTTGGGAAATTGGATGGTCTCTTGATGTTACTAAATCAACAGGGGGTGTTGATTGTTCACCAACCTGTGTTGTTGTTTCCTCTTGTGGTACAACAACTGGCTCTTCAAGTTGAGCTTCAATGTGTTGAGCATTGCTTTCATCTTCACTGCTTTCATCCTCTTGAGCAACCTGTAACTTGTTCATATCTTCAACTAGAGAGTGTTCCTGCAAAGGTTCTATGGTAGAAGAAATCTTCTCCTTGAAAGACATGTTAGTTTCATCAAAAGAAACATGAACAGATTCCTCAATTTTCAATGATGATTTATTATATACCCTATAGGCCTTGCTGATCATGGAGTATCCCAGAAACACTCCTTCATCAGCTTTGGCTTGAAATTTTGCTAAATATTTCTTATCATTATTGTGAATATAGCAAGTGCAGCCAAAAATTCTGAAATAGTCAACTTTAGGTTTCTTCCCTTTGAGTAATTCATAGGGAGTCTTTCCCTTCAGTTTATGTATCAGACTTCTGTTCAGCACATAGTTGGAGGTGTTCACTGCCTCTGCCCAGAAGGATAGAGGTAGATGAGCATCTGACAACAATGTAGTGGCAGATTCAATAAGGGTTCTATTTTTCCTTTCAGCTACCCCATTTTGTTGAGGAGTTCTAGGAGCTGAGAAAGTATGTCTGATCCCTTCACTCTGACAGAACTCTTGCATAAGAAGAGAATCAAACTCTGTCCCATGATCACTTCTGATCAGGGCAATGTGAGTATTGAACTCAATCTTTATACATTTGAGAAACTCTGTCAGACACTTAAAGTTATCAGACTTCTTCCTTAGAAAGAACACCCAAGTGAATCTAGAGAAGTCATCTACAATCACCAAAGTGTAGGATTTCCCTCCTAGGCTTTGTACTGTGATGGGTCCAAATAGATCCATGTGTAACAGATACAATATCCTAGGTGAATCACTCTTATTAAGTGACTTGAAACTGTTTTTAGTTTGCTTGCCTAATTGACAAGCCTTGCAGAGTCCTTCCTTCTTGTAGGGGCCAGAAGGTAGTCCTCTAACAAGGTTGTCCTTGGATAGCCTAGCAATAGTTCTAAGGTTTAGGTGTCCTAGTCTCTTATGCCATAAAACATTTGGTCTACAAACTGAATTGAATAAACAGATATCTATAGTAGTTGAAAGAAAATCTACTAGGTAGATGTTACCTTTCCTTTTACCTGTCAACACAGTTGTGTTGTCCTCTGACTTGATTTTGCATAAGGTTTTGCTGAAGGTCACCTGGTAGCCTTCATCACATAGCTGACTGATGCTGATTAGGTTGTGCTTCAGTCCTTCCACATATGCTACTTTCTTGAAGGTTACAGAACCAATCTGGACTGCTCCATATCCTTTAGTTTGTCCAAAGTTGGAGTCACCAAAGATAACCTTGGGTCCAAGCTTGGCTCTAAAGGAATTGAGGTTGTCCTTGTTCCCTGTCATGTGCTTAGAGCACCCACTATCCAAATACCATTGCTGGTTAGATGTTGGATAGGTCTTCACCTGCACATAAAACAATTCACTTGTTTTTGACCCAGTTTACCTTGGGCCTAGGTTGATAACCTTTAAATTCAGAAATGAAAGATATCCCTGGCTGACTCTTATATCCTTCAGGATGATATCTCCTTGGAGGTAAAATCCATTCAGTATAAGGGTTGAAGGTTTGGGATGAAGAACCCTCAGGATTCAATTTTGATTTGCCTTTGAAAATTTTCCAGAGCTCTGACCTCTGTTCGACGATCTTGGAGCTGAGTTCGACGATCTTGGGTCAGATCGTCGAGCTCCGTTCGACGGTCGACTATGGGTGAGGTCAGGTATATGAGATCGTCGAGCTTCGTTCGACGACTTGGTTGAGATCGTCGATCAGCGTTCGACGATTTTCCCTGAGATCGTCGAGCTGCGTTCGGCGATCGTCGATCTTCATTCGGCGATCGTCGATCTCCGTTCGACGATTTGTGCTGGACTTTAGTTTTCTGAGGCAGATCAGAATTTTTCCTGGCAACCTCTACAACTCCCTTTCCCTTGTCAGAAATGAACTTGATAGGGGTTGTTAGAACAATAGGTTGGCTGGATGAGGCACCCAAGCCCAGTGTACTGTTGAATCTTGAGTTCACTGTGCTTGTGATGTCCATCAGCTTGATGCTTCTCCCATTGAGAGATTCTTCAAGCTTCTTGGCCTCAGAGAGCTCACTCTTCAGTGAAGCTATCTGTTCCCTATAGTTCTCCAACTCCTGAGAGAGTTTGAGGTTTTCTGATTTTAAAACATTTTGTTCAGATAATTGATTTCTGAGAGAGATGATCTCTTTCTCAGACTTTAGCAGGTCTAAACATAGTGCTTTAAATTCAAGTTTAAAATCTTCTGAAGTAAAATCAAAAGAGCTGATTACCTGATCTTCTTCAGGTTGAGTCTCTGAGTCTGACTCTGACTCCTCTTCCTCTGAGTTGTGTTGTGAGGCATTGATTGCCATCATGCAGAACTCCTTTTCCTCTGCATCATCCTCATCATCACTTGAGCTGGAAGAGGCTTCTGACTCCTCTTCAGTCTCACTCCAGGATTCAGCAACAAATCCTTTCCTTGTGTGCTTATTTCTGCTGGAGGAAGGTTTGCTACTTCCATTCCTTTTGGAGTCCTTCTCCTTTCTTCTTTCTTTTCTGTCCCTTCTGTCCTTGTTCTTGTTCTCTGGACAGTCAGGAACCATATGCCCTGGTTTCCTGCAACCAAAGCAAATGATGTCTTTGCTATTGCCAATGGACTTGTCATACCTTGGCTTATCCTGCTCCTTGTATGATCTTCTTCTGAAGTCCTTTCTGGCCATCTTATAGAATCTTTTGGCCAACAAGCTGAGAAGTTCATCATTGGCTGTTCCTTTTTCTTCAGGCAGATCCTCAGTTGCCTTGAATGCTATAGTCTTCTCCTTTCTTGTGGCTGGTGAAGCAGCCTTCTGTTCTTCTTCTCTGTTCTTGATGAGTAGCTCATAAGATTTGAGCTTACCCAACAAGGCTTCAGTGGTGATCTCATTCAGACTTCTGGCATCTTTAATTGGCCAGATTCTTGAATCCCAAGTGCTGGGGAAGCACATTAGGATCTTGTCATTAAGTTCTGTCAGTGAGATCTCTTTGTCTAATGTCCTCAGTTCACTGACAATTAGACTCAGTCTGTTGTACATGTCTCCCACTGACTCTGTTTCTCCCTTCTTGAAGTTCTCATATTGGGAGATGAGATGGGATCTTCTGTCCTTTCTCTCATCAGCTGAGCCAGAGACAATTTCTGAGAGCTTGTCCCAAATTTCCTTGGCTGAATTGCATTCAGCTACTTTTTGAAAAATGTCATCTGACATTGTCTGAGCTAAAATGTTCATTGCCTTGGCATCAGCTACTTTCCACTTTTTGATGTCAGCATCTGTTCCTGATGGAGGTGGAACAGCATTTGTGCTTGTGCCCTCTGGAGGTCTTGGACACACTGTCAAAACAGAATTAAAAATGTCTTCGTCAATAGAATTCATGTAGAGTCTAATCCTTGCTTTCCAAAGTGCAAACTTTGACAGATTGCACACTGGAGGTCTGGTGCTAGCATAATCTTTGTTTTGGGCCATGACTTGTGCAAGCTAAATCTAATAATGAAATATAAAAGAAGGATCTAGTTTGGGATCTTTGGGGTTCAGGTGTTAGCCTGTACAACCAAACAGATATGGTATGTTTAACCAACCTCCCTCTGATACCAATTGAAAGGGGAAACTAGATCTGATATACTCTAGAGGGGGGTGAATAGAGTATATGGTGCTTTTTAAAACACAAAGAAAAACTTTTGCAAAGCTTTACAACAATTGTTGTAATGAGTGTAAGCAGGGAAGCAGAAATAAAATTAATCACAAAACTAAGCTATGCAGAAACTAAGCACAAGAAAATCTAGGCCAGAAACAAAAAGAAAACATGCAAAACCAGATGACACAAGAAATTATAGTGGTTCCCCAACTTGGGTACATCCACTCTTCTACCACCCTAGGTAGGAATCCACTGCAGGATGAGTTGATCAGGTGTCCTGGGCACCAATGAGCTTTTGATAAGGTGCTCAAAAACCAAAACAGATTTTTTGATCAGGTGTCTTGCCACCAATGAGCTTTTGATAAGGTGCTCAAAAACCAGATTCAAACTTTTGAAGGGAGTTTGAAAAACCCTTTACAGAGTGGGGGTGAGAGAGTGATGGCAGTCTTCTCTTTCTCAAACAACTGAGAAGACTAAGTGGATTGATTTCAAAGCTCCCCCTGAGTCCTTGATCTTCAGGAAGATGAGCTTTGCTGAGGGTGATAGGCCTTCAAAGATAGATCTCCAGCAAAAGATGATTTCAGCAAGCTGAAATGTTGAGTGTCTGGAGTCTTGAAATGATGTTGGCCTTGAACACTTTAAGAGCTGAAGAGATCTGAAGATTTTTGAAAGCTTGATCTCTCTGATGAGTATTCTTCAGAATTCTTGTTGACAGAATATTTTCAAAGAGACTCTGTATATTGAGTTGTGTCCTGTTCTTGTCAATCTCATTTAGATTCAAAAACATTCTCTCTTTTATTCTCTGTGCCTGAATAGGATATCTCTCTGTCAAAGATAGCCGTTGGTATGCATTGATTACAGCCTTAATTGCATAATTTCTTCTAAAAGAAAGTCCACTGATTTGTTCCTTGAAAAATCCCTTGAAACTTGCTTCAGAAGTAAATGAAAACGGCTGGCAGATCTTCTGAATTAAATGCAGAATAACTTCTATCTGATTTGAATTTGAATTCTGAAAGATAACTGAAATCGTCGAACTGAGCTCTGCTATCGTCGAGCTGAGCTCAGCGAACTGGAAAATGCAAGCAGCAAAGAAATCGTCGATCTGAGCTCAAAGATCGTCGAACTGAGCTCAGAGATAAGGATCCAGTGCAGAGTCAAAATCGTCGACCTGAGCTCAGCGATCGTCGAATGGAGTTCGACGATATTATGAGGTTTGAGCTCAGCGATCGTCGAATGGAGCTCGACGATCTGTCGAAGTTGAGCTAGACGATCGTCGACCGGAGTTCGACGAAACGTCGTGCTGAGCTCGACGATTTGACTTAGTCTCCAGAAAAACTTTGGTCTTCAGGGCAGCTTCCAAACCTAAACTCCTGATCCCTTAGACTCAATTCTAATTGACCTATTAAGCTATACAGAAGGTCAAACACAGATTCCTAGAGACATAGTGATCCTGACCCAAATTAGTAATAGGGTGTTCCAACACCGTGCTTTCACATCTAGCTTTGTCCTGAGAGTGTCAGGAACGTGCACATAGCAGGTAGAACTGAACACCCGAAGATGTTCAACACTGGGCTTCTCTTTGAACACCAACTCATGAGGAGATCTCATGTTGTTCGGACTGAGGGGCATCTCATTGATGATGTATGCCACACAGGTTATTCCCTCCGCCCAGAAGGCCCTGAGAATTCCTTTGGCGTGAAGCCAACATTTGCAGGTCTCTATCAGATGACGGATCTTCCGTTATGTTGTGGAGTGTGAGAACAAGTAAGCTCTCATTGGATGTCGAACTTTCTGTATATGCTAGAGAAATCATGCGAAGTAAACTCTCTGTCATTGTTCGTTCTCAACTTCTTAATCCGCAAACCGAGCCGACCTTCCACAATCTCCTTGAACTCCACGAACATCCCAAATGCCTCTGAATTCTCTTTCAAGAAGTATACCCAAGTATACTTGAAAAAGTCATCAACAAGCACTAGCATATACCTGCTACCGCAGAGACTAAGAGTGACGATAGGTCCTATTTGGTCATCGTGGATGCATTCCAGCGGTGATCTACACCTAGTCTGTGATATGTCAAATGGAAGGCGATGTGTCTTTCAAAACTAACAACCCACACAGACATGATTTTCACCATAGGACAAAAGACTAGGAAGGCCATACATCAAGCCTCTCACCGTCATAGCCTTCTGTTTGTCCATCCCAACATGCCCAAGTTTCTCATACCAAATAACAATTCTATCATTTGTCCTCATCTTGTCAACATAGGAACTTATCGCCAAAACTAACAAGTCCTTCACCTCCTACCAACATGAGTGATGTCAGCTTTCACAGCTGACCCATTCCTGAAAAACTTCACTTCGTCGACCGTGTTGGTCAATGAGAAGAGATTTCTCTTCATCCCGGACATGTAATACACACTCCTTAAAGTGAGTTTCCCCCGATCACTGCCTAAATAAATCGATCCCTCCTTCTCCACTGTATGTATAGTATCATCAGTAATAATAATGACAACATTACCTTTGTACTCCTGCAGAGAAGAGAATTTGGACACATCTACGGTGAGGTGATGACCGCACCCTAAGTCCGCGATCCAGTCCTCCTAATAATCGATGGTGGAAAGTGTCCGGACATAAGTGTCCATCATGAAAGCACTTCCCCATCCTCCTTCCTCAGGCTTGGACTTAGCCTCCTTCTCTGCAGCATGCCCTGACTGAAGATTGACCTTGCAGTCCCTGTAGATGTGATCATGCTTGTTGCATCTGTAGCACTGAGGTCCGCCCCGCTTCTTCCCGTCATCAACCTTAGGAGGCTTACTATTATCCTGTTGTGATGAAGAAGACAGACCATCGTCAACAAATGTCTTCTTCTTCCTATCTCATCTCTTCTTCTTGCCCGAGAAGAGAACATCGTCGTCTCCTCCTGAGACCGACACTCCATCCATATGTTTCGCCAAGCTTTCCTGTGAAGCTAACAGATTCTCCAGCTCGAGCAGCGATGGCTGATTGACTCAGCCTTGCACAGACGTCACAAAGGCAACATACTCTTTCTGCAAGCTGCGAATGATGTGCCTCTTCAGCTTTGACTCTGAGATTGGCTCTTCTGGGTCCAATGCCAAAATCTCAGCGCAGATGTTCTTCATCTTCAAGAAGAAAGATGACACAGACAAGTCACCCTGAGTGGCGTTCGACAACTAATTCTCCAAGAATTATAGACGATCTACATTCTTCTTGTTAAGCAGGCCATCCAGATTTCAACTTCCGACCGACAATCAATAATGTGGTCGAACAACTCCGATGAAATCATGCGCTTAAGAGTGAATGCAGTCTTTGCATCAGTTCGCTTTCACGCCTTCACCGCTTCAGCATTTCCTCCGGTAGTGGTCACTTCTTATCGGTTGTCACTACCGACAACTTCCAAAAGATCCTCGTCAATAAGTTAACTCTCCGTGCATGACCTACATCTCTTGAAGTTAGTCTACGTTAAGAGTTCAATTCCAATACCTCTTGCAAAACTAGCTTCTATTGCTGTCAACTGAATCACTTGATATTCACAAAGGTATAACAATCTTAGATTGTTGAACTGCTACTTTTCAACACCCCTCTGATAGCATGTAAAAATTTCTATGGGAAGCTGAAACCGAGATCGCAAGAACACTCAACCACAACTAAAGATAGGTACAAGATAGTAACAACAACAACGCAAGAGTTTTTAGTTGGAAGTAACTTCTTTTACAGGGTGAGGTATACATTGCAAGACATGATTTTACAATGTAACCAAGGGAGCAAAAAACTGCAACAAGAAGTTAACCGCGCGGACTAAATCCTGTAACCGCACATGCTGCCTAACTTCCAGCTGTGTCCACCAATACCGTCGAAGACGCTTATCCGTGGCTAACCGCACAGACTGTTGTTATTGAATGCTGAATGAACACGAACAGAACCCGCTGATAGACCGGACGAACTACTCTGCTTATCTGCAGCTCCGAGGAAGAGATCTAGTCGCAGAGACCGCGACTAACCGCTAACCGCTGACTGTATCCGCGAACTGTTCCACACCAAGCTTCCATTAGTCGCCTAACCTCCTGATGTTAGCCGCACAACCTGCACAGAACAACTTCCTTAGTCGCAGCGGTTAGAAAACTGTAACCGCAAAATCAAGAGCAAGCTCGTTCTTACTGTTCACTGCTTATTTATGACGAGCCGAGGGCTCCTATTTATAGGTTTGATAAGTGGCGTCACCACCCATAGCAATAGAATAACCACATGTCAACTCTGTCGGCTAACACCCTGTATCAACACAGTGTGGATACCAACACCTATTCGTCAGGTCGCAACTATTAACATGCTGGATAACACGACCAATCTGTCATGTCTTACATCAAACCATAAGCATGGCGAACACAGCATAGGCGGACTGCCGAATACCTACACCAGTTTGCACGACCCCGCAGACACGACTCCCAGTCCGCGCAAACCTGCAACCCATGACTAGGCAAAATCCGTGCCCAGTCGATCTGCCGAACTCACAATTACCAGAAGTAGTCTGCAACAGGCAAACTCGGCGAGCTAGGCAACTAGCTGGACTTAGTCCCACCAGACCAAGTCCACCACAGGCTTCGCGGTCTCCAAGTAACCGCGCCACCTGATACCAAGATCATGCCCACTGAACAACTCCAGTTCGCTACAATGCGGACTGCTTCATCAGACTGCGCGACCTCCAGGCAACCAGTCTATGCACCTCTGCCGATCTCCACGATCTACTATCCAGACCGCAAGCACAGAACCATGTCAGACACGGACGAGCTCCAAACGAGTCCGCCACAACATCAAGGCCACATTCGACAAACTCCAAACTGATTCTGCTACTACCCACGGATAGACAATCCTATCCGCCAGGTTACTCCACCAGAGTGCTTGCTTGTTCATACCGTTAGAAAGAAGAACCACAGCCGAACCTAGCTGTCCGTCTAGACTATCCTCCTAGTCCACTCAGTCTCTGCGGTCTGTGTGAACTGACCAATCGGTACGCCCGACTTCCAACACTTCCCACTTCAACAATTTCAATATAAGCTTCCCGTCACAGGAGGCGAGGAAGCCACCCCTAACGGGGGGTAGTGATAGGACGAACGACATAAAATGTCGCATGTCCTGTGCGGCAAATATGTCACCCCTGATGGGGGAGGCAGTAGGATGGGCATCATATTTTGATGTCCTCCCTCGGCGGAAAATGGGGTAGGAAGGGCGGCAGAACTTCCACCCTTCCTTGCTAGCATGAATGTCGCCCCTTACGGGGGCGGCGGTCGGATGGGCGGCAAAATCTGTCGCCCGTCTGGGGCGGTAAGAGGGGCCGCCTCCCCTGTTAGGGGCGGCCGCTAGATGGGCGGCAGAAATTGCCACCTGTCTGGTGCAAGAAGAAGGGTCGCCCTATTGGGGGTGGAGGCCGGATGGGGGGCCGGACTGCCGCCTGTCTGGGGCGAGAAGAGGGATGCCCCTTTTAGGGGAGGCGACTACAGACGGGTGGCCAACTGGCCGACCGTCCATAGTGATTCGGGAGGTTGCCCCATATAGGGGAGGAGGCTAAGACTAGGCGGCCGAATTGGCCGCCCGACTCGGATGCACGGTAGGTCGCCCCTCTCCGAGGCGGCGATAGAGGGTCAGGCCGCCAACAAGCATACCGTGGGAAGTTATGCCCCGGGCGGCCAGACAGTTGCGTGTAATTTTACAGGTTCGGTCGAACCGGCTCAGGGGAACCGCATCATTTGCCCCCCCAAGTCCCCGCAACTCAGAGTTGAAGCGAATGGAGGGCGGGACTTTTCCCTAAGTCACGCACGTGATAATTTGTGGTGATCATGGTAGAGGTGATCTGTGCGGAAGAGGTGCAGAAGGTGAACTATCCACCAAGTGAAATGCTCGCTCGTGGTGGTGTGTGCTTATGACTGAATGCGTCGGGGTGAGATATGCACGGGACACACAATGTTCGCGGAGTGCACAATATGTGTAGTGTGTGCAAGGGGCAATGTGCGCAGTGTGCGGTATGCGTGCGTAATCGCGAAGTTTGCATAACGTGTGTGCAGAGAGGGTGCAGAAGCGTCGTTGCAGCATAGCCAAATCTGGCACTGGAGATCCTTCTAAGAATGAGCGAGGGGCTCTGATGTTGATGCAGATGAGGTATCGCTCTACCTTTATCGCTCATTTGTGCTTCGTAATGGCTTTGTGCCATACTTGTTATGCCTTTGTTACTACTTTGTATATCCGTGTTATGTAGGGTTTTGTACTTTGTTTGCGGAGCTTTGGCAGCTCTTCGAGCATTGCTTGATTGTTTGTTTACTGTTCTAGCTTTGAGCACTTGCTCGTAGTGATGATCGAGCTTTAGCAGTATTGGAATCATCGCTCTGTGTAAGCAAACATGTTCTGCTTATTAGACGTCAACTATTGGTGCTCGAGGTCCAGACGACACCAGGACCACTGCTTGGGCGAAGGGTGGATGGTATTCTGCAAGCGTGAGTGCGTCGTTGCTGGTTTTGGATTTGATGACCTTTCTAGGGACGAGCGTGTTGAGTTTGTCGTTGATGAGAAGGAGCAGGCTCCTTAGTTTGTTTCTTGCTTTGAATGCACTTGTGTTGTATGCGTGTTTATGATTGGATTTTGCATCCTTACTTTGTTGTAGAACCTCTGTGTGTTTTGCCTATCTTTTGACTGATTGTTCTATTGTGGTTTTGTGCTCTTCCAAAGAAGTTTGTAACGTTCGCTCCTATGTCTTTGCGTGGGAAACTTTAATGCACTCCTTTGAGGTTGTCTGTTGGAGGATGAGACCCAGACGATGTTGAAACCTACTGCAATGACAAAGGGTATACACTTTGAGCTGGATAGTGAGAGGTCGGATCATCGTGCTGGAGGGTGTCGCTGAGTTGTTGGCGGTTGAAGGACGAGACCCAGATAGTCTCGTGTTCTCCTACCGGGGCAAAGGGCGAACACTTTTAGCCGGGCAGTGAGAGGCCTGGTTCACTAGTCCGGGGGATGTCGTTGAATGTATGTCAGTGAAGGGAGGACCTTCGAACCCGGGCGACCGTGAGGGGAGCAGGCCCTTGCGTTGTCACGACCTACTTCGGGAGAACGGTAGACCTTCGATCGCCGGACGTCGGAGGCCGCAGGGACGTGGTCCCGGAGAGATGGTGAAGGGAAGACCTTCGAACTGTTGCCGAGCGCGAGGGAGGAAAGCCCTGGCGATGTGTTGGGTCCGGCGTTCCTTCACTTGACCCATGACTCTTTGCTACTTATTTAAGAAATTAAGTAGCGCTCTCTCCAACAGCCCGGGCTTTTGGTGCAGTTGGGTATGCGCTTGAACTTTCAATTGGTATCAAAGGAGGTCGCGGGTTCAAGACCCGGGGGCGCTATTAAATCCTGATTTTTCCCTTCTACCTGTGTGGGTCCGGCGGGTCAGGCAACTGTGGACATGTGGTAACCCCACCTCTGAGCCAGGTGGGCCATGTGGTAACTCCGCCTCTGAGCCGACGGGTTGTGCTGGACGCCGGGGGGGGGGGGGGGGGGGGGGGATTGTTGGGTCCGATGTTCCTTCACTTGACCCGTGGCGCTTTGCTACTTATTTAAGAAATTAAGTAGCGTCCTCTCCAACAGTCCGGGCTTTTGGTGCAGTTGGGTATGCGCTTGATCCTTCACGATGTCGCAACCTACTGCCGAAAGAAGGGCAGACCTTTGATTGTCGGCAGTGAGAGGCCGCATGAACGTGGTCCCGGAGAGATAGTAAAAGGCAGACCTTCGAACCGAAGAGGTCGAAGTCTCCTTTTGGGAGATCCAGACACTTTGTAAAGTAAAGGCCGGAGTCTCCTTTGTGGAGATCTGAACACTTTGTAAAGTAAAAACTGAAGTCTCCATTGCGGAGATCTGAACACTCTGTAAAGTAAAGGCAAAGAAAGCTTAAGCTCAACCAAATATAATTTTTACGAATTTACAAATTACTTAACCAATTTTTTCTAAAATCAAAGAAAGCTTAAGCTCAACCAAATATTTAAAACAAAGCATTTATAGTTTTTTCACTATCGCGCGACAATAGCGCATTATCTCCTGCGATCTCTCCAATGGCCGACACGTGTCCCACTCTGCAATAACCGTGCCAAGATGCTGGAGATCGTGTACGGTCGTGGGACTATCGCTCCGTGATAGCACGATATCGTCAGGCGGTATCTCTGATAATGCGCATCGTAGCAACCGTTCTGAATCGTGGACTACATCATGACTAACGTCATCATGCTAACGTGGGACGGTAGTAACTATCGCCTGTGATAGCTCAACTTTGTAAAAACGGATGTACGTCGCCCATCCAAATTTATCAGTGTTATGCCTATTATATTTGCACACCACAAACACACTATGATCAAATACATTTGAGATTTGTTATTTTCAAATCAAGGAGTGCGGAACGCATGCTCCGACAATCTCCCTCTTTTAATAATAATAAATCGTTTTACAAAAAAATCAGCTATAAGTTATAATAAGGTGTGCAAAATATGATAAACAATATAAGTACTTGAAGTGCACATGTTCTCCCTAAATGGATGACCTTGAATGAGTATTAAGTCCAAAGGTAAATGTATTACTCCCCCTTAATGGATGACCTTAAATGTTTATTAAAGGTAAATATATTACTCCCCCTTAATGTAAGCTATCAACTATTAACAATAGTGTTCGAGTTCTTTCGACATTCTCCTCCTTTTGCTATCAGCAAAAAAATATGAAAGCGTAATTGTGTAAACGTAAGAGAAAAGTATAGAATGAATTTGAAAAGAAAATGATAGAAAAACATTAGAGGAAATATACTTGACATAATAGATTTGAAAAAGGTGATTTGGGATAACATATAAAGTGAATAATGTGTATGTTATAAAATATCAAGTAATCAAAAATATTGGTAGATTCATGTCAAAAATATCTAAAGAAATGATGAAATCAGCGATTTCGGGCTGAGTCAAAATCAACTCGAAATCAAATTCAAGTCAAATTGAATCGACTAAAATCGAGTCGAATCAATTTTAACTGGTTTCAATTCGGCTCAATATTCGAACAATTTTTGAGAAATTTTTGAATTTTAAATAATGTGCCCAGCTCTAATCACCTCCATAATTATTTTGGGCAGCTTTTAAATTAAAAAAATGAAGTTGAAAAATTGAAGTCATTGCCCTTCTAGAATTCGATCAAAAGTCAATTTGTTTAAAGAGTATCTAGAGACAGTCAACTTGCTGTGATTAGTCTAAAGTAATCAACTTGCTAATTTCAGGTTGCATCTCTCTAATTTCTGAAATTATAAAACTTCTTCTCAATGTTTACATCTTGTAACATTCATGATTCATGCACAGAAGTGCCTTTAGAGTAAATCTTGAGAAGAATCTTTTTGTGCATTAAAATATAGACCTTGCTAGGGCTGGTATCGAGTCGAGTTCGAGCGATTTTGGCTCGGCTCGAAATCAAAATTTTCGACTCGAACTCGGCTCGGAATCGACTCGAAATCGAAATTGATTTCGAGTCGAGTCGGCTCGACTCGAAATGACTCGATTCCGAGTCGGCTCGAAATCGAATCGAGTCGGTTCGAAATCGAATCGGATCGGCTCGAAACTGAATCAAATCGGCTCGAAATTGGGCAATTTTTCGTTTTATTACTAATTTGCTCAAAATTAAATTGGGAAACCTATAAATTTAACAAATAAAACACTTAAAGCCTTCATTTTTTTATTTAAATTTAAATTTTGTTATTTTTAATCTTAAAATAAGAATATATTTATAAATACATAATTTTTTTAATTAATTCGAGTTGATTCGAATCATATTTCGAGCGATTCAGGGCTGGCTCGAAATCGACTCGAAATCAGATTCGAGTCAAATTGAATCGACTCAAATTGAGTCGAATCAATTTTAACCGATTCCGATTCAGCTCAGTTTTCGAACGATTTTCGAGCGACTTTCGAGTTTCAATTAATATGCTCAGCCCTAGACCTTGCAAAGGGTAATTATAATTTTAAAAGTTCGAGAAGTGCAAGCTAAAAAACCTCGAGGGGGGGACAGATAAATAACCATACGCAGATATATATGAGTGACACAGTGCACGTGAGCCCATTAGCGGCTGCGACAGTGTCATGGCGTGATGATACTTCCGTCCCGCGCAGTCCCCCGACATCTGTCCCCTGGGCAATGTGTGTGGCGGATGTGACACTATTGTGGTTGAGGTCATGTTGTGGCCGCACCCGCCACATCACTCATATCATTATCATATATAATTATTTTTATATGATTTCTTTCTCTCTCCATACATATAAGTAAATATATTAATATATTTAAAAATCGGACTGGACCGGTCGGTCAGACCGCCGATCGGGCACCTATTCGGTCCGGTCCATGAACAAGAACCGCATTATCCATGAACAGCCTGAAAACCGGGGAACCGGGCGGGTCGACCGGAAACCAGGGAACCGTGGCCGGTTCCCCAAACCGGGCGGGTAAAAATTCAGGTTAAAATGGAGATTGACAGGATTCGAAGGAACCCAAGAGAAAATTCCAATGCATCATTCCACCAGACCAACTTATCCATGTTAAAAACACCTGAACTAATTTCTTTTTTTGTAACATTTGTCATATCAAACATACATTCTATAACAATGATGCTTTTGTCCAACCTCACCAGAGCAAATAAGCTGTGATAAGCCACTCCAAACGCAATCTTAGGCTCCGTTTGGGAGCACTTATTTTCACCGGTCAAGCGGTTACGACCGCATGAACCGGACCTTCATTAAGGTCTGGTTCATGCGGTCGTAACCGCTTGACCGGTAAAAATAAGTCCTCCCAAACACAGCCTTAGGCTCCATTTGGCACAATGATGGCAGTCGTAAACGTATGGGTTAAACGTCATTCGTTAAGAATCACCTAACACGTATCATCCATTTGAACCTAAAAGTGGATGAAGTTCCTTAGGTGGGCGTTAGCAAATATCAATTTAACCCCATGTTCATGACCTCCGCCACCGTGTCAAACGGAGCCTTACTTGTGAACTTCAGTTTGGTGCGGTGTACAAACAAGCATTAGACATGTATTCATAACCAAATCTTCTCATCTTAAAGATGATAGCAGGCGTTATATTTCTTTGCTTTGTCCAGATAACAAATTGACATGCGAATAATAAAGGTCCACAAAATAGTTAAATATGATCCGTTTATAGCAATCGTTAGAATTTATCTTTTACTATACAAACACATGCATGCACACACACACAAACAGACACAGACGCGGACACAATTCCACAGACACGCACGCACGCACACACACGTACACTCGTCGGGCGGCAAAATTTGATGGGCGGCAATATTCATCGGGGCGGCAACATTCAACGGGGGACAATATTAGTGGGGCAGCAATATTCGTCAGGCGGCAATATTTCTCGGACAGCAATATGTGTTGGGTGGCAATATTTGTCTGACGGCAATAATCGTCGGACGGCAATATTCGTTTGATGACAATATTCATCGGGCGGCAACATTTGTCGGGCGACAACATTCATCAGGCGGTACATTTGGCGGGCGACAACATTCACACGGGCAACAACATTCACACCGGAAAGATTCGACGGGCGGCAACATTTGGCGGTGGTGGGCGGGTGTTGCAATGAAGAGGTTCACCTTCGACTCTCAAGAACAACGCTTTTTTTAGGTACGTATACGTACCGTGCGCGAGAAGATTTGACCGTCCGAATACGGTCATAATATATGTGTATTACGACCGTATGTGTATTTACGACCGTATTTTGGCAGATCGGACAGTCAGATCTCTTCTCGCGCACGGTACGTATACATACCCAAAAATAACTCCAAGAAAAAAGCGGATACGACCAGAGAGATTGTCGTGTTCGAATGATGGGGAGCCTAGATTTCGAGAATGTTATGGAAGATGAGGAGTTGATGGCGAGTATGGCGGTAGGATGCAGCGGAAGTTATAGATTGAGAGGATCTGTCGTCGAAGCCGGAGTGAACGCAAAGCCATCCCTAGAATGCGAAGCGGGCGAAGCAGTGTATGCATCACGGGGATGATGGATTTAACCCAAAAGGGCAATGGTCTGCAAAGGATTCAGAGGCAAAGGAGGTGAAGTAGTGAGTATAAGAAATATTCAACGATTTTTAAGTATATAATTTTAATTAATTTAGTAATGGATGTCTAGGATGAATCCAATGCCTCATATAGCTAGCCAATTCGTCAGCCAGTATCCCCATCCGCGACAGTACCTAAGCCGCAAAAGTACTCTGGCTGTAATATGTTGATTTAAGATTGTAATTGTTGACCCCATTGTAATCATGTAATGTGAAATCTTGTTTACAAATTGGCTTTTTAGTAATTAGTTTTGTTGCGGGTCACTAATGGCGTTCGTAAACCGATTGAAAACGAATTATTTTAGCTCGTGAGTTAGTCGAACATGCAAAAAGTCACAAAAAAAATATTGACGGCTGGCAAGCGAATGGAAAATCCCGAAAAAGAGAAAAACTCACGAGGTCGGGTCTGTGGCGCCCAAAATTCACTATCTTTTAGGGAGTTACAATAGTTATTTTATCGAGGGTGAAAGACACCGCACGTTACAAATGTTCTTCTCGACTGCTGGAGTCGATTGGAATGTGATGGAGAGGATATGCTTGGAAGCAATCTGGAATGGTGGAAGCAAGAGCAGGTGCTCTGGACCCGAGCGCCAGAGTCCGGAGTAATATTCGAGTTGTCCTCTGGTAGGCCTTCATATAGTGGTGAGAGCTTCTAACCTGGAAGCAAGCGTCGGAAGTCGAAGCGGACGGTTGGTTCTTAGACGGGAGCATCAAGAGATTAAGCGGACCTCTGGTTTCTGGAAGGGAGCGCCGGGTGCTGAAGGTGACCTTTGGTTCCCGAAAGGGAGGATCATGAGCTGAAGCGGGCCTTTGGTTCCCGGAAAGGAGCGTCGGGAGCAAGAGGGGATCTCTGGTTGTTGGAAGCGTGCGTTAGGAGATGAAGGAGATATTCAAGTGCTCGCGGGAAATCTTCAATCAATCTCTGAAGCCTTTGAAGATCTTGGAGAAAATCTTTGAGCATGTAGGAAGATCTTCAAAGGAATCGTCTGGAGCTCTCTTGTGCGTGGAAGACAAGGTGAGTTTAAATAAGGGCCTAAGGGCCCGATATTTCGCTATAGGCATACACATGATGAGAATTTAGCTATCCGCATAATCATGATGAGATATTTCGCTATGCACACACCCATGATGCAATATTTTTCTATGCGCACACCCATGATGAGAATTTCAATATATAAGCACCCATGATACGGTATTTCACTATACACATACCCTTGATGGAAATTTTGCTATACGCATACCAGTTATCATATATTTCGCTATGCACACCCCCGTAACCATATGTTTGGATATACACACACCCATTATGAGAATTTACTACTTGCACACTCGTTATGTGCCGTATCACTATTCGTGCACCGCAATTGTATAATTTACTATATATATACCACAATCATATATTTTATTATCATGGCGGGGGCGGTCGAAGGAGGTCGTGGAGCGGTGACCGCGTGGATGGCTGGTCGGCGGAGGGCATCATGACAGGGGCTGAAAGTGCAAGTTAGATTTGATATACTCTAGAGGGGGGTGAATAGAGTATGGTGCTTACTAAAAACTTTTTACAACTGTTGTTGTATTCCTAAGTGAGCAGGGAAGCAAATAACATAAAGTAAATCTAAATACAGAATAATCAAAGATCAATCACAAAGCAATCACAATCCACAGCCAGAAACAAAAGAAAGACAAGCAACCAGAAGACACAAGGAGCTATAGTGGTTCCCCAATCAACCTGGGTACATCCACTCTTCTACCACCCTAGGTAGGAATCCACTGCAGGATGAGTTGATCAGGTGTCCTGGGCACCAATGAGCTTTTAATAAGGTGCTCAAAATCCAAACCAGATTTTTTGATCAGGTGTCTTGCCACCACTGAGTTTTGATAAGGTCTCGGAAACCAGTCACAAACTTTTGAAGGGAGTTTGAAAAACCCTTTACAGTAGAGAGAGAGATGATATTCTCTGTCAACAGTCAGAGAGAAGATAGTGGATGTTGTCAAAGCTCCCCCTGAGATCTTGAGTTATTCAGGAAGTGAAGCTTTGCAGTAGGGTGATAGGCCTTCAAATGTTTTGATCTCCAGCAAAAGATGATTTCAGCAACAGCTGAAATGTGAGGTGTCTAGAGTCTTGAATGATGATGACCTTTGAACACTTGAATCAAGAGAGATCTAGAAATTTCAGTTAGTTGATCTCCTTTTGTGATGTGTGTTCTTGTATGAATTTTGAGACTGAGAGTGTCAGCAACTCTTTCTCTTTCTCTTGTGTAATTATTGTTGTAAGAGTTGTTGCAGAAGTTGTAATTCTCTTATTGTTGCAGAGAATGAATATATCTTTTATTCCTTTCATCTGAATAGAATTGATCCACTGTCCAAGATAGTCGTTAGCCTATCAATAAATGACTTCCTTAATTGCATTTGTCTTCTGGAGGAAAGTCCAATAAAACATTCCTTGAAAATTCCTTGAAACTTGCTCCAGATTAATTAAAAACGGCTACTGGATCTCTGACATAAATGCTGAGAATAATTCCACAACTGTCTGAATTTGAATCTTGAAAATCGTCTAACTCTTCAGAAAAATGTCGAACTGAGCTCCACTGTCGTTGAACTGATCTCAGAGCCTGGATTTAGACAGAAACAGAGATCGTCGATCTGAGCTCAACTATCGTCGAACTGAGCTCAGAGATAGAGAATCAAACTGGAGTCAAGATCGTCGATCTGAGCTCGAAGATCGTCGAATGGAGTTTGACGACTCGTTGATGTTGAGCTCAGAGATCGTCGAATGGAGTTCGACGATTCGTCGAAGGGAGCTCAGCGATCTTCGAATGGAGTTCGACGATTCGTCGTACTGAGCTCGACGAAATGACTTAGTCTCCTGAATTGAAATCTCTGGGCTTGAGGGCAGCTTCCAAACCTAACTACTAACCCTTAGACTCAATTCTAATTGACCTTTAGATCTATACAATGAGGTCAAGACAGGTTTCCTAAGAGACATAGTGATCCTTGCCCAAATCAGTAATAGGGTGTTCCAACAATCTCCCCATATTTGGGTTAGGATTACTATTTACAGATATTGGAAAAAAACAAAGCATACAAAATAGAAATACAACAAACAAAACATTGCAGAATCACAGATATTATCTCAGATAGTTCAGAAAACAGAATATATTGTCACCTTACAGAATTACTCTTTCTCTTTGCTCTTTATAAAGACTATTTCTCTGTTTGGATTGAGAGCTTCTTTCTTAGATCTCCTGTCATCAGCTGCACCTAGAGAGGTTTGTTGCTTTGGCCTGGGCACTACAGCTTCTGGATGCAGCTTCATGTAGCTTTCTGAATCAAAAAATTTACTGGATGAATATCTTTCAAGTTCCTTCTTCCTTTGATCTGATAAGGTAGTTATATTGGAAGTATCTTTTCCTTGTTCTCTGGCTTTCTTGATTTGATCTAAAGTAGCCAATTCTTTCATCCTAGCTGTCCATGAAGTAGGATTGTTTTCTGGATCCTCAAATGGAACTGGAGGTTCATATCTATTTGAAGGATTGTCTGGAGGAGCTCTGGAGGAGACTAGTTCTTTCAGCTTATAAGGAAAGGGACCAGAAGTAGTATCAGATGGACCTTGTCCTTCCCTTTGGTAAGGATGTTGCCTGGAATGTCCTTTTGAATATACTTGGAATTCTCTTTGATTTCCTCTGTAATTTCCTCTTCTAGACTGATAGCCTCTAGATTGACTTCCTCTGTATTGGGATCTACCTTGAGGTTAATATAAGCTTTGGCTTCTGGCAGAAGGTTGAGATGCAGAACTTCCACTTGCACCTGCACCTGGTGAAGGAGGAGGAGGAGGATGATTGAACTGGGATGATCCTTTATCATATTTTCTCTTCTTCTTCATAGCTTTTAGTTGATTTTTGGAGTATTGCATCCAATGTTCTGTGATAGGGCAATCATGCAGAATGTAGTAAGGAATATCATTTGTGTCTTTCACTTTTGCTGGGGGGACTCCCTTCATTGCTTTGCTTCTGGCTTTTCTTTTCCTTGCAATTGTAGCAGAGGAGTCATCTGAGTCAGTCCTATACTGATCACTTTCTGAGCTTTGATTATCATATAATGCATCAATCCTTTTGAGATAATCTAACTGTTGTTGAGATTGAGCAGAAGTAACAGCAGAGACAGCAACAGTAGCAGCAGCAACAGCAGGAAGAGGAGTAGAAGCAATACTGGCAGAAGAAGTTATCACAGCAGAGACAGATACAAAATTTTCAGCAACAGAAGCTACAGTAGCAGATTCAGAAGGAGCATTAGCAGCAGTAACAGCAGGCTCAAAAACAAATGCCTCTATCATATGTATATCCTCAATAACATAAATATCAGAACTAGCAGAAACATCAACATTAGCAGTAGGAGCAGCAGCAGGAAGAGCAACAGAAGCATCCGTAACAGCAGGAGGAGCAGCAACAGAGAGGGAGTTTATAAAAGAATTAATTAAACTGGTGTCACAGCTGGGAATGGGCACAATGGCCTTAGAGAGATCTTTAGATTGCTGGACTGCAGTGTGCTCTGGAAGACAGCTGAAATAAATAGAATCAAAATATGATAACAGTAACCTGAGGTCCACTATGATAACTGCAACTGGAGGTATTGAAGCTTGATCTTGGACTGAAGTAACAGCAGCAGCAGCAGCAGACAATCTTTCCACTTCATGAGGCATCTCCCCTGCCTAGATTCAGTCAGGACTGGATCAAGGCACCAAGATGAAGGGATTTCGTGAGGAGGAAGGAGAGAGGAGAGCCTGACAAACAGTTCTTGAACTGTTTTTATCAGTGGAGCCAAAGAGGCCTCCATCAAGAGTGATAGCCTTGGAGCTATCAGCTCATAGAGCCTGTCTGCAAGAGCTGGAAGATCTACATGCTCAAGATGGACTTGAGCAGAGGTATGGATTGAAGGTGGAGCAGCAGGAGATGTTGGAGGAGAATAGGTGGATGGTGGAAATGAAGGTTGAGAGATGGGAATTGTGTAAATAGAGGATAATGGAATGGAAATGGATGGTGTAAAGGATGGTTGTGCAATGATATCTTGAAGTAGTTGTTGATATGAGGTGGATGAAGATGGTGGCTCAAGAGGGGATGAGGGAGAGTCATCCATGAAGGAATCATCTATAAGGTTGAAAGAGGGTATGTGAGGGGATGAATCAATATCCAGATGGGGGTATTGATGTAGAGGATGGAAGATTTCTTCAGTGAGTGGAGGAGTTGGAGAATGGATTGAAGTTGGAGATGGGGTGGAGATGGTGATTGTGGAAGAAATTGTAATGGTGGATGTGACTAGTGTAGATGAAACAAGAGGTGGAGGAGGAGAGGATGAAGCAGGCAAGTCTTCTGCAGGGGCAGAAACTTGAGGGGAAGTGACTGGAACAGTCCTTGTGCCTGAAGTGGAACCTGCAGAGGGCATGCTGGGCTTCACAATTTGCCTGTCCCATTTTCCAAACAGGGCACAGGTGAGCCTCTTGGAGGCATTGATGTGCATCCCACTGGAAACTAGTAATGCAGGGCATCTGTTCTGAAGAAACAACACTAATATCCTTCCAAAGTTAACAAAATGTTTGTTGATTTTTTTCTTGATCAAGTCAAAGAAGACTTCTCCCCAGTTCAATTGTTTCTTGTCCACAAGAGCACCCATCAAGCAGAGCTGATACCTGGAGATGGTATCATGAGCTGAGTGTTTGGCCAACAACACCTTTCCAACCACATCAGCTAGAAATCTGTACTCAACAGACAGATTTTTCTTCAGCAGTTTGCTAGGGTTTGCATTTGAATGTCCCATTCTTTCAAGCAAATTGGAAAACTCCCCACCAGAAATCTCAGCAGAATTCTCTCCAGAATTCAATTCAAAAACCTCTGTCAGGGCAGCAGGTGTTAGGGATACCTGGGTTCCTGAGATTGTTCCAATCACTGTATTATGATCCTGATTGTGGGCAGTATATACCCATTCCTTTATCTCATCTGCAGCCAATTTGATCCTGGTAGTCATGATGGTAACTAGCTTTTGTTCCTTGAAAAGTTCCAGAATATCTTGGAAGATTTGATCACTGTTGTTGAACGAATCCATGTCGATGTCAAATCCAGCATCAAATTTCATTGCGGCCAGGATTGCAACTGATACTGCCATTGATTCCTGCAAAAACTAACAAACAAACGACCAAGTGTAGAGAAGTTTGGAGGGAAAGAGAAAGTTTTGCAGAAAGTATGAAAGCGCAAAGGGAGAACGACGGCCGAAAAATGAATTTTATATTAGGGTTCGACACAGAAAAGGAAAGATCGTTGAACTCAGTTCGACGATCGGGGCTTCTAAAGGAAACTGAAAGGTCATCAATAGCGTCGATCTCCGTTCGACGATATTGGAGAGCGTCGAGCTCCGTTCGACGATAGTTCAGAAAACAAAATCGTCGAGCTCCGCACGACGATCGCTGACCTGAGAAAGATAGTTTAGCACTATCTGAGAAACGCTGAACTCTGGTCGACAATTTCGGAAAGCGTCGATCTCCGCTCGACGATCGGGGGGAAATTCATCGAGCGCAGTTCAAGGATCAGAAACACACTATACACTAGAAAAATTAAGATGTTTGCCTAGTCTTGGTCATTTTTTAGAGTTTTAAAATCTTGGATATTATTTTAGACTTCCTCCATCTAACATTCCTAACTGATTCAGGAAGAAAGTATGCTTCTTTTCATCCAAGGGTTTGGTGAAAATATCTCCCCTTTGTAAATCAGTTGGGATATATTGAAGTTCAATTTTATTTTTCTCAACATTATCCCTTAGAAAGTGATGCCTAATTTCTATGTGTTTTGTCCTACTATGGAGGACTGAATTTTGTGCTATGGAAATAACACTAGTATTGTCACAAAATATTTTTGACTTCTCTAAGTTGTAGCCATAGTCTAGGAGTTGGTTTTGAATCCACAAGATTTGTGAACAACAACTACCTGCAGCCATATATTCAGCTTCAGCAGTTGAAGTTGACACAGATGTTTGTTTCTTGCAAAACCAGGAGACAAGTCTGTCACCAAGAAACTGACAAGTTCCACTGGTGCTTTTCCTGTCTATTCTGCATCCAGCATAATCAGCATCAGAAAATCCAGTTAAGTCAAATGCTGAATCTTTTGGATACCAGAGACCTAGATTTTGACAACTTTTTACATACCTGAGAATCCTTTTTACTAAGGTTAGGTGTGACTCTCTAGGGCTCACTTGAAATCTAGCACATATACATATAGCAAACATTATGTCAGGTCTACTAGCTGTAAGGTACAATAAAGAGCCAATCATTGCTCTATATGTTGTCTGATCAACAGGTTTCCCATGTTCATCAGCATCTAATACAACATTAGTAGGCATAGGTGTTTTCATACATGATGCTTCAGACATACCAAATTTATTAACCAATTCTTTTGCGTACTTGGTTTGAGAAATAAATATGCCTTCAGCATGTTCTTTGATTTGCAATCCTAGAAAGAAGGATAGCTCACACATGCGACTCATTTCAAATTTAGAATGCATTAGGTTGGAAAACCTTCTGCACAAATTTGAATCAGTGGAACCAAATATAATATCATCTACATAGATTTGTACTAGTAGGATATGAGACTTATGAGTTCTAATAAAAAGAGTTTGGTCTACTCTACCCCTTATAAACTCATTTTACAGAAGAAAGCATGCTAGAGTCTCATACCATGCTCTAGGAGCTTGCTTTAGACCATATAATGCTTTATGCAACTTGAAAACATAATCAGGATGAGTTGAAGAGATAAAACCTGGAGGTTGTCTGACATAGACTTCTTCTTTGATATCTCCATTGAGAAAAGCACTCTTTACATCCATCTGGTATACTTTGAAACCTTTGTGTGCTGCATATGCTAAGAAGATTCTTATGGCCTATAACCTTGCAACTGGTGCAAAAGTCTGGTCATAATCTATCCCTTCTTCTTGAGAGTACCCTTGAGCAACTGGCCTTGCCTTGTTCCTTACAATGACTCCTTGATCATCCAATTTGTTTCTGAACACCCACTTTGTTCCAACAATGAAGTGATCCTTAGGCCTTGGTACTAGTTCCCAAACTTTGTTGCTTTCAAATTGATGCAACTCTTCTTGCATTGCAATGATCCAGTGTGGATCTTGCTCTGCATCTTGAATGAATTGAGGTTCAATTTGAGAAAAAAAGCAAGTGTGCATCCGGTTTTAGTTGACCTGATTTCTGGTTTGCACACCAGCTGATATGTCTCCAATTACTTGGGAAATTGGATGGTCTCTTGATGTTACTAAATCAACAGGGGATGTTGATTGTTCACCAACCTGTATTGTTGTTTCCTCTTGTGGTACAACAACTGGCTCTTCAAGAAGTTTCTCTTCAAGGTGTTGAATATCTTCTTTATCTTCACTGCTTTCCTCTTTTTGAATGATTTGTAATCTGTCCAACTCTTCAGCAAGAGAGTGTACCTGCAAAGGTTCTATGGTAGAAGTATTCTTCTCCTTGAAAGACATGTTAGATTCATCAAAAGATATATGAACAGATTCTTCAATTTTGAGAGTTGATTTATTATATACCCTATAAGCCTTACTGATCATGGAGTATCCCAGAAACACTCCTTCATCAGCTTTAGCTTGAAATTTTGCTAAGTATTTCTTGTCATTATTGTGAATGTAACAGATACAACCAAAAATTCTAAAATAATCTACTTTAGGTTTCTTCCCTTTGAGTAATTCATAGGGAGTCTTACCCTTCAGTTTATGTATTAAACTTCTATTCAACACATAGTTGGAGGTGTTCACTGCCTCTGCCCAAAAGGATAGAGGAAGGTGAGCATCTGACAACAATGTAGTGGCAGATTCAATAAGGGTTCTATTTTTCCTTTCAGCTACCCCATTTTGTTGAGGAGTTCTAGGAGCTGAGAAAGTGTGCCTGATCCCTTCACTCTGACAGAACTCTTGCATAAGAGGAGAATCAAACTCTGTCCCATGATCACTTTTGATCAGGGCAATGTGAGTATTGAACTCAGTCTGTATGCATTTGAGAAACTCTGTCAAATACTTAAAGTTATCAGACTTCTTTCTCAGAAAGAACACCCATGTGAATCTAGAGAAGTCATCTATAACTACTAAAGTATAAGATTTCCCTCCTAAGCTTTGTACTGTAATGGGTCCAAAGATATCCATGTGTAACAGATACAAAATCCTAGGTGAATCACTCTTATTAAGTGACTTGAAACTATTTTTGGTTTGCTTGCCTAATTGACAAGCCCTGCAGAGTCCTTCCTTCTTGTAGGGGCCAAAAGGTAGTCCTCTAACAAGGTTATTCTTGGATAGCATAGCAATGGTTCTAAGGTTTATATGCCCTAGTCTCTTATGTCATAACTCATTAGGTCTACAAATAGAATTAAACAGGCAAATATCTACTTCTGTTGAAAGAAAGTCTACTAAATAGATGTTACCTTTCCTTTTACCTGTCAACACAGTTGTGTTGTCCTCTGATTTGATCTTGCATAAGGATTTGCTGAAAGTCACTTGGTAGCCTTCATCACATAGTTGAATGATACTGATCAAGTTGTGCTTCAGTCCTTCCACATAGGCTACTTTCTTGAATGTGACTGTGCCAATTTGAACTGCACCATATCCTTTTGTTAGTCCAAAGTTTGAATTACCAAATATGACTTTGGGTCCAAGCTTAGCTTTGAAGGATGTGAAATTGTCCTTGCTCCCTGTCATGTGCTTGGAGCACCCACTATCCAAATACCATTGCTGGTTTGATGTTGGATAGATCTTCACCTGCACATAAAGCAATTTACTTATTTTTGACCCATTTTACCTTGAGCCTAGGTTGATAACCTTTAAATTCAGAAATAATTGACATCCCTGGTTGACTCTTATAACCTTCAGGATGATATCTCCTTGGAAGTATTATCCATTCAGTATAAGAGTTAAATCTTTGGGATGAAGGACCCCTAGGATTGAATTTTGATTTACCTTTGAAAAAGTTTTCAAAGCTCTGATCTCTGCTCGACGATCGTTGAGCTGAGTTCGACGATCTTGGGTCAGATCGTCGAGCTCCGTTCGACGATCGACTGTGGCAGAGTTCAGGGTTTAGAGATCGTCGACCTGAGTTCGACGATTTTGCCTGAGATCGATGATCTCCGTTCGGCGATCGTCTAGCTCCGTTCGACGATTTCTGTTGAACTCTTGTTTTCTTAGGTAAGTCAGAATTTTTCCTAGCTATCTCTACAACTCCCTTACCTTTATCAGAGATAAACTTAATTGGGGTTGTTAGTACTATAGGTTGGCTGGATGAAGCACCCAAGCCCAGTGTACTATTGAATCTGGAGTTCACTGTGCATGTGATGTCCATTAGCTTGATGCTTCTCCCATTAAGGGATTCTTCAAGCTTTTTGGCCTCTGATAGCTCACTTTTCAGTGAAGCTATCTGCTCCTTACAACACTCCAACTCCTCAGAGAGTTTGAGGTTATCTGATTTTAAGGTACTGTGTTCAGACAATTGATTTCTGAGAGAAATGACTTCCTTCTCAGATTTTAATAAGTCTAAACATAGTGCTTTAAACTCATACTTAAAGTCCTCAGAATTAAAATCAAAAGAACTTATTACCTGGTCCTCTTCAGGTTGAGTCTCTGATTCAGATTCTGACTCTTCTGTATCAGAATTGTGTTGTGAGGCATTGATAGCCATCATGCAGAATTCCTTCTCTTCAGCATCATCTTCATCATCACTTGAGCTGGAAGAAGTTTCAGATTCTTCTTCTGTCTCACTCCAAGTTTCAGCAACAAATCCCTTCCTTGTGTGTTTGTTCTTGCTGGAGGAGGGTTTGTCATTGCTATTTTTCTTAAAATCCTTGTCTTTTCTTCTTTCTTTCCTGTCCTTTATGTGCTTGTTTTTGTTTTCTGGACAGTCAGGCACAATGTGGCCTGGTATCCTGCAACCAAAACAGATAATCTCTTTGTTATTTGATTTATCATACCTTGGCTTGTCGTGCTCTTTGTATGATCTTTTCCTGAAGTCCTTTCTGGCCATTTTGTAAAATCTTTTGGCCAGTAGACTAAGCAGCTCATCATTGCCTGAGATTTTGTCCTCAGGCTGATCTTCAGTGGCTTTGAAAGCTATTGATTTCTCCTTTCTTGTGGCTGGTGAGGCAGCCTTCTGTTCTTCTTCTTTATTCCTAATGAGCAGCTCATAAGACTTGAGCTTGCCCAAGAGAGCTTTTGTTGTGATCTCATTTAGACTTCTGGCATCCTTGATTTGTCAGATCCTTGAGTCCCAAGTACTTGGGAAGCACATTAGGATTTTATCATTTAGCTCAGTCAATGAGATCTCTTTATCCAAAGTTTTCAGTTCATTGACTATAAGACTGAGTCTATTATACATGTCTGCTACTGACTCAGCTTCTCCTTTCTTGAAGTTCTCATATTGGGTTATGAGGTGAGATCTTCTGTCTTTTCTCTCATCAGCTGATCCTGAGACTATTTCAGATAGCTTGTCTCGGATGTCCTTTGCTGAGTTGCATTCAGCTACTTTTTGGAATATCTCATCAGACATAGTCTGGGCTAGAATGTTCATAGCTTTTGCATCTGCAACTTTCCATTTCTTTATCTCTGCATCTGTTCCTGATGGAGGTGGAACAACACTTGTACTTGTGTTCTCTGGAGGTCTTGGACACACTGTCAAAACAGAATTGAAAATGTCCTCATTAATAGAGTTCATGTATAGTCTAATCCTTGCCTTCCAAAGTGCAAACTTAGATAGATTGCACACTGGAGGTCTGGTGCTAGCATAATCTTTGTTTTGGGCCATGATTTGTGAAGAAATAATTCTAATAACAAAATCAAAACAAGCAGATCTAACTGGAGGGATCTTTGAGTTCAGGTGTTAGCCTGTACAACCACTAAGGTATGATATTGTAACCAACCTGGAAGATGTGGTATTTTTAACTAACCTCCCTCTGATACCAATTGAAAGTGCAAGTTAGATCTGATATACTCTAGAGGGGGGTAAATAGAGTATAGTGCTTGCTAAAAACTTTTTACAACTGTTGTTGTATTACTAAGTGAGCAGGGAAGCAAATAACATAAAGTAAATCTAAATACAGAATAATCAAAGATCAATCACAAAACAATCACAATCCATAGCCAGAAACAAAAGAAAGACAAGCAACCAGAAGACACAAGGAGCTATAGTGGTTCCCCAATCAACCTGGGTACATGCACTCTTCTACCACCCTAGGTAGGAATCCACTGCAGGATGAGTTGATCAGGTGTCCTGGGCACCAATGAGCTTTTGATAAGGTGCTCAAAAATCAAACCAGATTTTTTGATCAGGTGTCTTGTCACCACTGAGTTTTGATAAGGTCTCAGAAACTAGTCACAAACTTTTGAAGGGAGTTTGAAAAACCCTTTACAGCAGAGAGAGAGAGAGAGAGAGAGAGATGATCTTCTCTGTAACCAGTCAGAGAGAAGATAGTGGATGTTGTCAAAGCTCCCCCTGAGATCTTGAGTTGTTCAGGAAGTGAAGCTTTGCAGTAGGGTGATAGGCCTTCAAATGTTTTGATCTCCAGCAAAAGATGATTTCAGCAACAACTGAAATGTGAGGTGTCTGGAGTCTTGAATGATGATGGCCTTTGAACACTTGAATCAAGAGAGATCTGGAAATTTCAGTTAGTTGATCTCCTTTTGTGATGTGTGTTCTTGTATGAATTTTGAGACTGAGAGTGTCTGCAACTCTTTCTCTTTCTCTTGTGTAATTGTTGTTGTAAGAGTTGTTGCAGAAGTTGTAATTCTCTTATTGTTACAAAGAATGAATATATCTTTTATTCCTTTCATCTGAATAGAATTGATCCACTGTCCAAGATAGCCGTTAGCCTATCAATAAATGACTTCCTTAATTGCATTTGTCTTCTGGAGGAAAGTCCAATAAAACATTCCTTGAAAATTCCTTGAAACTTGCTCCAGATTAATTAAAAATGGCTACTGTATCTCTGACATAAATACTGAGAATAATTCCACAACTGTCTGAATTTGAATCTTGAAAATCGTCTAACTCTTCAGAAAAACGTCGAACTGAGCTCCACTGTCGTTGAACTGAGCTCAGAGCCTGGACTTAGACAGAAACAGAGATCGTCGATCTGAGCTCAACTATCGTCGAACTGAGCTCAGAGATAGAGAATCAAACTGAAGTCAAGATCGTCGATCTGAGCTCGAAGATCGTCGAATGGAGTTCGACGACTCGTTGAAGTTGAGCTCAGAGATCGTCGAATGGAGTTCGACGATTCGTCGAAGGGAGCTCAGCGATCGTCGAATGGAGTTCGACGATTCGTCGTACCGAGCTCGATGAAATAACTTAGTCTCCTGAATTGAAATCTCTGGGTTTGAGGGCAGCTTCCAAACCTAACTACTAACCCTTAGACTCAATTCTAATTGACCTTTAGATCTATACAATGAGGTCAAGATAGGTTTCCTAAGAGACATAGTGATCCTTGCCCAAATCAGTAATAGGGTGTTCCAACAGGGGCAGCTGGCCGACAGAGGTAGGCAGAGAGACATGGGTCTAGATGGTCGTGCACGGTCAGCCAAGGGGCCGCACGACCGCACCCATGGTTGCGTGTGGTCATGCGCATGGCGTGCAGTCATGTGGTTGCGGGCTAGGTCGTATGCCTATGGTTTTTATAGGCGACATGGTGGATGGTCAAGGTGGTTTAGTGGAGCGTCCTTCTGTGACTCGGGTTCAGTGACTCAGCTTTTGCAATCTGGGTGCATCAACATCCCACTGGTGAACCAGAGTAGTGATGAAATTCAACTTGCAAAAAGTCGATTGATGTCTTAGGCATAAGTTGATGCTTCGTGCAAATTGGTTCTTGTGTAGATAGTGTTTTGTGCAAATGATGCTTTGTGTAGAATGTGGCGTTTTAAATTCAAACCAACTTGATTATTGTTGAGTTGGTTTTGAATTTTCAAACCCACATATTCCACCTTCCCAACTTACCAACCACCAATGCGGACTTTTATTCAAGCCATGGATGTGCCTTGAATGAGCGTATGCAAGGAACCTTCTTGGAAAGAGTCTAAGACATGAGAAATGAATCTTTAAAATGAGAGAGAGACAAGCTATGAAGGACACACCAAAAGACAAACCAAAGAGAGGTAAATCATTAAAAGGAGAGTGGTAGTGCATAATCAAAGGCAGCGGTTGGAATCAACATCCGATTGTAGGTCGCATCGGCAACGAAGAGCTAAAGCGTGTGCATAGCGGCAAGACATCAGATTTGCGGGCTGCGACAAGGTATGTGATACTCAATGGTTGCATGCTCGGAGGCGATGGTAATTGTGCAATGAGATCTAGAGATAACCTGAAGGTCTAGAGATGATCCATTCTCCTACCAGGAAGTAATGAGATCTATTGATTCGTTGATGTGGGCAGAAGTCATTGATGATAATATGGACTCACTACTATAGGACAACACTTGACATCTATTTGACCTACCGAAAGGAGCTAAAATCCTAGGATGCAAGTGTGTATTGTAGAAGAAATTGCATAGTGATGAGTCTATAGTCAGATACAAAACACGTTTAGTAGCTAAAAGTTATAAATAGCAGGGTGAATATACGATTTTGATGTTTATTCACATGTATGTTATTTATCGACTATTAAGAATTTTCTCGCATTTGCGTCTATCAAGAATTTTATAGTTCATTAGATGGATGTAAAGATAGTCTTCTTAAATAAAGAGCTTGATGGATAGATCTAAATGATATAACCTGAAGGTTATATACATATTGATCTAAAAGATAAAGTGTGCAAATTGAACAAATCAATTTATTAGCTTAAACACGTGCTTAAGATGTGACACATAAAATTTGACCAAATGGTAAAGTGCTTTAGACTTTAGTCCAGTCTTTCTAACAAATATCTTTATCGTTGTTTAATGTCGAATTAGTCAGTCATCATATGTCTTTATGTGGACGACATGTTGAATTTAAAGGTCGAATCTTGCTACAATTAGGGATATTAAATCCACTCTCACAGAAGCATTTGATATGAAGGACTTTGGTCCTGTTGATACCATACTAGGCATGAAAGTTAGAGTTGACAAGGGTAGAGTTACACTTAGTCATGCTCATTATATTGAGCAAGTACATTCTACCTGGGGTTATAAAAACTATAGATCGGTGGAGACACCATTTAATAATAACATTAAGTTGAGTCATAATGTAAGGACCATCATTGATCAAGTAACTACTCGAAAATAATCGGTGGTCTCATATATGCGACAAGTTATACAAGACCAGATGTCATCTTCTTTATTGACATGTTGACTCGTTTTACCGGTAGTCCAGACAAAGTGCATTGGGATGTCTTAGAAAGGCTGATAAGATACCTAAGTGGTGCTAAATATTATACTTTGTACTACAATGGTTGCCTTCCTACTGTGGATGGATACTCTGATGTCTCTTGGTGTTCAAAAGTTGGGAATAACAAGTCCACCAGTGGATTTATATTCAGTTTAAGTGGAGCTTCTATTACTTGGAAATCCAAATTATAAACTTGCATAGCTTTGGCGTCTATGGAAGCTGAGTTGTTTGTCCTAGTCTCGGCTGGTGAAAAGGCAAACTGGATCAGAAATCTAAGGCTAGACATTCTTTTGTCTAGGTTAAAAGTTAAGTCCTTGAGCTTGTACTGTAATAATCAAATAACATTTCAAGTTATTAAGAATGCCTTCTTTAATTCCAAGAGGAGACGTGTATGACTGAGACATGCATTGTTGAATTATCTGAAAGAACAATGAATTATCACTTTGATCGATGTGCGATCGAAGAATATCTTGTTGATCCATTGACGAAAGAAATGCCTAAAGACTGGTTAATCAAAATAGTGGGGAAATGAGACTAAAGATGATTTATATCTGTTTAGTCCAAGTCAAATGTTTTGATTTATTCCAATTTCCTTTGTCAAAGCAAGCGTGTTCTGCTCTGCTGATGTTCGTGCTTACTGAGTATGAACTAAAACTAGTGAGTTGTTTCATTCCAAATCTACTGTTAATAATCTCATCGAGATTCGTCTTCCTTGCCTAGGAGAAAAGGGTTATTCCAAATTTGATAACACGATCTGACCCAGTTTGACCATTCTACTGTTAATTGGTTCAATTCCAAACTTGATAAGTTATAGTTAAATTTAGAATAACGGTAACCGTGACATTCCAAATTGGAACACAAATACAATTGCAGTGTCCAGAAGTTCAAGAGATCATTTCATCAGAAATAAATAATGGATTCGGAGGTAGAATCTATAATACTTCATGTAAGTGCCATCTAAGCTAACTTTAACTACTACGTTCTTACAAGTAGAACTAGATACATGTATAGTTTCAAATATTTGAATTCATTTTCAATGAAACTCTACGTTTAAAATTACAAGACATGCTGATGATGGAGGATGCCCTATTATACATCTAAGGATGATGACATCAAGCGTATTATTTGGTTTCTATTTTAACTCTGGTTAGAGCCTTGTTTAGCTCTTTTTTGAACATTTGTTTTGTTTGGACAATTTTGATCTTTAGTTAGTCATGAGACAATATGTGTGTTGGTATCTATGATGTGGTTGTACTTCATACTGTTATGTGATGTTGTTGTGATTTATATTTATTCTTAAACATTCCCACAATTGTTTTCTTTAAGTCTAATATGTTTTGATAGGTGTTTGGACAAGGTTGAGAATGATTTACATTGGGTTGAACGTTGCACAAACTATCCTTTCTGACATCGGGTTTATGATGGGCATATGAGGAGATTGTTGGATAATTATGTTATATATTCGCACGTATCCAGACCGACTCGGAATGACCTATTGAGTTTCGTGTCATTTTAGGGCAATGCTCTATGCTGGAGATACTATAAATAATCACTCCACATCGATGAGCTATTGTTGACTATCTTGAGCAAGAGCCAAACCTAAGACTCGATGGTTGCATGCTCATAGGCGATGGTGGTTGTGCACAAGTGGTGATGTTGGCGGGTTGTGTGTTTGAGGAAAGGTCTAGTTCTGACTTGGATCTTTTCTCGATGGTGGTCTATGTTTGTCTGACGATGACGAAGGTTTGTTCTGGTATGAATGTTGTGCATCTGTTTTACTGATTACAGTTAAGTTCATATTACTACTTCAGATTTTCGTAGTATGATTTCTTATGTAGTGATGAGGATCCCCTTAATGGGTTCGATTGAACGGTAAATCCCTTGAGCGCAGTCCAGGCCGTCAGTCGCTCTCGCGCAAATCCCTGTGCGTAGAGACGTCTCTCGTGAGCCCGTCCGAGCAGTCGCAAAACTGAGCAAGCGCACCTCACCTGCGCAGGGCGCGGGCCACACGCGAGTGTGCATGCGTCTACAATTTGAAAGAAATAGTGTCTAACCACCTAGAGGGGGGGTGAATAGGTGTACTTTTTCTTTTTACTTTAAAGGCAGAAAATCTGTTGTATATACTAAGCAGCAAATGTAAATTCTACAGCTATCGGCACATCAATCACAGAAATAAACATTCACAGAGTGCACACAGATTTTATAGTGGTTCCCCAAGGTCTGGGTACATCCACTTTCCCCCTTCGCATATCTAGTAGTGTACTAGATTTGGCCTAACTTCTGCACTTCTCCTCAGATCCTTAGATCTTACAGCTCAGAACCCCAAACGGGTTCCTACAACTTAGAGTGTCCCCACTCCTACAACTCAGGCAAACGACCCTACCACTCAGTCTTCAACAAGACCTACACTCAGGCTAAACAGCCCTACCTCAGCCTTCAACAAGGCCTACACTCAGAGAATAGATTCTCCTACACTCGGGCTAAAAAGCCCTGCCTCAGCCTTTATAAATTTAGGCTTACAACTCAGATCCCTTAGGATCCTACAAAAAGATAATAAAGAGTTTTAGGTCACAACTCTGTTTGAGAGAATGAAGAGGGCAACCTTCTTGATCAGTTCTTGATAGCACTGATTCCTGAGATCAACTTTATCTTTCCTTTCTTCAAGGCTTCTTGAGTCTGAACTCAGTAAAGTTGATCTTCTTGATGTAGACCGGCTGACAACTTACTTCTTAGGATGGAGAATTAAATCCGGATCCTACTTTGCAGTCTGGTTCAGAACCTGCTTCTTAAGAGATTTGATTAACAAGTCTCTTTCTTGATTTTAGATACTGGAGTTCTCTCTCTCCAAGTAAATCTGAAATTTCTTCAAAATACTGATTTACAGTTTTCTCCGGATCTGTCTTGATCTTCTTAAATTTTAATCTTCTGATTGATTCTTTACTGTTGAAGGAGAAAGGCCTTTATATAGTCTTCCTCCATGGTAACCGGATGATCTGGTTTCTAACAACTTACTGACAGTTTTGACAGGTGCAGTTGACCGGTTGAAATGGCAGCTGTCAAGTCATCCAGTCACTTCTTGAAATCACTGTCTCTGTCTGAAAGTGTCTAGACTGTTCTTCATTATGTGTCGACATAAATAGACTAAGTGTCGACACAAGTGAACTAAGTGTCGACACATGCCTTGGTGGTGTCGACACAACTTCTTTTATTGTTGTGATAGCTTCTCGACACTGCTTCTGTTGAGTGTGTCGACACTGATTGAGTGTGTCGACACAAGTACTTCTTCTTTAAAACTTAGTTGAATTATGTTGTGTGTCGACACATCTCCTTTGTGTCGACACAACTTCTTTTATTGTTGATACTAGCTGAGTGTCGACACATCTCCTTTGTGTCGACACAACTTCTTCTGTTGTTGATACTAGCTGAGTGTCGACACATCTCCTTTGTGTCGACACAACTACTTCTTTACTTTAACTGTGTTGTAACTTATTGTGTGTCGACACAAGTCCTGTGTGTCGACACAGTTGATGTCGATAATGCCTTCAGTGTGTTGACACAGCTTCCTGGTGTCGACACATTGGATGTCAACTAAGCTTCTCTGGGTGTCGACACTGCCTCTAAGTGTCGACATATATGTTGAGTATTCTTCATAGTGTGTCGACACTGCCTGTATGTGTCGACACTTTTGTTCTGGTGTCGACTCTGCCTTTCCTGGTGTCGACACAAATACTCCAAGTGTCGACACAGCTTCTCTAGGTGTCGACACAAGCCTTCATAAGTGTCGACACTGCTTCTCTAGGTGTCGACACATGGACTTAGAAACTTTTCTGCATTTCCTGCAATTACTTAACCTGCACATATAAACTCAAAGCACATCAAATACACCTTGATGTATATCATTGAGTAGGGTGAGGCTTCTTCAAATCTGGTACACATTTTCCAATATACCCAACAATCTCCCCCTATTTGGAGAAGTCATAACCCTTAGTCAAAGATATACATCATTCATAACAAATACTCAATATGATGTATAACAGTATTATATGACAGGGTAAATACTAAACAAAACATGTATAAACAATCTTCTCAGAATAACAATTTAATAGATTGAACATTAAACATTGTTTTGTTACAACTTCCAATAGTTTCATTAATCAAAAGTTTACATGGATTTTAATGCAAATGATTACAAAGTTGTAAACTGAAGAAAATTCTATTCTATGGCTGCTCTGGCTCCTTGATGACAATGCCCTTTCCAGATTGAATCTTGGCTTGAACTGGAGCATCAGTGTCATCAGCATGCTTCATGCCCTTAAGATCTTTCTTCTTCTGTTCTTCAGCCCTTATCTTTTGTCTCTCAAAATAATGATAAGGCTTAGGGAAATACTTGCTAGGCTCCTGTGCATTAGGAGATAGCTTCCCAAGTTTAGCCTTTCTTCTATATTGTACTATGGCTTCTTGCCGGGCTTCATGTTTTCTCCATTCTTGCTCAGAGTACCACTTGACCCTCTCTAGGATATTATCCTTTGCAGCCTTCCAAGCAGTCAGTATAATATTTCTAGAAGTTTGGCTCCACTGTTCAAAATCAGGCCTTAACTCTGCCTGTTCTCTGAATCTCTTCTTAGATAATTGAGCTTCTTGCTCTTTTAATACTGCCTCTGGCACAGGCTGGTCTACTTTCTCAATGATAATATTGTTATTTCCCTCTGGAGGGCTATACATGGAGTGGACTTGATGATGTATCATTTCAAAATCTGCAGGAGGATAGATCACCTGAGCAACTTCAGCTTGTTCTCCTCCAAAATATGCAGGATGTATACCAGATTCTGCTACATTATCATCATCACATAGGGGTGGATAGTCAAGTGTGGCTCTGATGCTATTGGAAATCCATTTAGCATGGTCAGATCCAGCTTTGACTAAAACCCTCTCCCCCTTTATGACTTCTCTAGCTATGTGATCTCTGAGATCATCCTTTTGAAACCTGATCTGTTCATCCAGATAATTAACTCCATCTTTATAAAAACCCCTCAACTTTAGCAGCAGTCCAGAAATAACCTTTTGAGAATCTGTAATAGCAGTTTTGACAGCAGCTATTTCTTCTTGTAATTGCTTGTCAAACTCAGCCTTGGCAGCAGTCCTTGCTGCAGTCTGAGCAGCTGCAATACTCTGCATTTCAGTTACTATCACATTATGTGATTCAGTTAGATTGTCATTTATTCTAATCTGATTCTCAAGAACATATCCTTGTTTTACAGCCATATCATCCACTTGAGTCTTTATCTGTTCCTGATGAGTAGCTAGGTAAACAACAGCATTTCCACCTTTGTGCAAGCAATCAGTCATCTCCTTCTTATGTTGATTGACTTCAAATCTTATAGATTTTATGTCTTGAGCCAGATCAAATTGAAGTGATTTATGTCCTTCATCCATATATTTTTCTAGAGCCTTCCTTTGCTCATCCATCTTGATCTGCAAAGCCACCAACAAGGAGCTGTAATCAGCTGTAGGGGCAGGCTGTGGAATAATTGTTTGTTGTGCTTTCTTGTAGCTCTGACTCCTTCTTTTGAAGACCATAAGCTTTCTTTTCTTGGCTCTAGCAGCTTCTTCATCTTCAGAATCAGAAGTACTGGCAATGTCTACTCTATCTTTAGAACTTGGAGGCAATTTCTTCTCAGTCCTTTGCTCCTCAGTTTCAGTTCTAATTTGCTCCTCAGCATTCCTTGCAGTCTCTCCCTGAGATCTTACATGCTCCCCCTCAAGATCTACCTTCTCCCCTTCAAAAACTGCTTTCTCTCCCTCAAAATCAGTGTGTAGCAAATCAGGGAACAATTCTTCTAGAGTAAACTCCTGTTGAGTATGGACTGAAGAATCTCTTATCTCAGGAGCATTATCAGCAACTGATGTATCTTCCATGACAACATCTTGTGGTTGACTATGTAACTGAGTTTGCTGATCAACATTAATTAAAGACTCAGTTAATACTTCATCCTCAATATGAAAAATTGATTGATTAACTTCATTGATTACCTCAAGAATGGTTTGTGTTGCCCTTTCACTGTCTAAGTGAGTTGGCTCATCCACATGATGAGGCTCCCCCTGGAGTGGATCCAGGTGAATGAGGCTAGCAGATGGTAGCTCCCCCTGCCTCTGTGCATCTTCAGTTCTTACTGGTGACCTTCCAGTATTATCAGCTTCTTCCTTATCTGCTTCATCCTCATTAGAACTGAAAACTACTTGCTCCTCTGAGCTACTTGAGGATTCAGGAGCCACAATGACTTTCTTCTTCTTCTTCTGTTGAGAAACTTCTTTTCTGGAGTAGGCATGTCCTTGGTTAACACCCTATCCCACCTTGAGATAATCCTAACATCCATTCTCCTCATGTGATTTATCTTAGAACCTGCAGCTTGGTTCATCACTTCTGGAATAGTTACAGACAAGTACAAACTCATAATTCTACCCAGATTGGGCTTCTTTAGACTTTCCTTAATCTTGTCAAACATCACAGCTGACAAATCAGTTTTTAGTTTTAAAATGATTCTTGTCATTAAACTGAACATGTGAGCTGATATCCTATCATGCCCACCTGGCTTGCTCAGAATCACCTTTCCTACTATTTCAGACAAGAACTTGCCTTACATGTTCATGTCTTTCCTATTAAAAACTGATCTAATCTTCATGATTGAAGCTAGTCCACACCATTGCAGTGCCTCCCTTATCTTTGATGCAGGTACATCTTCCTCTTCTTTAGTTCTAGGTAGATGTAGAACTTTTCTTAGACTTTTCTGGGTGACTTTCACCTTAACTCCATGGACTTTGGATTTAATCTTAAGACCAGTTTCATCAAGGGTAGCTGCACTAAAGAATTCGAGGACCTCCTTCTTCCAAATCTTGATTGGCTCTGAAACTAGATAATCTAACCCAGTCTCTGCAACTAGGGTTACAACACCTTGAATTTCTGGTTCCGCGTCGTCAAAGGCATGTCGTACTAGCTCATAACCTTCATTGATGTTCTCTTCTAGCTTGGGCGTCATTAGGGTTTGGAGAAATTTTGAATTTAGAGAAGAGAGATGTCGACACACAAGTTTGGTCTCGAAACTATGGTGAGCGTGTCAACAAACAATGTGGAAGACCTATTTATACCTTTCTAAAATCGAAGGTGAAAAGGCACGTCGAAATACTTGAAATGTGTCGACACTATTGAAAAGTGTCGACACTTACTTCTAATGGCTCGACAACTATGTGTCGACACAAATATAGTCGACAAAATATATGTGTCGACACTTATACATCTCAGCTCGACGATTAGTCGAAAACCTACTCGACGAAATTAGTGTTAAATCTAAGTATCGACACCACCCTGGATGTGTCGACACCTACTCTGCATGTGTCGACACCATTTTGCTGAAGTGTCGACACAGACTTCCTAGATGTGTCGACACCATTTCTCTGGAATGTCGACACCACTTTTATGTGTCGACACTATTTTACTTAGCCAATTTTATGAACCTATTCTAAGTTTAACATTCCTAATTCAATTTTAAAATTATTGAATTTGGTTTCATCTAGGGGCTTTGTAAACATATCAGCAATCTGATTATCTGTTTTAACATATTTTAGGGAAATGTCCTCTTTTTCTACATGTTCTCTAAGAAAATGATATTTAATTTCTATGTGCTTAGTCCTACTATGTGAGACAGGATTATTTGCAATAGAAATGGCACTTGTAGAATCACAAAACAAAGGTGTTCTACTTACTTGAATACCATAGTCTCCTAGCTGGTGCTGAATCCATAATAATTGTGCACAGCAACCTCCTGCTGCTACATACTCTGACTCAGCTGTGGAGATTGCCACACTGGTCTGCTTCTTATTGCTCCAAGACATCAGTCTTCCTCCTAGAAATTGACAAGTTCCTGTAGTACTCTTTATATCTTCCTTACAACCTGCAAAATCTGCATCTGAATAACCTGTTAGTAGAAAATCTCTATTCCTAGGGTACCAAAGGTCTAGATATGGTGTGCCCTTAAGATATCTCAAAATCCTTTTGACTGCAGTTAGATGAGATTCTTTAGGGCAAGCTTGATACCTAGCACAGACACATGTAGTATACATGATATCTGGTCTACTAGCAGTCAGATATAATAGGGAGCCAACTATCCCTCTATACAAAGTTTCATCTACAGGTTTCCCTGCATCATATTTGCTTAGAGACACACTTGACCCCATAGGAGTTTTCATGGTAGTGGATGATTCCATACCATACTTCTTTATTAACTCTAGGGAGAACTTAGACTGGCATATGGACAAGCCATCTTCAGTCTGTCTAACTTGGAGACCCAAGAAGAACTTAAGTTCCCCCATACTGCTCATTTCAAATTTTCCTTGCATAAGTTTTGCAAACTTCCTGCAAAAATTACTTTCAGTAGACCCAAATATTATGTCATCAACATATATTTGGACTAGTATAATCTTTCCTTTAGATTCCCTAAGTAATAGAGTCTTGTCTATTTTCCCCCTTGAGAATTTGTTCTCAATGAGGAAACTAGACAGGGTTTCATACCAAGCCCTTGGGGCTTGTTTCAACCCATACAATGCCTTCCTAAGTCTATAAACATAATCAGGTTTGGGAGGATCAACAAAACCTGAGGGCTGCTCAACATAGACTTCTTCCTTTAAATTTCCATTCAGGAATGCTGATTTCACATCCATTTGGAATACCTTGAACCATTGATATGTTGCATAAGCAAGGAACATCCTGATTGCCTCCATTCTTGCTACTGGAGCAAAGGTTTGATCAAAATCAATACCTTCTTCCTGCCTATATCCCTTTGCAACAAGTCTAGCTTTATTCTTTATGATGATTCCATTCTCATCCAATTTGTTCCTAAAGATCTTGCACCTCCTGAACTGATTCAGCTCCTCTTGTATGGCCTCAATCCAATGAGGGTCTAGAACTGCTTCTTAAAATTTCTTTGGTTCCACTTGTGATAGGAAACTGGAGTAAAGAACTGTACTCAGATTCCTGCTTCTTGTTTGCACTCCTTGTCTTGGATCACCAATTATCTGATTGGCTAGATGATCCTTTAAGTGTCTATTAGCTGGAGGTAGTCTTTCTTCAGGCTGAACACCTCCAGCCACTTCATTAAGCTGCACCTCTTGATCTTCTTCAGCATCAAGAGAGTCTTGTACTCCCCCTGGACAGTAGCCACCATTTTCCACTTGCTGAGTTACAGTAGAATCTTCTGCAATGGTAAGCTTGTCCATCCTCTCATTTAAACCTGTAGAACTGCAAACACTACTTAGCAATTCACTGTTAATGAATTTTGTTTCATCAAAGACTACATGTACTGACTCTTCTACAACTTGAGTAATCAAGTTGTAGACCCTATAAGCCTTACTATTGTTGTTGTACCCAACAAAGATCCCCTCTTGGGATTTGGCAGCAAAATTGGTTAGATAAGACTTGTCATTGTTAAGTATATAGCATTTGCAACCAAAGATCCTGAAATAGGATAAATTTGGTTTTCTGCCCTTCACAATCTCATAGGGAGTCTTGTTGTGGCACTTGGTGATAGTAGCCCTATTGATCACATGACATGCAGTGTTTACTGCCTCAGCACAGAAATATTTTGGGAGAGAAGTGTCACTCAATAGAGTTCTACCAGCCTCTATCAATGTTCTATTCTTCCTTTCAGCAATACCATTTTGCTGAGGTGTTCTTGGTGAAGAAAATTCTTGAAATATCCCAAATTCTTCACACAGTTTTGACATACTTTCAGACTAAAATTCAGTACCATGGTCACTTCTGATTTTGACCACTGTACTGTCCAACTCATTCTGAATTTGTTTAACAAAACTATATAAGATACTTGGGGTTTCAGTATTTTGTCTTAGGAAGAACACCCAGGAATATCTTGAATAGTCATCTACTACCACAAATGTATAGACCTTCCTACCTAGACTGTGAACTGGCATAGGACCAAAAAGATCCATATGCAAGAGGTATAGACACCTCACAGAATCCTTGTTCTCAAGTCTATGAAAGGTGGATTTGATCTGCTTGCCTTTTTGACAAGCTGAGCATATCCCATCCTTTATACACTTAACTTGAGGATCATTCCTCACTAACTCTTTGCTAAAGAGTTGGCCAATAGTCTTGTAATTAAGATGAGCTAGCCTCTTATGTCATTTGACACAATGAGAGACTCTCTCATTAGCTACAAGACAAATAGGAGAAACATTGTTCTCACACACAAAGTCAAGGCAATAAACATTCCTTTTCCTATAACCTGTCAAAATGATCTTTTGATCACTTGACCTTTTGATATGATAACCATTCTTGACAAATGGGATGTCATATCCTAAATCACTCAGCTGACTTATGCTAATGAGGTTGTGTTTCAAACCCTTTACATAGGCCACTTGAGTGATAGTAATTTGATTACTAGAAATGTTACCAAAGCCTTTGATGATCCCTTTTTCTGAACCACCAAAGATTACTTTAGGGCCACCCATGATAGGTGTATAGTCCTTTAGCAATCTCCTTATTCCAGTCATGTGCCTGAAACATCCACTGTCCAAGTACCATATAGGGGCATGGCCGCTTGGACTCACCTGCAAAACAGATTACTTAACCTTAAAACCCAAATAACTTTTGGGTCCTTGGTGCAAGTTAGTTTGACTTTTAACAAAACTACATGTAGCTCTTCTAGTAGGCAGTTTGCTATTTTCTTTGACACTAGAATTGTGCCAACAATCTAAGGCAAAGTGGCCTATCTTGCCACAACACCAGCACTCAAACTTGTTGTACCTTTGTTTAGGTACTACCCTAGCTGAATTATCTACATCTGGCTTTTTGTTTTGTGTTGGGGCTTTGCCTTTAGATTTGGACCTAGCAGTCCAGGCGGGTTTTTTAAACCCTAATCCAGCCTTACCCTTTTGTGGTACAAACTCATCTATCAAGGGTAAAACAGATTTAGGTTTAGAAAAACTAGCTACTATCTCTCTCTCTTTCTGAAGTCTAACCTCCAGATTTCTAATCTAATCATTCTTGAATGTGATTGTGCCCATTTGAATAACAGTTATGTTCTTCAATCTGGCAATCTCATTCAGTTTTTTGATCTAACAATTTCTCTGAATCTACTGCAGCCAACTTAAGACTAGCAATCTCCTTTGCCTGATTTTTGGCCAAGGTTTTGCTTTTCTTCAAGGCCTGCAACAAGACTCTATATTCATCAATTAACTGATGAATATATCCTTCAGATTCAGACCCACCCACATCACTTGATGCAGATGTATCTGACTCTGACTCAGTACTACAAATTGAACTAGAAGAATAACTTTGTACCTTACTTGGTCCAGGCAGATCCTGGATCTTGTCTCCTTCAGATATAGCCACCAGTCACTTGCATTGATGGTCTTCATGCTCATAAATTGAGTTCATTAGCTGCATGAACTCATCTTCTTCCTCTTCAGCAAATAATCCAATGTAGGCTTTAGCTTCTGATTCTGTTTCTGAAGATGACTGGTCTGTCAGACTCTTGTCTTTCTTAGTAACAAAGGACTTTTCCTTTTTGCTCTTAAACTGAGTATTCTTTTTATCAGCTGACTCCTTCCTCTTTTCAGGACAGTCAGCCACTACATGTTCCTGTCTATTGCAGCAATAACACACAATCTTTGAGGATGTAGCTTTGCTTGGCTTGGACCTTCTTCTGTCATTCCTGGATGACTTTCTCTTCTGATAGTAGTCATATTTTGGCTAAGAAATGGAAGGCATAGACCTCCACTGCCTCTTCTTTAGAAATTTTTGAAAGTGCCTAGTAAAAGCAGTAAAGTCTTCATCACTTTCACTACTATCAGAACTCTTGCTATCTGAATTATCTGTGACAGGCTCAGCAATTATTTTAGGTGGAGATGGAGACTTGCTTCTATACTTTTTAGTGGCTTCAGTCTTGAATGCCACAGACTTTTCTTTGTGCTCCACTCTAGTATTCTTCTCTTCCTCCTTCCTAGCCATTAACTGCATCTCATAAGATAGCAGTTTTCCAAACAAAGTTGGAGGAGGTATATCAGCAAGTTTGGCCACTTCCCTAATGACACAAATCTTGGTGTCTCAGTCCTTAGTCAGGGATCTTAAGAACTTGTCATTCAGCACATAGTTGCTGAAGTCTCTTCCATAGGACATCAACTCATTAACTATCCTATAAAACTTCTTGTAACTTTTTGTAATGCTATCAGACTTTTCTTGTCTGAAGCTTTCATATTCATGATTTAATAAAGACTTCTTATCTTGTCTTACTTCCTCTGATCCCTCCATATAGACTATTAATGTATCCCACATTTCTTTAGAGGTTTTACAATGAATTAAGTTCTGAAATGTTGAATCATCAATGGCACTAACAATTATATTATGGGCTCTCTTGTCCATAGTGGCCAGGATGATTTCATCTTTAGTCATTTCAGAAAAGTCCCTGCGAGTTTTCTGATTTGCATCCAGAATGGATACCTTCATTGGCACATATGGGCCTTCCTTGACTGTAATATACATCCTTGGGTCAGAAGCTTCCATAAAGAGTCTGACCCGCTCTTTCCATATGCCAAATATATCTTTTCTACATATTGACAATTTCATTGACCCCAGCTCCTTGTGATTTTCACCTGAACCCATTTTCTTGATTCTTTCTTGATACTTCAATCTGCCTTAAGAATCTTACTCTGACTGTTAAGTCCTTTCTTGAGTAACCTCGCTTTGATACCACTTGAAAGAAATAGTGCAACCACCTAGAGGGGGGGTGAATAGGTGTACTTTTTCTTTTTACTTTAAAGGAATAAAATCTGTTGTATATACTAAGCAGCAAATGTAAATTCTACAGCTATCAGCACAGCAATCACAGAAATAAACATTCACAGAGTGCACACAGATTTTATAGTGGTTCCCCAAGGTCTGGGTACATCCACTTTCCCCCTTCGCCTATCTAGTAGTGTACTAGATTCGGCCTAACTTCTGCACTTCTCCTCAGATCCTTAGATCTTACAGCTCAAAACCCCAAACGGGTTCCTACAACTCAGAGTGTCCCCACTCCTACAACTCAGGCAAACAACCCTACCACTCAGTCTTCAACAAGACCTACACTCAGGTTAAACAGCCCTACCTCAGCCTTCAATAAGGCCTACACTTAGAGAATAGATTCTCATACACTCAGGCTAAAAAGCCCTACCTCAGCCTTTATAAATTTAGGCTTACAACTCAGATCCCTTAGGATCCTACAAAAAGATAATAAAGAGTTTGAGGTCACCACTCTGTTTGGGAGAATGAAGAGGGCAACCTTCTTGATCAGTTCTTGATAGCACTGATTCCTGAGATCAACTTTGTCTTTGCTTTCTTCAAGGCTTCTTGAGTCTGAACTCAGTAAAGTTGATCTTCTTGATGTAGACCGACTGACAACTTCCTTCTTAGGATGGAGAATTAAATCTGGATCCTACTTTGCAGTCTGGTTCAGAACCTACTTCTTAAGAGATTTGATTAACAAGTCTCTTTCTTGATTTCAGATACTGGAGTTCTCTCTCTCCAAGTAAATTTGAAATTTCTTCAAAATACTGATTTACATTTTCCTCTGGATCTGTCTTGATCTTCTTAAATTTTAATCTTCTGATTGATTCTTTACTGCTGAAGGATAAAGGTCTTTATATAGTCTTCCTCCATGGTAACCGACTGATCCGGTTTCTAACAACTTACTGATAGCTTTGACAGGTGCAGTTGACCGGTTGAAATGGCAGCTGTCAAGTCATCCAGTCACTTCTTGAAATCACTGTATATGTCTGAAAGTGTCGAGACTGTTCTTCATTATGTGTCGACACAAATAGACTAAGTGTCGACACAAGTGAACTAAGTGTCGACACATGCCTTAGTGGTGTCGACACAACTTCATTTGTTGTTGTGACAGCTTCTCGACACTGCTTATTTTGCGTGTGTCGACACTAATTGAGTGTGTCGACACAAGTACTTCTTCTTTAAAACTTAGTTGAATTCTGCTGTGTGTTGACACATCTCCTTTGTGTCGACACAACTTCTTTTGTTGTTGATACTAGCTGAGTGTCGACACATCTCCTTTGTGTCGACACAACTTCTTCTGTTGTTGATATTAGCTGAGTGTCGACACATCTCCTTTGTGTCGACACAACTACTTCTTTACTTTAATTGTGTTGTAACTTGCTGTGTGTCAACACAAGTCCTGTGTGTCGACATAGTTGATGTCGACAATGCCTTCAGTGTGTTGACACAACTTCCTGGTGTCGACACATTGGATGTCAACTAAGCTTCTCTGGTTGTCGACACTGCCTCTAAGTGTCGACATGATATATGTTGAGTATTCTTCATAGTGTGTCAATACTGCCTGTATGTGTCAACACTTTTGTTCTGGTGTCGACTCTGCCTTTCCTGGTGTCGACACAAATACTCCAAGTGTCGACACAGCTTCTCTAGGTGTCGACACAAGCCTTCATAAGTGTCGACACTGCTTCTCTAGGTGTCGACACATGGACTTAGAAACTTTTCTGCATTTCCTGCAATTACTTAACCTGCACATATAGACTCAAAGCACATCAAATACACCTTGATATATATCATTGAGTAGATTGAGGCTTCTTCAAATATGGTACACATCTTCCAATGTACCCAACACAATTGATTGCGCATAATGCTGCTCATGATTAGGTCCTGTGTGCGCATACTTGCGAATGCGCACCTCCACACGCGCGCGCACACCTGCACATGCGCGTGCGCACCTCCACACTCGCGTGCGCACCTCCGCACGCGCGCACGCACCTCCACACACGCGCGCGCACCTCCACACGCGCGCGCGCACCTGGGCGTGCGCAGTCCTAGTCACGTGCAATCCAGCTTGCATGAACTGACTCACCTTGCCAACAACATAAGAGATGTCGGGTCTGGTTACCGTGAGATAAATGAGCTTGCCCACCAGATGTCGGTACCTTGTAAGATCGGATATAAGAGGTGAGTCATCTATCTAAGTTTTGTCTTCTCCAGCAGCCATGGGACAATAGGCAGGTTTAGCACCAGTCAATCTTGCCTCCTTTAGAAGATCAAGAGCATACTTTCGTTGGGAAAGGACTATGGAGTTGGGCTTCCAAGAGATTTCAATCCCCAGAAAGTATTTCGAGGAGCCCATATCCTTTGTGACCAGGTGTTGACGGAGGTGTTTCTTTGTAAACGTTACCCCATCCTGGTCATCGCCAGTAAGAAGAATGTCATCAACATAAACCGCAATAACTACCAGACTAGAGGCAGTTTCCCGAACGAACAAGGAGTGATCAGCTGAGCTTCTTGTAAAACCAATGGCCGCAACAATGCTGCTAAACTTGTCAAACTAGGCATGAGGACTCTGCTTAAGGCCATATATAGCCTTCTTTAGCCGGCATACTCGTGTCTCCCCCTGAGCAACATACCCAGGAGGTTGCTCCATGTAAATATCTTCCTGCAGATCACCATAGAGGAAAGCATTCTTAACATCCAGCTACGAAATGGGCCAGTCCATGTTGACAGCGACAGAGAGAAGGACCCGAATGGTGCTGAGATGAGCAACGTGAGAAAAGGTGTCGAAGTAAACAACACCATAGGTCTGAGTGAATCCTTTAGCCACCAGGCGGGCCTTGTAGCGATCCACGCTGCCATCGGGATGGAATTTGACAACAAAGACCCAGTGGCAGCCAACGACATATGTGCCCAAAGGTGGGGGAACTAGGGTCCAGGTGCCCCGTTCAGTAAGGGTAGCAATTTCCTCATCCATGACAGCCTTCCAATGAGGAATAATGAGAGCATACTGGTATGTGCGGGGAGTGGCAGTCGCGGAGATAGCCAATGCAAACGCCCTACGAGAAGGAGTGAGATGATCATATAAAACAACAGCAGTCAGCGGGTGCTGTGTACACGTACGCACCCCTTTGCGAAGATCAATGGGAAGATCCAGGTCGGTAGGTTCCTAAGTAACCGGAGCATCCGTGGCGGAGAGAGCTGGCCCGGGAGAGGAGAGAGACGGCCGCAGAGAAGTGGGAGCTGGCGGTGGTGATGAGGAAGAGAGGGAAGGAAGAGACGGTGGAGGTGATGGTGGGAAAATCTCGACGAGAGTAGACGGGGTAGAGGGGACGGTGGGAGGAGGTGGAGGTGGGTCAGAGGAGAAATAGGACACATTCTCGAACAAGGTCACATCTGCGGAGACGTATTGTTTCCGAAGAATGAGAACAAAACAATAGTAGCCTTTTTGGGTAGTTGAGTAACCCAAAAAGATATATTTGGTGGCACGTGAGTCAAGTTTGTCATGTGTTGCGGAAGGATTGTGCACAAAGGTCGTGCACCCAAAGATACGCAGAGGAAGAGGAAACGTATCCTTGTCAGGATAGAGAAGAGAGAATGAAGTTTGTCCGTGGAGAACCGTGGACGGAATACGGTTAATGAGATAACAGGATAGGAGGACAGCGTAGCCCCAATAAGAGTGAGGAACGTGCATTTGTGTCATCAGAGTGCGGGCTACATCAAGAAGATGACGGTTCTTGCGTTCCGCGACCCCATTTTGTTGCGATGTATAGACACGGGTAGTTTGATGAACAATATCATTTTGCACACAAAAAGAAGTGAAAGCTTTGCTAAGATATTCTTTAGCGTTGTCAGAACGAAAAATTTTAATAGACATATCAAACTGATTTTTAACCATATGATAAAAAATTGTCCATAGAAAATAAAGTTCTGAGCAATCCTTTAAAAGATACACCCATGTACATCTAGAAAAATTATCAATAAACTTTACAAAATATGAACTACCCCGACTAATGGTGAGGGTAGGAGCAGGACCCCAGATGTCGGAGTGATCAAGTTCAAACGGCCGGGAAGATCCACGACCTTGCTTTGGTGGGAAGGAGGAGAGGTGATGCTTGCCAAGTTGACATGATTCACAGTTGAGCGGTGGGCCTTGAGGAGGAAGATGTGGTAGAAGCCGACGAAGAAGACGAGGAGGATCATGACCAAGACAAAGGTGCCACTAGAGAAGATCAGTAGAAGATGCGGAGAAGGCGGAGAGTGCAGAAACATTGTCGAGGAAGTAGAGGCCACCACTCTCAGTCCCAGTAGCAATCGTACGCTTGGTGCCCAGATCCTGAAAAGAACAAGTAGTAGACGTGAATGTGACACAACATTGTAGTTGTTTGCAAAGGGAAGTAACAGATAACAAGTTGCAAGGGAACTTGGGCACGTAGAGGGTGTCCGCCAAGCGAAGAGACGAAGTAACTTGAACAACCCCCGTTCCATTGACCGGTGAGGGAGAGCCGTCAGCAACAAGGACCGGGGGTAACCGGTCATGGTGTTGTAGCAGAGAAAAATAGTGCGGATTGTCGGTCATATGATTGGTAGCACCAGAGTCGATCAACCATTTACCTTGAGTAGCGACGTGGGCACTACCTGAAGACGAGACCATAGAGGCAGACAGCTTCGAAGAGGAAGTGGAGGCGTCACCAGATGGTCGAAGATGAGGATGCTTCTTCCAACAGCGATCAACCGTGTGGCCGGTGCGACCACAGTGAGAGCAAAGAAAGCGGGAAGCACCACGGTCGCTGGAGGGGAGGTGGCGGCCACCAGTGCCACTGCGCTGAGTATGGTGAGCGGAGTTGTCCGATGGAGGGGAGGATAACAACGGATGTTGGAGCAAAGAAGTAATAGCGGTGATGCAGGCTGCGGTGGCATCCAGGGTGGGAGACTCCGCCTCACCAAGGATCTGTTAACGAATCATGTCATATGACTCTGGAAGGCGTAGAAGATAACACACAACCAGAAGCTCCTGGAAGTGTTTGTGTTGCTCAGTGAGATCAGCAGAGAAGGGCCGATTTTGTAGAATTTCGGCTCCGAGAGCCTGAACTTGCCAGTAAGAAGAATATCATCCACATATACTGTCAAAACCACCAGTCCCGAGGCCGTTTTGTGAATGAATAAGGAGTGATCGGCCGAACTCCTTGTAAAGCCGATGGTAGCCACAATACCACTGAATTTGTCGAACCACGCCCGAGGGCTCTGCTTTAGGCCATAAATGGCCTTCTTCAAACGGCATACGCGTGTCTCCCCCTGAGCAACATACCCAGGAGGTTGTTCCATGTAGACGTCCTCCTGAAGATCTCCATAGAGAAAGGCATTCTTGACATCAAGCTGGGAAATAGCCCAATCACAGTTAACAGCCACAGAGAGAAGAACCCGGATGGTGCTGAGGCGATCAACCAGAAAAAAAGTGTCAAAGTAATCAACGCCATAAGTCTGAGTGAAGACTTTGGCCACCAGCCGGGCCTTGTATCGATCCACAGTGCCGTCGGGGCGAAATTTCACAACAAAGACCCAGCGACAGCCAACCACATCAGTGCCCACGGGAGGAGGAACAAGGGTCCAGGTACCCCTTTCAGTAAGAGTAGTCATCTCTTCATCCATGGCAGTTTCTAATGAGGGATAGCAAGAGCCTCCTGGTAGGTGCGGGGAGTAGAAGTAGCGGAGATAGCCAAGGCAAAACACCTGCGAGAAGGAGAAAGCCGATCATAGGAAACAACTGCCGCAAGCGGGTGTTGAGTACACGCTCGCACCCCTTTGCGAAGAGCAATGGGAAGATCCAGGTCGACGGGTGCGTCAGCGACCAGAGCGTCCGTGGCGGAGAAGGCTGGCCCGGGACTAGAGAGACGGCGCCAGAGAAGAGGGAGGAGGGGTGGGTGGGGAGATGGACAGGGAAGGAGACGGTGGAGGAGAGGAATGAAGGGGGGGATGTCGAGAGGCGTGGAGGGAACAGAGAGAGGCGGTGGAGAAGCAGAGACATCAGGAGGAATAGAGGAGGTAGGAGAGAAGTAGGAAGCATTCTCGAAAAATGTCACATCCGCGGAGACAAATTGCTTGCGTAGAAGGGGGTCAAAACAGCAATAGCCTTTTTGAGTGGTAGAGTACCCCAAAAAGACACACTTGGTGGAACGGGGGGAAAGCTTGTCGCGGGTAGCGGAGGGAGCGTGAACAAAAGTTGTACAGCCAAAGACACTGAGAGGGAGAGGAAAAGGTTCCTTGTGGGGGTAGAGAATGGAGAAGGGGGTCTGGCCGTGGAGAACCGTGGAGGGAAGACGATTGATGAGATAGCAGGCGAGGAGCACAGCGTAGCCCCAGTAGGAGCGAGGAACTTGCATCTGCGTCATGAGAGTATGAGCAACATCAAGGAGGTGACGATTTTTACGCTCCGCCACCCCATTCTGCTGGGAGGTGTAAACACAAGTAGTTTGATGAAGAAGATCATGTTGTTGAAAGAAAAAAGAGAACTCCTGATTAAGATATTCCTTAGCATTATCAGAGCGTAAAACTTTAATAGAAATGTCAAACTGATTCTTAATCATAAAATAAAATGATTACCAAACAGAAAAGAGTTCAGAGCGATCTTTTAATAGATACACCCAGGTACATCTTGAAAAATCATCTATAAAAGTGACAAAATAGGAACTACCCCGACCAATAGTGAGGGTAGGAGCAGGACCCCAGACATCAGAATGAATGAGATCAAACGGGCGAGAGGAGCCACGGCCTTGCTTCGGTGGGAAGGAGGAGCGATGATGTTTGCCAAGCTGACACGCATCACAGTTGAGCGGAAGACTGGTCGGGGGTAAGTGGGGCAGAAGCTGTCGAAGAATCCAAGGAGGAGGATGTCCAAGGCGAAGATGTCATTAAAGCAGATCTGTAGAGGAGTAGTAGACAGACAGAGCAGAAACGTCGTCGAGGAAATAGAGGCCGCCGCTCTCAGTCCCAATAGTAATCGTCCGCTGGGTCCTCGGGTCCTGAAAAGAACAAGAAGTGGGAGTGAATAAGACAGCGCACTGTAGTTGCCGGCATAAAGTGGTAACAGATAATAAATTGCACGGGAACTTCGGGACATAGAGAGTGTCCTCCAAGCGAAGCGACGGGGTAACTTGAACCATGCTCATCCCGAGCACCGGGGACGGTGAACCATCCGCCACACGAACCTGGGGTAGGCGGTCATGCGCTTCAAGGAGAGAGAAGCAATGAGGGTTGTCAGTCATATGATTTGTAGCACCCGAGTCAATCAGCCATTTACCTTGGGTAACAACGTGGGCACTACCTAAAGTCGTGGCCATAGAGGCAGACGGCCGAGAGGAGGCAGAGGTCGAGGAAGGAGCATCACCAGAAGGGCGAAGACGAGGATGTTTCTGCCAGCAGCGGTCAACAGAGTGGCCGGCACGACCACAGTAAGAGCAGAGGAACTTGGACGAACCACGCCCGCCAGAGTGACTGCGGCCACTAGGACCCCCCCCCCCCCCCCCCGCTGAGCCTGGTGAGCATAGGAGTCCTGGGAAGGGGGGGAGGCCAACAGAGGCCGTTGCAGCAGCGAAGTAACAGCGGCAATGCGAGCCGCAGTGGCATCCAAAGTAGGAGATTCCGCCTCACCCAAGATCTGCTGGCGGATCATATCATAGGAATCGGGAAGACGGAGAAGATAACAAACAACCAGGAGTTCCTGGAAGTGTTTGTGTTGGTCATCCAAGTCCGCGGAGAAGGGACGATTCTGTAGGATCTCGGCGCCAAGAGCCTGTACTTGCTGGTAAGCTGCAGCTGGAGACATGGAGGGGCGGGCAAAGAGGTCCGCATAAAGAGTATAAATGCTGGATGTCTAGCCCCCTTCGAATAGAGAGCAGCAAGGTGAAGCCAGGCGGCCTTGACCGTCTCATCATGGCGAATGATGGGAAGACACTCATCAGAGAGGCTGTTGGCGATCCAAGTGCGGACAAGGGCATCACTCGCATCCCAGTCATCAAATTCAGGCGAGGTACGAGGAGGAGGGTCATCAGTGAGGTGATGACGCTTGCGCTGAGAGCGAAGAAGAAATGTGAAAGAAACGCTCCAATCGGGATAGTTGGAGCCAACAAGCTTAGAAAGCGTGCCAAGGTTGCCCAAAGGAGTAGGTGGAGGAGGAGCTGCGGGAGTGGTGGAGATAACGGGGGTGGAGAGACCAGAAGTAATCATAGGAAACTGCACGAGAAGAAGAGAAGTCGTGGGGAGAGGAAAAATGAGAGCAACCCGTGCGAAACCGCAGCGGTTTAAAGGGAAGAAGCCGCGCGAACACTAGTGGCCAGGAAGAAGACCAAGGCACAGCGGGGAAGAGGTCGCGCGTACTCAAAAGTCCGAACGAACAGAAGAGAAGAGGAAGCAAGAAGCAGCGGCGACAACAACAAGTCGCAAGCCGGGCGAACAGAATCAGGCCGCACAGCTAGGGGAAAACAGGCGGCTAGAAGGAAACAGGTCGCTGCGACAACTAAACAGGTCGCGACGACAAAGAGCAGCTAGAGAAGAGAAGCAACAAGCCGCGCGAACAGGGTAGCGGGCAGAAGATAAGGCAAGCCGCGAAGACAGGTCGCGTGAAGCAGAAACAAGCCGCGAGAATCAGAGAGCGCACACAATCAGGAGGAAAAGACCGTGTCCTCTGATACCATGTTAAAAGTAGCGAACATGCAACAACAAACAGATAGAATTTTGAATAATTAAAATTTTATTATCCAAAAAAGATATCATTTACAAAGGTATGACCTCCCTTTTATAGAATGGACGAGATATGAGAGAGTATAAACAAACAATGTGGGACTAAACATGTACAGGGCTGAGCGGCTAGAAATAAAGGAGACCGCACAGGCCGCGCGGTTAGACAGATGGGTTAACCGCTCGGCAACTCCAGTAGGATAAGAACAAACCGCAATGGGAGACCGATAGACCGCCCGGTCTCCAAGCTCCTGAGTGAGACCGCCAGACCGCTCGGTCAACAAACCGCCAGACAAGACCGCAAGGACGCCCGGTCTAATACTTCAACAACCCGGAAGATCTGAGAGCGCTTCCCCTCCTTAGCCAGAGGCCGAGCTAAGGTACCCTTAGAAAGCACTTAAAAACTGGGGCAGGAAAGTACAGGAAGCCTGCCTTCTGTGCTACCCCTTGGGTCCTATTTATAGTTTTTAGAATCTGAACTGCCAATAACAAAAAGGAACTGACCTAAAGTTACCAAAAAACCCTTGGCTGGGTCTGCCAACAGCCAAACTCCACTGTTTTGAAGGGCTATAGGCAGACCAGCGGGGGCAAAACAGTAAAAAGTGCCTCTTGTATCTGGGCGAGCTGGGGAGCCTGGCCACCTCGGCAGATCCTGCTCGCATGCTGTTGCCGAGCTCCTTTGCGCGAGCGCGATTCGGGATGGCAAGCTCGCCCATCAGTCGGCTTCCCTTAGCCGACCTCAGCTCGACGAATCCTGGCTTAGTTCGGCGAATACCGAGCTCGCGGTCGACGAATGCCGAGCTCGGGTTCGGCTTCTCCTTGCCGAGCTCGCCCACGATCTTCAGAATCCTTTGCTGGGCTTGCCTGTTGCTTGGTCAATCTGAACCGCCTGGTATGGTTCTTGGCGAACTCACTCGCCAGACACGGGGTTGTACATAATCCCCGCTCTTTTTGAGCTTGGCAAAGCTTGGAAAGAAACATCCAACCCCAAGTGTTTGGCGAGTGCGCGGTGGGCTGGAGGGAATCTTCGGGTGGGGTCCACCTGTGGCTATATATATGCACCTGCTTACCTGCCTGACTCTTGCAATTCCTTTTGCTCTAATCCCGCCAAGATGCCTCTCCCCAAGGAGATTCAAGAGCTTCTAGACCGAGCTCGCCAGGCTTCTGCAGCTCGCGTAGCCGCCCTGACGGCGGTCCCTACCACTATGCTGCAGGGTGGCTCTGCCGAGCCCAGCTCCAAGAAGATGAAACCGTTCCCTCAGGCTGCCGAACCCATCTACAACGACCTGAGGGCCACCTTGGAACACGTGACCGACTCCTCCACTCTGCCTGCCTCTGAAAGAGGGAGGAACGTTGTCGAGATCTGCGACGGCCCAGACAGCCGCCCTGATGGTGTAGAAGACACCGCGCCGCGAGACGTCACCCTGCGAGCCAAGAACACTCTTGGGGACTCGCGATTCATGACTCTGGAAAACCCCCACCGGGAGCCGTCCCCTCCCTTTGGGACCTTGGGGCTGAGCTCGCAGAGGCCGAGCTCGCCGATGCGCGCCCCCTCCCCTCGGCAAATTGTCGGGGTCGCGGGGGTGGGTCTGGAAACCATCCCTACCCCGGGATTCGAGCTTCTCTCACCGGGGATTCGCGGACAAGGTCGCGGGAAGGATCTGAGGTTCATTCCTCCCTGCATCTCCATCGAGTTGCCGAGCTCGTCAGGTCAACTTTGCTTGTATTCCTGCCCCATGCGCTTTTCCTGCATTCCTCTTTTTGCTGGCGTTTGTCTCCACAGCTCCCCCCAGCCAATCCGCTGCCGAGGAATCTTCGTGGGCAGCCCACTACTCTCCCCTCTCCTCGCCCAGCGCGCTGGACTCTTACCTGGGCCCCGAAGTGGATCAAGGCGAGCTGACGAGGAGGGAGGTCAAGCTTCTCAAGAAGCTGGTGTGCGGGCTGCGCGAAGTGCAGGGGGTCAACGAGACGCTACAATACGACTACGCGCGTCTCGCCGACGAGGTGCGAAACGGCCAAGCTGGCGAGCTGATGTCCCCTTCCCGGCTTCTGGACGAGATAGATGACGACCTCTTGGTGGCGCAGAGGAATTCGGGGAGGATCCGCGAGCTGCTCCACGCGCGGCAGTCTGGGGGGCAGGAGCCGCGAGACCGGGGTAGATAAGAAGGCGGCTCCATTACCGAGCCGACCGGTACTCGCCTCCCAGTGTTCCCCTGCTCGCGCGCCCCACTTTTTTATTCCTGCACTTGATCTCTGTAATAAGTAACCTTAGAATATTCTTGGTCATGCGGTATTCAAATAAAATAATATATTGCGATGTTTGACTTAGCCTTGGTTGGGACACGCCGGAAGTCGGTGATCTAGGGTGGCGAGTGGGGTGGCGAGATGAGCCGATTGGATGGCCTGACCCCAGATTTCTTTTTCTATAAATAGCCCCCCCCCCCCCCCCCCACCAACCCCCGTACTGCGCTTTTATTGATTTCTCTTTCTCTTTGCGCTTCTTTCCTTTTCTACTCGCGCCCCGTCTTCTTTCGCGAGTATGGGAAAGACCAATCCCGACGCTGATGGCCGCATCAAGTGTGCCCAAACTTCACCGACTACTGCTTCTTCGAGGGGCACACCAACGAGGAGGAGTTCACGGAGTTCGAGACAAAATATGTGCCGCCGGGCTTCGAGGCGCGCCGACCGAGGCAAGGGGAGGCCATTAATACCTTCTACGGCGATGAGCTCGCCTTCCCCATTTCTCACTTTGAGGTGGGGTTGCACCTCCCCCTCTGGCCAGAGGTCCGACAAATTTTGAAGTACTATGGCGCGGTACCCGCGCAGCTGAACTCCAATGCCATCGTCATGATGGTGGCGTTCTCGAGCTACCTCCGGCGAGAGAGGATAGAGTTCAACCTGGCAGTGTTCAGGAAGCTCTTTTCTTACAAGACGACGCCGGGTGGGGTAGCTTACTTCGGCGGCTCGCTGATCAAAGTTCGTGAGATCACGAACAAGCACCATAACTGGATGACCAGGATCGCCTTTATCAAGGGAGATCTCGGCAACATCATGTACCCGCCGCAGCAGAAAGGCGAGGAGGTCTACCGCCCGCCGGCCGTATCCGGCAACGATGCCGAGCTCCACAAATACTTCCTCCACAAGGACTTCGAGGTCGCCTACCTGCGAAGGGGCATTGACGCGCTTCTCCCTGTCCTACCCGGCGAAGGTATTGTTCCCCCCCGTATTGTCGAGCTCGCCCGATTGTCGAGCTCGTCATACTGCTGTTGAAAGTGCTCTAATTCTTCCCAAGTTTTTTCTTGCAGGGGAGCGGTTGATTCCTGCGAACCTGTCGTTTGCGGACCCGGGGTCGCACCCGGACCCCCTTGCTCGCGAGAAGGCGGTGGCGGCGGCCTGCCGAGATGAGGCGGCCTTCTCCCAAACCTCTTCCAGCAAGAGGCGGCCTGAAGATGAGGGGTCGAACCCGCCACACCGCCAGCCATTATCAAAAAAGATGAAGAAACTGGTGCTCACTCCCTGGGGAAAAACAACATCAACAACATCAATCCAGCCCCAAATACATAAGCTCATCCGAGACCCCCCTCCCCCCCCCCCCCCCCCGACGCGTCGCTGGAGAGCCCGCTGAAGGAGATCACCAGCAAAGGTCGGAAGGGAAGAGAGGCTCCTTCTTCCGCGACGGCGATCTCCCCGCTTCCTTCGGCGAAGTGGGCGGCTCGCGAGCTCGGGGCGCCGAAACAGCATCCCCTCTTCAACTTCGGGGGCAGTGGAAGGACTCGGCGGGGGAGCCCATGGTACAGTGGGATGAGCTGGCCCATCGGGTCTCCATCTCCACTCTGCACCCGTCCCGGCATGACCGCGAGCCCGCCACTGGCCATGCTTACGCCCTCGGCTTCGGCCTCTTTGGCTGCGAGGATGCCGAGGCCTACAAGAGCATGACCCTGCGGCAGCTCGACCATGAGGGTCTGCAGGCCAATCTGCGGACCATGGAGCTCCACCACATGTTGACCCGCCGCAGCTTTGCCCTCAGCAATCAACTCCTAAAAGCCGAGCAGGATCGCGATGTCGCCAAGGATAAGGTCGTCGACCAAATGAGGTAGCTCGACATCACCGAGGGTCTCCTCGCCGAGGCCGCCGGCTGGTTGGTGAGTATCCGGCTCCTTCCCTCTTTTACTTGAAATATTTTGCGCTGTTAACGAATTTCTCTCTTTCATCAGGATGCCAAGGCTGCCGGGGAGCTGCGGGCTCGCAATGCCGAGCAGGGGGAGGAGATCGGCCAGCTGCGCCCCCGGCTTGCCGAGCTGGAGGGGCCGAATGCGAGGCTGAAGGAGGAGAATCAGAACCTCAGCCGCGAGGCCCGCCGCCAGGCGGAGATCTTCTTCCCGGCCAGCGACATCGACCCTACCCTCCCCTATAAGAGGCCACGGGTCCTTGGCTTTGCGAGGCCGGCCTCGACGAGAGGCTGCGGATCAACTCCATCCAAGCTGTCGAATGCACCCTCCAAATGATGAAGGACACTGGGATGCTGGTGGAGGGGTGCGAGGAAATCTCCACCAAGGACCTGATGCTGAGCTTGTTCCCGGCGACGCCGCCCAGCGAGAAGGAGTATAGCCTGGACGCGATGTTCGGATGGGCTTCCAGGATCAATCGGGCGAAGGGGAGGACCAGTCGGGGGGGGGGGGGGGGGGGGGGCGAGGCCTAAATATGTATACTTTTATTTTGTTTCCTCGCCGAGGAGAGCTCCACCTGTAAATGTCATTATTCAATGAAAAAAGATTTTTGATCATACCCGTGCCATTTTTCTTTTTTTTCTTCTCTCTTTTTGCTGTGTTCTGTATATCCGCTGGCCCTTCCCCAAGCGACCCCGCGTAGACAGATATGAATTTTTCCCAATGCACTCGGAGGGATCCGCCTCCACTTGGGGAGGTCCCAGGGCCTGGCTTGCCAACTCTCAGGATTCCCCCCAGCTTGCTCGCGAGCTGTCCGTCATCTTATCGATGTGAGACCAAATTCTCTAAATCTTCCCGAGTAAAACATAGTGGGGGGACGAGGTGTCCCGGCGGGACCCTCCTCCTCTTAGCGAGGTCCAAGACTCTAGCTTTCCAATCTTTTGCCGAGTCCAAGCTGTATCAGCGAGCTCGAACTCGCCCATGCCGAGCTCTCCTCTCTTGGAAGGGCAAAGTTTGTTAGGCACTACCTGGGGGGATAAGGACTTCCCTGGGTGACACCGAGTGACTTCCAGCCCTGCCAGCTAGGTGAGAGCCTGACAACGGGATCTGCTCGGGGTCCACTACTAACACCATCGAGTGACTTCCAGCCCTGCCAGCTAGGTGAGAGCCTGACAGTGGGACCTGCTCGAGGCCCAAGGATGACACTAAGTGACCTCCAGCCCTGCCGGCTAGGTGAGATCCTGACAGCGGGATCTGCTCGGGGTCCACTACTAACACCATCGAGTGACTTCCAGCCCTGCCAGCTAGGTGAGAGCCTGACAGCGGGATCTGCTCGAGGCCCAAGGATGACACCGAGTGAATTCCAGCCCTGCCAGCTAGGTGAGAGCCTGACAGCGGGATCTGCTCGGGGTCCACTACTAACACCATCAAGTGACTTCCAGCCCTGCTAGCTAGGTGAGAGCCTGACAGCGGGATTTGCTCGAGGCCCAAGGATGACACCGAGTGACTTCCAACCCTGCCAGCTAGGTGAGAGCCTGACAGCGGGATCTGCTCGCGATCCACTATTAACACCATCGAGTGAGTTACAGCCCTGTCAGCTAGGTGAGATCCTGATAGCGGGATCTGCTCGAGGCCCAAGGATGACACCGGGTGACTTCCAGCCCTGCCGGCAAGGTGAGAGCCTGACAGCGGGATCTGCTCGGGGTCCACTACTAACACCATAGAGTGACTTCCAGCCCTGCCAGCTAGGTGAGAGCCTGACAGCGGGATCTGCTCGAGGCCCAAGGATGACATCGATTGACTTCTAGCCCTGCCAGCTAGTTGAGAGCCTGACAACGGAATCTGCTCGAGGTCCACTACTAACACCATCGAGTGACTTCCAACCCTGCCAGCTAGCTGAGAGCCTGACAGCAGGATCTGCTCGAGGCCCAAGGATGACACCGAGTGACTTCAGCCCTGCCAGCTAGGTGAGGGCCTGACAACGGGATCTGCTCGGGGTCCACTACTAACACCATCGAGTGACTTCCAGCCCTGTCAGCTAGGTGAGAGCCGGACAGCGGGATCTGTTCGAGGCCCAAGGATGACACCGAGTGACTTCCGGCCCTGCCAGCTAGGTGAGAGCTTGACAGCGGGATCTGCTCGGGGTCCACTACTAAGACCATCGAGTGACTTCCAGCCCTGCCAGCTAGCTGAGAGCCTGACAGTGGGATCTGCTCGAGGCCGAAGGATGACACCGAGTGACTTCCAGCCCTGCCAGCTAGGTGAGAGCCTGACAGCGGGATCTGCTCGGGGTCCACTACTAACACCATCGAGTGACTTCTAGCCCTGCCAGCTAGGTGAGAGCCTGACAGCGGGATCTGCTCGAGTCCCAAGGATGACACCGAGTGACTTCCAGCCCTGCCAGCTAGGTGGGAGCCTGACAGTGGGATCTTCTCGGGGTCCACTACTAACACCATTGAGTGACTTCCAGCCCTGCCAGCTAGGTGGGTGCCTGACAGCGGGATCTGCTCGGGGTCCCAACTCTCTTCACTTCCTCATGCAAGCCCATTGTGACAGTATTGGCGTGTTAAGGAACTTTCATTAAAAAACAAGGCACAACTTACGAGCTTCAAAGGAAAAAGCGTTTTAAGTCGTCACCACTCTAGGTGAGACTTAGGGTCTCGCCCTCCACATTTTGGAGTCGATACCCCCTGATCTCAAGGCTTCTTTTATAATGAATGGTCCTTCCCAGCTGGGGTTGAGCTTCCCCACGGTTGCCGATCTCCCTGCTGCATCCACCTTCTTCAGCACCAAGTCCCCCTCCACAAATTGTTTGACTCTGACGTGCTTGTCAAAGTACTTGGACATCCATCTCTTCACCTCTTCCTGCCGGAGGGCGGAAAGATCCCATAGTTCCTCCACCATGTCAAGGGAGAGCCGCATATCCTCCTCGTTCTCAGCTTGCCATTCTTCCCTGCCTTCCTTGGCCGCAACAACTTGAGGTGTTTGAACTTCAAACTCTACGGGGAGCACCGCCTCGCACCCATGAGAGAGTTTGAAGGGGGTCTCTCCGGTAGCTGTCTTGGGGGTGGTACTCAGGGCCCAGAGAACCGCAGGGAGCTGCTCCACCCATCTTCCCTTCAGATTTTCCACTTTCTTTCTTAGGAGGTTGACAATGATCTTGTTCGCGGCCTCCACCTGCCCGTTGCTCCTGGGGTGGTGGACCGAGGTGAACCTGAGGTCGATTACAAGCTGCTCGCAAAAACTGGTGAACTCAGCGCTGGCGAACTGGGGCCCGTTGTCTGTGACAATGGCCTGGGGCAGCCCATGGCGGCAGATGATCTCCCCCCCAAACAAAGTTTCTGATAACCTGGGAGGTCACCTTGGCCAGCGCCTTTACTTCCAACCACTTGGAGAAATAATCGATCATTACTAGGAGGAATCTCCTCTGCCCACTGGCCTGAGGGAACGGTCCAACCAAATCCATTGCCCAAATGGCGAAGGGCCAGGGGGCCGTGATACTTTTGAGTCGCTGGGCCGGCTGTAGCTGGAGGGGGCAAACAGCTGGCATTTGTGGCACCTTCTTGTGAACTCTGTTGCATCATGGTCCAGGGTGGGCCAGAAGTACCCCTGCTTGACAATCCTCCCTTCCAGGGTCCGACTCCCGGAGGGACTCCCACACTCTCCGGAGTGGACTTCCTCCAAGATTCTTTGTACTTCCCCCTCGGCCACGCAATGATCCAACATCCCCGAGAGTGTCTCCTATATAGCTGTCCGTCCTGGAGGAGGTAGTACGCTGACTTATGCCTGAGCTTCTTCTTATCTGCCCCCTCCGGATACTCTCTCGTGGAAAGGAAAGTTACAACTGGGTCCATCCATGAAGGCCGTTGATCTATCTCCATGAGCTCCCCCTCTTCGATGGAAGGGCGAAATAGGTCGGTGATGGTACCCCCCACCCGAGGACTGTGCTTTGCGAGCTGATCGACCTGCTCATTTTCCTCCCGGGGCACGTGCTGGATGGAAAAAGTTTGGAACGTGCCAATGACCCCCTTTACCTTGGCTAAGTACAACCGCGGGGTAGGCTCTCTTGCTTCAAACTCCTCGTTGATCTAGGAAGCTACCATCATAGAGTGGGTAAGGACCTCCACGTCCAGCACCCACAGCTCCCTGGCCAGGCGCATCTCTACTATCACAGCCTCATACTCGGCTTGATTGTTGGTGATGGGAAAGTGAACCACTACCGTCTGCTCAATCCTAGTCCCCTGAGGGCTCTCCAAGATCACTCCCACTCCTAGGGAATGCTTCCCCGAGGCACCATCCACCTTCACCTTCCAAGGAGTCGGACGAGTGAGCTCATCCTCCCTCACCTCAATCACATAATCGTCAAAGAAGTCTGCCATTGCTTGAGCTTTGATCGAGAGGCGCGGGACGAAGGAGACTTCAAACTCACTCAACTCCACTGACCACTTGGCCAGCCTGCCAGAATGCTCCACCCCATTGAAGATGTTGCGGAGAGGATGGTTAGTCACCACTCGGATTGAGTGTGCATGGAAATAAGGTCGCAACCTTCGGGCTGAGATGATCAAGGCGAAAGCCAGCTTCTCCAAAATTGGATACCGGAGCTCGGCCTTCCTCAGGACCCGACTCACATAGTAAACGAGGAGCTGCTTCTTCCCCTCTTCCCGAATGAGGACGGAGCTTAAGGCCTCAACCCCAACCCCGAGATACAAAAATAGGTCCTCCCCCTCCTTGGGCCCTTGGAGTAGCGGAGCCTGGGTCAACTGCATCCTGAGTGCTTGGAATGCCTCCTCACACTCCTTGCTCCATTCAAACTTCCGACCACCCCTTAGCATTTGGAAGAAGAGGGAGAATGTTTTCCCAGCCCGGGAGAGGAACCTACTTAGCCCTGCCAGCTTTCCTATCAGGCGCTGCACCTCCTTGGTGTTCTGTGGTAACCCTAGCTCCATGATGGCCTTGACCTTGTCAGGATTCGGTTAGACCCCCGCGGGGTGAGGAGATGCCCCAAGAAATTCCCCCAGCTAGCCCCGAAAACACACTTCAGGGGGTTCAATCGCATCTTGTACTTGCGCAGGGTGGTAAAGGTCTCCTCTAGGTCTTGGAGGTGGGAGTCAACATCCTGACTTTTGATCATAAGGTCATCCACGTACACCTCCAGGTTCCTCCCCTTTTGCTCTTTGAAGACCCTATCCATCATCTTCTGGTAGGTCGCCCCTGTGTTCTTTAGCCCGAAGGGCATCATCTTGTAACAGTAGCATCCATCCCCCATGATGAACGAGACATTCTTGACGTCCTGGGGGGTGCATCCTGATTTGATGATAACCTGAAAAAGCATCTAGAAAACTCATTACAGAAAAACCAACGGCTGAGTCAACCAGCGTGTCGATCCGAGGCAAGGGATAACAGTCCTTAGGACAAGCTTTATTAAGTAAAGAGAAATCGATACACATTCGCCACCGGCCATCTCCATTTTTGACCATGACCACATTGGAGACCCAACCGGGGTATTGGATTTCGGACACGAAGACGGCCTTGAGGAGCTTTGCCACCTCCTCTCTGATGGGCTCTGCCATCTTGTCCGCAGTGGACCTCTTATTTTGTTGGACGGGACGTGTTCCCGGGTCTAGGTTGAGGCGGTGGCAGGCCACATCCACATCAACCCCCGACATCTCTGCAGCGTTCCATGCGAAGATGTCCACATTCTTCTGGATGCACTCCAGCATCCTGCCTTGGTCCTCCGGGGTCAGCCCTCCGCTGACGCGAACCTTCTCCACCCTGCCTCCACGGGTAAGGACCTCCAACTCCACCACTTCCTCTGCAGCTCCAACCGGGACTGCTCCCCCCATCCTTCAGCATCCCTTCCCTCCGGAACGGGGACCTCCACTCCGCCTTCTCCACGGCCATCACTTTGTCCATCTCCTCCTGGTCTCCTCACCACTGTCTCCTCCTCTACGCAGTTCTCCAATCTAGCTCCTCCCTGCCTGCTTCCTGCTCAGCCTCCCCCATTCTTTGCCCCA